>JAMXBD010001187.1:0-451925 GCA_024138025.1 Combretum micranthum | reverse complement strand
AAACCGCATTTTTGGAATTGATAAACCCGCTGTACAGATCTGATCCCTCAATTCCGAGGCTTAGATATTTTCAAAACTTGATTTAAGCTTCGTATTTAGAAAGCTCTTCCGAAGTAGATAGAAATCGATATAAAATTTGCGAGATTCCGAGTTAAAATGACCAAGTTATGGCCGTTTTAAGTTGGAATTCCGCTTAGAACGCGAATTACGAATTTGATAAGTTCGTATGAAGTCGTTGGATTAGTTTGAGTTGAAATACTTATTAGAGTATTTCTTCCTTTTTAGGTTCCCGAGTTCGACCATTCCCTACCACCGGATTATATTACTAGAAGACCGTGATCCAAGGGCCGTGTGAGTTTTCTTCCCAATTCATTTATTGTATGTGCTTGTAAAGTAGTGCACTAGAATGTAGGTCAATTGAATGGAATATGAGTAATGGGGATTATTGGGAAATTATATGATTGTTGATGATGTGAGAAACAAATTAAGAATATCGAAATCGGGTGATAAACTTTGATTGTATAGTTAGCTATGATGGATTGTCTGAGAAATTGATTGATCGCCTAAGTAAATTGGCTTAATCAACTACTTGAGTAAATGATAAATTGACATGTGCATATCACAAGGGGATGGAGCATGAGCATTTGTAGGTTAGTCATGAACCATAAACGACATCGAATAATCGTAGGTTAGTCGTGAACCATAAACGACATCGAATAATCGTAGGTTAGTCGTGAACCATAAACGACATCGAATAATCGTAGGTTAGCCGTGAGCCATAAACGGGATATTGTTAGTACCGCAGGATTCGTTAATCTGCTAACCCGGAATGGAGGGCGCAATTCCATCCACATATGATTTCCGGATGGTCATATGTATGTTGAACTCATGTGTTTGATGCATACACTTGCTTGATTAATAACTTGGTTGAATTGTTGTGACATAAATGTTTTTGCGGGAGATTACACTCACTAATCTAGTGTAGCTTATACCCCAATAGTTGTTTAAATGAGCAGGTTATACCAAGAAATGCTAAGTGGGGACCGAGATGGTTGAAGTCGAGAATGACTTCGGGATTCCGGCAAGATATAAGAATGCTTGAAGTTTTTGGCTAAGCTTTATGATTTGCCTTTGTATTAGTTTTATGTAGCGAAGTCTTGGGATGAATGTAATTGAAGTTTGATGAACTGTATTTTGGAAGTATAGTGTTTTGTACTTGGAGTATAGTGGATTGTATTTCCTTTACATTGTTACTCAATTGTATCAACATAAAATGTATCATTCCGATTTGTCTCCTTTATGTGTTAGACGCCTTGTACATAGTATGGAAGCCTTCGCGTGACTGAGGTGGTCATTCTTAGGCTTTAATATTGTGTACGGTGGACTGCCACGTTTAGGGTACCCTTCGGGGCGTGACAGATAAAGTGATGGATCTACTTTATCAAATGCTTAAATGAGTTTTGAAAACATAAAAACTATATTTTTATAAAAGATCTTTTGTTTAAAAACACTTTTTGTTGGAGGAATATAAAGCTTTTGGTATGAAAGCTTCTTTAAAAGTTAGATCCACTTTGTAATGGTTCGGGATTCTTGTTTTGATATCTCATTGTCCCTACTAAAAGATCATGGGGATATTGAGTTGAAATATCCAAAAATCACTTAGCCATAACAAAGTTTTATGAGTGGAAAGGAGTAAAAGTCTACTTACTTGAAGGTAAATGGAAGATGAAAAGAAGAATGGAAGTTGTGTGTGTGTGTGGGGGCTTGGGGAAGTTTCGGCCAAGAGGGAAATGGGGAGAGAAAATGAGAGCTTTTTTCTTTGAAAAAAATTGGAAAGTGAAAGAATGAGGAAAGAGAGAGAAAAAGTAGTTTATATAGGAAGTGAATTTAGGTTAAATGGATTTAAAGATTTGCAAAATGGACAAGGGGAGGGGGCCATTTCACCCCGGTTTGAAGCTTGTAGGGGAAAGGGAAGTTTGAAAAATTTTCACTTGTTTGATTGATTTAACATGATGTGAAGTTGTTAAGAGTTGTAAGGAAAGTTAAGGACAAAAGTTATGGAGAAAAGAGTGATTTGAGTGATGGTAAGGTTAGATTTGTAGGGTGGCTAATAGGTAGACTAGGTGTACTTTATGAATAGTAGTGAATAGTTGACAAGACAATTTAATTTCCGGTAGTAATGAAATACGAATAAAAAGGCTATAACTGTATTTTTCATAAACCGGAAAATTATGAAAAATATATTTTTGAAATCCTTATTTTATTTCGGTTCAAATGAGTACTCATAAGTATATTTTTGAAATTCTAGTTCCGGGGCACGTTTTTCTATAATGGGTCTCGGGATGACCCGGAATTGAAATTTTCTTAAAATAGATATTTTCTTAGTTTGAAATATAATCAAGAACTATAATCAAAATTAAATTTTCTTAGAAAAGTTTATTAATTGGAAACCGAGGAAAAGCCGGAATTAGGGTTCCTAGTTCTCACTCCAGACTTGAGCTATTCCGGTTTAGGGTTTTGGTTTCCGGTTCTAGGGTTATCTTGGCTACTTGAAAAACCGGGTTTACAACCTACCCACCTTAAAAAGAGTTTTGTCCTCAAAACTGAACTGACGTACCTTGATTCTCAAACAACTCGGGGTATTTCCTTCGGATTTCCTCTTCGCTTCCCAAGTTGCTTCCTCAGAAGTGTGGTTTCTCCACAATACTTTAACATATCGGATCTCTTTATTCCGAAGCTTCTGAGTCTTCTTATCCAAGATTTCTACTGGGTGCTCTTCGTAGGTGAGATTTTCCTTTAACCGAATGGTTCCAACTCCACTATCCGCTCAGGGTCAGGTACATACTTCCTTAACACTGATACGTGGAACACATTATGAACTCCCGACAAATTCGGCGGTAAGGCTAGCCGATAGGCCAAATCTCCCACTCTTTCCAAGATCTCAAAGGTCCAATATACCTTGGGCTTAATTTCCCTTGAGCCCGCATTCTCTTTATGCTCTTGATTGGGTTTATCTTCAAATAGACATGGTCGCCTACTTGAAATTCCAGTTCTCTTCTCTTCAGATCAGCCCAACTCTTTTGTCTGTCTTGAGCCTTTTTCATTTTCTGTTGAATAACCCGGACTTTATCAGCTGCTTCCTGAACCAATTCAGGACCAATAGCTAGCTTTTCCACATCATCCCAAAACAGAGGGGACCTACAACGCCGTCCATATAGGCTTCGTATGGTGGCATCTGAATGGTTGAGTGGTAGCTATTGTTATAGGCAAACTCATTAGGGGTATATGATTATCCCAACTTCCTTTGAATTCCAATATGCAAGCCCTTAACATGTCCTCTAAGGTCTGAATGGTTCGTCAGACTGTCCATCTGTCTGAGGATGGTAGGCAGTACTGAAATGCAACTTGGTGCCTAGGCTCTTTTGTAGGCTCATCCAGAACTTTGAAACAAACCTTGGATCCCGATCTGAAATGATTCCCGCTGGAATACCATGGAGTCGCACAATCTCTTGATGTAATCCTAGCCAATTTGTCCAACGAATAGGTCATATTAATTGGTAGGAAGTGTGCTGACTTCGTCAAACGATCCACTATACCCAGACTGCATCACATCCAGTGGATGTCCTCGGGAATCCACACACAAAGTCCATTGAAATTTGATCCCACTTCCATTCGGGGATAGGTAGTGGCTTTAATAATCCACCTGGCCGTTGATGTTCCACTTTGACTTGCTGACACACGGCGCACTTCATAACATAATCCGCCACATCCCTCTTCAATCCATTCCACCAATAGTGGCTTTTTATGTCCTGATACATTTTTGTACCTCCCGGATGCACAGTGTAACCGGAGTTGTGAGCTTCGCTCATGATCTCTTTTCTCAATTCTTCATCTTCCGGTACACATAATCTTCCTTTCATTCTAACCACCTCTTCATCATCCAGGGTAAAGTCACTATACTTCCCTTTGAGCACTTCTTCTTTGATCTTCCTTTCGCCTCATCATATCTTTGGGCTTCTTTAATCCTGTCGATCAAGTGGGTTCCATAACCAAATTTGCTATCTCCACTTCGACATCTTGCCCTACGAATTCAATCTTAACCTTTCGAATTCCTTTATCAGCTCTTTTTGCTCTGTGATTAGGCCTGCCACTTCTCCATAATTCTTTCTGCTCAAGGCGTCAGCCACAGCATTTACCTTTCCCGGGCAGTAATTTATTCCCAAGTCATAGTCCTTTGAGTTCCAACCACCGTCTCTGCCTCATATTTAACTCCTTTTGTGTGAACAAGTATTTGAGACTCTTATGATCTGTGTACACTTCACACCTTTGCCCATACAAATAATGTCTCCATAACTTCAAGGCAAAAACCACAGCGGCCAATCCAAATCATGTGTTGGATAGTTCTGTCATGAGGCCTTAATTGCCTGGAGGCATAGGCAATGACTTTCCCTCTTGCATCAGTACACAACCGAGGCCATTCCTAGAGGCGTCGCTATGCACTGTGTAAGGCTTTTCGGATCGGGCAATACCAAAATTGGAGCTGATACTAAGCGCCGTTTCAACTCTTGGAAACTTTGCTCCCTCTTATCTGTCCATTCGAATTTCTCATTCTTTTGCGTCAGTTGAGTCAAGGTTTGGCAATCTTGGAGAAATCCTTTACAAACTTGCGGTAATAACCAGCCAAACCTAGGAAGCTTCTCACTTCGGTTACCGTTTCGGGCTGTTTCCAATCCACTACCGCTTTGATCTTTTCGGGTCAACCGATATTCCTCTCCCGTCACTACATGTCCAAGAAAGATATCTATCCAACCAAAAATCGCACTTAGATAGCTTGGCGTACAACTTATTTTCTCTTAAGGTTTGTAACGCCATCCTTAGGTGCTCCTCATGTTGTTCTCTGGTTTTGGAATAGATCAAAATATCATCTATGAACACATTACACACTTATCCAAGAGTGGTTTGTATAATCGGTTCATAAGGTCCATAATGCAGCAGGTGCATTGTTAACCCAAATGGCATTACCAAGAATTCAAAGCCCGTACCGTGTACGAAAGGCTGTCTTAGACACATCTTCCGGCTTGATTCTCAATTGGTGATAACCCGAGCGCAAATCAATGCGCGAGAACACACTTGCCCCTTGAAGCTGATCAAAGAGGTCGTCGATTCTTGGAAGGGGGTATCGATTTTTGATGTGACTTTATTCAACTCCCGATAATCGATACATAATCTCATAGACCCGTCCTTCTTCTTTACAAACAACACCGGTGCGCCCCATGGCGACACGCTGGGTCTTATGAATCCTTGATCCAAAAGCTCCTGTAATTGGGTCTTTAATTCCTTCAATTCCACCGGAGCCATCCGGTATGGTGCCTTTGATATCGGCTCTGTACCTGGAGCTAGAGTGATTTCAAAATCAATCTCTCTTTTTGGTGGTAACCGGGTAAGACTTCAGGAAATACATCTCAAACTCATTTACCACGGGTATGTCACTCTCTCTCTCTCTCCTCTCTAATCCAGGCATCTTCTATTGGCACAATTTCCTCATCTTCCATCATTAGCTCGAAGGAGCTTAACCCGTAATCTCTTCGCACCATGATCTCTCCAAGGAAGTCTACTCTCTCCTTCCTGTGGTCATCAAAACTTATCATCTTTCTTTGACAGTCCACAATGGCTTTAACCTTACTTAGCCAATTCATCCCAAGGATAACTTCATATTTACTCATCTCCAAGACTATCAAATCGCTTGCTGAGATGTGTCCTTGGATTTCTAGCAAACAATCCTTTATTATCTCTCGGTCGACACAACACTACCTGTGGGTGTCTTAATCCTTAAGGTTGTGGTTGTCATGGCTATGGGTAGACCAAGCTGCTTAGCCAAGCTGGTAGTGATAAAGGAGTGGGTTGCTCCCGTATCAAACAACACATAAGCTTCATTCCCATTTACTCCTATGCGTCCTGTTACCATAAACATTTATCACTACTTGGTCCTAATCACTCAACAGCTATCTATTCCAGGGTTTCCAGATTTCAACTTTTCCTCTTTCACAGTTTTAAATTTCCTTTTTAAAACTTGCTAAGAAAACAAAGAACTTTATCTAAAAAGGAACTTGTTACTAACCTGTCACTAGGCCGCCATCCACATCGTCGTCTTGGTCCAGCGCGGCCAGCTCCATGCCTTCCTCCTCATCATCCTCGATCATCCATTGGCCTTCAAAGTTATACAGCCGCATCCCATGCATGGCCGAGGCTGCACGGCTTCCACTTTGCTACCGGACCTTTGGGTGTTATCATTTCCCGGATTCCCATAAGGCCGGGTAGTCCCACTTTTCCGTTGAGGGCACTCGGAGGTTACATGGCCCTTTTCCTTGCAAAGGTAGCAGGTTATAGTCATCTTCTTTGGGCAAGCATAAACCAGATGACCTGCTTCGCCACAAAAGAAACACTTGCCCTTCAGCTGGGGGCATTGTCTTGGGTAGTGGCTTCCTTTGCACTTCCAACAGGAAATGTTGGACTTGGTTTGGTTAAACTTCCCACCAGGATTATCCTTAATACCATGGTAGGCTTGAATCTTTTCCCTCTATAGCTCGAGCTGGAGGCGTCAAAGTGCCTTTTTCCGAACACTCTTTTGTCCGGTTCAGCATACTTTCTCTTCTTGGCCCCTTCAATCAAACGGGCCTTCTCATCACCTCAAGGTAGGTCGAATCCAGATTCTGTATCTTTACCCTTAGGTCTCATCGAGACCTTCCAGGAATACTTGTTTCTGCAGCTCCTCACTATTTTTGTATGATTCAGGAGCATACTGCAGTAGGTGATTGAATTCTGTTTCGTACTGCTCAATCGTTCTGCCTCTTTGTCTCACATGCAGGAAATCTGCACTGTACCTTACTCGGAGGCTGGCGGGGAAGTAGTTCTCTAGGAACTCTCTACGAAAGGTCTCCCAGCTAATGGGGGTGCCAAACTCCTTCGTTTCGATTCCCACCATACACGTGCATTATACCTTAACATGTATGTGCCGTACTCCAATCGGAGATGTGGTGGGGTCTCGATGCTGCAAAGAGAGCGCTCAATTTGAGCCAACCAATCTTCTGCCTCATCGGGCTTTCCAAACGCCCCATCAAAGTAGCGGTTGCTCTTTATAAAATCGGGGAGGGAACTCCTCTGGTATCCTCTTTGTGGTGGAGGGGGTGGATAACGAGCATTATAAGATTGCTCCTCTGGTGGTATGGGAAACTCCGCTTGCATTCTCCTGTATGGAGGGGGTGGTGGAGGTGGTGGCAAAGATGCAGAATCCCTTAGACTTGGTTCGGGATTTTGGGGTTGGTTCTGGTTTTGGTTCTGGATGAATGCAGCAAACATATTTGTCAAATTCCCGATTGCATTCATCATTGCTGCTTGGGGGTCGGGCTGAGCAGCTTCAGGTATGCTAGCTTGGGGGTGATCCGGTTGGTTCGCGCTACTAGCCTCACTTGGGAGTGGTTCTTGCTCCCTGTTTCGGTTTCTCGGTTTCGTCTGTTACATATTGTCTTAATAAGTTTTATTTCTTCTTTAGAGTTTTGCGGCTTATAAAACTTTGGCTAAAGGAATTTTCGAAAATTCTAGGAATAATTTAGAGAAATATAGAATTCATAAAAGGCTCAAAGAAAATTTAAAGCTCCAAGTCGTTCACAAAAAGGCTTAGAGTAAAAAAATCATAGAATCGAAGGAATTCCAAATCAAGAAATCATAATAACAAAGAATTTCTGAATCAAATGATGATATGAATGAGAATATGTTTATGCAATTAAGTATAATGAATGTAGCCTACTACTAATGCAAAAGTATGATGTTTGTGAAACTTCATTCTTGGAATCAACATAATACTTCATTGATTTGATGTGCTGTAAGAGTTGTTTTTTCAATTAAGCTTACAAAATTAGACAACACAAATCAAATCTTCGATACTAGCCGATAAAGTCTACCTAACAACATCTAGGGACATGGAAGAAAAAGACAAGGAAAAAACAACATACTAAACCATAAAGAGATCCTAAGGCAATTTGGCATCCCGCATTGCCTACTATTCAAAAGAAACCATTGGACTCTATGGGATACTAGTCCTATAGCTTAATCAGAGTCGTCTGATGAGGGACTGGGGAGTCGTCCTCGACTAGAAGATCCTCCATCATCCTTTCGGATGAACTGACTCAAATAGGCCCTTACAGTCAATCTCCTTCTCTGAGCGGGTCGGGCTAGAGGCTCTGGTTCCTCCTCTTCTTCCTCTTCCTCTTCTCTTCTTCTTCCTCTTCCTCTTTTCTTCTCTCACTTCTTGATCTCCCTCTTGATTTGTTTCCTCTCTATCAACTCTATCATTGGATTCATTCCTAATTCCCATCTCTCTTTCGTTCTCTTCCAGCTTCCTCCCACATCCTGTTCCATCTTTCTCTGAATTCACCTATCCAATTGTCAGCTTCATTCATTCTCTCCACAGGTTCCGGAACTACCGGCTCGGGGCTATGGCATCAACCTCAGGGGGATGCTCGCCTACCGGGTATATGTCCTTCCATATGGTGGGGTCGAATTCTGGTTCTACCCTCCCACTAGGGTATGTCCAGATCCCTATTGAAGTCCCATAAAGGTTCTGGTTCTGGTAGCGGGTTGGGTTGCTCTGGAGCTATGCTGGAGGGGTAGGGGATCTAGGTATTTCCTCTTCCATCCAATTCGGGTCCTCCTCGGGTCTTCCTCCTCCTCAGATTCCTCCACATTGTTTTCTCCTCCTCATTGTTCCTTCATTCACCTCATCTTCCTCAACAACTGGGCATTAATCAGATGTACTCCCCGTTTCCTACTTGTGGAGCTGGAGCTCCTCCTAGAAATGGTACAATATCGAGGTATCTAGCTTGCCACAAAAAGTGATTTCTAATATCCGCCAGATTCCAATCCCTATGATCATCAAGGTCATCATGGGCATGCACATAGAGTGGTCCTATACCATGCCAAGTCCCAAAGTCTGGGTGGGTGGGGCTCCCTTCATTCTTTAGAATAAATGTAGCTTCTCTTAGCATAGGTTCTCCAGCATATTCTACCATCACCCTCTCTAGGGTATAAATAGTCTCCATAACGTCCATCTCCTTCTTCTTATTGGATCGTATCTTAATTGATCTATCACAGATATCCATCTTGTATACCTAAGACCTTCTTTCCATAATTTATACATTTCCTTATCGTCCTAGGTCGTTGTACCAATGCAAAGTCTTCGCATAATACCCTTAGCCGTAGTCGGTATTCCACCATAGTCTCATTTAGTCTTTTGGTGAAGTTTCTAGCTCTTTCTGGGTTTCACCCAAGGAAACCTACAACAAGAAAACTATTAATTAGCCTAGCTTTTAACTCCAATTTTATCCTAGTTACTTAGTTTAGGTTATTAACTCTATTGTCATAACCTAGTGCTCTGATACCAACTTAAACTGTCACGCCCCATAGGGTACCCTAAACGTAACAGTCCGCCACATGCCATATAAGATTCCCGAATTACCACCTTAGTCTTTCGAGAGTCTCATATAGATGTAAGGCGTACCTTTACAACAATAGAGTACAAGTCCGAATGGAGATAAAAGCTTAATTTGGCATGCATAGGCAGTAGGATATAATTCATGAAACATAATATATTACAAATTCTAAGGGGCATTCCCCCGCAAAAGAATATTTAACGGTCATTACAGTCATCCAAGTCTTAGAAGTTTTCTATGGAAGTCTAATACAGAAATTACAACTTCTAGGGAAAACTCCTAGCTTCGGTACCTGTTCAGCCGGTCACGTCGCCTAAGCCAAATGGGTAAGCTGCAAAAGGAATGGACTGTAGGGACGTAAGCTAACTAGCTTAGTGAGTGTAATCTCCCACAAAACATTTATGTCACACAATTCAATCAAGTTATTAATCAAGCAAGTGTATGCATCAAACACATGAGTTCAACATACATATGACCAACCGGAAATCATATGTGGATGGAATTGCGCCCTCCATCCCGGGTTAGCAGATTAACGACTACTGCGGTACTAACAATATCCCGTTTATGGTTCACGGCTAACCTACGATTATTCGATGTCGTTTATGGTTCACGACTAACCTACGATTATTCGATGTCGTTTATGGTTCACGACTAACCTACAAATGCTAATGCTCCATCCCCTTGTGATATGCACATGTCAATTTAGCATTAGTCCAAGTAGTTGATTAAGCCAATTTACTTAGGCGATCAATCAATTTATCAGACAATCCATCATAGCTAACTATACAATCAAAGTTTATCACCCGGTTTCGATATTCTTTTTTGTTCTCACATCATCATCAATCATATAATTTCCCATTAATCCCCATCATTCATATTCCATTCAATTGACCATTCTAGTGCACTACTTTACAAGCACATACAATAAATGAATCGGGAAGAAAAACTCACTCCGCCATTGGTACTCCGTTCTTCTAGTAATAATAGTCCGGAGGCAAATAGTCATCCACGGGTTCACCTATTCATATAAGAAATACCCTAATAAGTATTCTACCAACTTAGGACACTAAAACTCTAAGAAAACTTAGTGAAACCGAAATCGCGTCATTTTCGAAGTTCCGTTTTAAAATGGCCATAACTTGGTCGTTTTAAGTCGGAATTTCGCAAATTTTATACCGATTTCTATCTACTTCGGAAGAGCTTTCTAAATATGAAGTTTAAATCAAGTTTTGAAAATATCTAAGCCTCGGAATTGAGGGATCAGATCTGTACAGCGGGTTTATCAATTCCAAAAATGCGGTTTTCATGAATGCATTTGAGATTCCTAAGTATAAAATGATACTAAATGCAATGGTAATGATTTTCCCTATCATGAATGTCATGATGTGAACTTTAATGAGTCTATGTTCTCATAACTTTTTAGATTTAAAGAATTTTAAAATAAACTTTTCTTAGAAACCATTTTATACCAATGTTTAGTAAGTGAATTTCCTACACTTGACCACACCTACATATTACAAGGATTTTCTTTAGAAAACTCTACTTTGTTTAAAGAAATTTTGACCCTTATATTAGTTATATCCTAAGGCCTTTATTTCTTTAATAAAATCCACATTTATAAACTTTTAAGTGGGTCTTTTACTATGGGGTTTCCAAAAATCCGAATTTACAAAAGTCCATTTTCAAGTTGATTCCTTTAGGAAAAATATATTTTGTACTTAAAACTTTAAGTATTTATTATACCTATATCCTAAGGACTTCATTTATTTAAGAAAATATCATTTTTGAAGTTGGAAAAATAGTGTTTTCTAACCCTACATCCATTATTACGAATTTTGTCTACATGACTTTAGCTCAAAACTTCTATGGACTTCATTTCTTGTTTCCAACATTTTCTTTAGTAAAAACTCATTTAGACTCATGAAAAATATTACTAAACATTATCTATTACCCATAGGCTTCATTTCTCTTATAAAATATATGTTTAGAAGTTGATAAAAGTGTTTTTGACCTAGGTTTTCAAAGTCATCCGAATTTTCATAAGTCTTTTTCTTGCAAAGTACTTTTCTTTTTGACTTCATGGACTCATCTATCTATAGATCTATATACTAGGAAAGTCATTTACTAAAGACAAAAGTATTAAAGACTATTAATGCACATAAAAACAAAATAATAATGAAACTTTAAATGCCTACATGATCATGAGTGATAAAGTGATGGATCTACTTTATCAAATGCTTAAATGAGTTTTGAAAACATAAAAACTATATTTTTATAAAAGATCTTTTGTTTAAAACACTTTTTGTTGGAGGAACATAAAGCTTTTGGTATGAAAGCTTCTTTAAAGTTAGATCCACTTTGTAATGGTTCGGGATTTTGTTTTGATATCTCATTGTCCCTACTAAAAGATCATGGGGACATGAGTTGAAATATCCAAAAATCACTTAGCCATAACAAAGTTTTATGAGTGGAAAGGAGTAAAAGTCTACTTACTTGAAGGTAAATGGAAGATGAAAAGAAGATGGAAGTTGTGTGTGTGTGTGGGGGCTTGGGAAGTTTCGGCCAAGAGGGAAATGGGAGAGAAAATGAAGCTTTTACTTTGAAAAAAAATTGGAAAGTGAAAGAATGAGGAAGAGAGAGAAAAAGTAGTTTTATATGGGAAGTGAATTTAGGTTAAATGAGTTAAAGATTTGCAAATGGACAAGGGGAGGGGGGGGCCATTTCACCCCGGTTTGAAGCTTGTAGGGGAAGGGAAGTTTGAAAAATTTTCACTGTTTGATTGATTTAACATGATGTGAGTTGTTAAGAGTTGTAAGGAAAGTTAAGGACAAAAGTTATGGACAAAAGAGAGTGATTTGAGTGATGGAAGGGTTAGATTGTAGGGTGTGCTAATAGGTAGACTAGGTGGTACTTTATGAATAGTAGTGAAATTTGACAAGATAATTTAATTTCCGGTAGTAATGAAATACGAATAAAAAGGCTATAACTGTATTTTTCATAAACCGGAAAATTATGAAAAATATATTTGAAATCCTTATTTATTTTGGTTCAAATGAGTACTCATAAGTATATTTTTGAAATTCTCGTTCCGGGGCACGTTTTTCTATAATGGGTCTCAGGATGACCCCGGATTGAAATTTTCTTAAAATCTGATATTTTTCTTAGTTTGAAATATAATCAAGAACTATAATCAAAATTAAATTTTCTTAGAAAATTTTATTAATTGGAAACCGAGGAAAAGCCGGAATTAGGGTTCCTAATTCTCACTCTAGACTTGAGCTATTCCGGTTTAGGGTTTTGGTTTCCGGTTCTAGGGTTATCTTGGCTACTTGAAAAACCGAGGTTTACATCTATACCGTCTATTCAGTTCAAACTTCACAAACACCAATTATTACCCAAAACCCTAATATGCATGACATTAAGAACGTATGAGGATTGTTTAACCCGTATTTTGTTTGAATCTATCATAGAGGAGATAAACTTACTATTTTGAATCGCTAAAACCCGACTTGCATTCACCAATTCACATATCTCACACGTGCTGGGGTTTCCTCACAAGAACCTTCATGCAAAATCCAACCCAACCCTAAGAAAACCTATACAATTTCATATTTAATCCATAAGAGAAGATTAAAATCACTTACTTTGGATCAAAAACACCCTCCGGATGATTCTCCAAGCCTAGATCTCTAAGAACACTCCAAAACCCTTTTTGACGCAAGACGAAAATGATAAAAGAAAATCTGTCGAAACTGTTTTTCGCGCCTCGTATTTATAGAAATTTCATCATACGCCGGCCCTACATCGGCGGCGTACGTGTAGATCTTGCTGGCATACACCCTACGCTGGCAAAATTTACAAGAGTACTGGCAGCGTTCATCGGGGCTTTGATTTCCCAGAACTTCGATCCTACTATATATGCCGGCAAATCCATGCCCTACGCTGGCGGCGTTTCCTGCCGATGTTGAAAGAAACCCTAATGAACACCGTGCGTTCCTCCCAACATTAAGAAAAACGCTACTATTCCCATCCTACGCCATCTCTACGCCGACGGCGTAGATTCTCTAGGAGGCGGCGTACAATCTGTTAAAATTGCAGAAATCCGAAATTCAACATTTTTTCCTACAACCAAGCTTAAACTTTATAATTTACTTTTTTTGACCTTAAAATCATCCTATATCATCTCATGATTCATCTTTATTTCTGTATTTTACATCTCTCCTCTCCTAAAAAGAACTTTCGTCCTCGAAAGTTACCTGGATTAATGAAACAATTATGATATTTTGTCCTCATATCTTCTTCTAGCTCCTAGTAGCTTCATGTTCAGTTTGATTAGTCCACTGTACTCTTACATATTTGATCACCTTGCTTCTCAGAATCTTCTCCTTAGAATCCACAATTCTGATCGGCTTTTCAGTTGTTGTAAGGTTCAACTATACTTTCAACGGTTCAAGAGCTATTATTTCTTCCGGATCTCTGACATACTTTCTAAGCATGCATACATGAAACACATTATGCACTCCTTCCAAATCAGGCGGTAAAGCTAATCTATAAGCTATGTTGCCTATCCTTTCAATAATCTCATATGGTCCCACATATCGAGGATTCAACTTTCCTCTTAAGCCAAATCTGACAACTCCTTTTGTTGGTGAAATCTTTAACAAAACTTGTTCGCCTACCTAAAATTCCAATGGTCTTCTTCGTTTATCTGCATAACTCTTTTGTCTACTCTGAGCAGCTTGTAATCTTTGCCTAATCGAACTGACCTTATCAACTGCATCTTGGACTAACTCTAATCCCAACAATTATCTTTCACCAACTTCATCCCAATGAATAGGTGATCTACACTTTCTGCCATAAAGCGCTTCGTATGGAGGCATGCTAATCGAAGCTTGATAACTGTTGTTGTAGGCAAATTCCACTAGTGGCAAATGCTCATCCCAACTTCCTTTAAAATCCAAAATACATGCTCTCAACATATCTTCTAAAGTCTGTATAGTCATTTTAAATTGCCCATCAGTCTGAGAATGATAAGCAGTACTGAACACAACCTTTGTTCCTAAAGCTTGATGCAGACTTTTCCAGAATCTCCCAACGAATCTAGTATCCCTATCTAATACGATTGTTACTGTATTCCGTGCAATCTCACAATCTCTTTGATATACAACTATGCCAAATGCTCTAACTTATAACCGGTCTTAATAGGTATAAAGTGAGCTACCTTTGTGAGATGATCCACAATGACCCAAATTGAATCAAACTTATCTCTTGTCTTGGGTAAAGTAAAAACAAAATCCATAGTGATATGTTCCCACTTCTACTGTAGTGTTGGCAAAGGCTTCAACTCACCTACCGATTTTTTGTGCTCAATATTAATCATCTGACACGTATTGCACTTAGATACATATTCAGCTATCTCCTTCTTCATATTGTTCCACCAGTATAGCTTTTTCAAATCTTGATACATCTTGCTCCCTCCAGGATGAATGGAATAATTGGAGTAATGCGCTTCCTTCAACAATTCCTTCTTAAGTTCTCCTTGCTCTGGTACACACAATCTCCCTTTGTACCTAAGGATACCTTCATCATCCACATAAATTTTGGTGCTCGACCCATCTCCATTTCCCTCTTTATATCCAAGATACTCTGATCATCTATCTGAGCTGTCTTGATTCTATCCACAAGAGTAGGTTGAATTCTCATATTAGCCAATCTTTCACTTACCTGTTTTGTGACTATTTCTAGTTCAAGCTTCCTCATATCATCAATGAGATGACATTCCGTCGTGATCAAAGCTGCAAGATTCTCTATTCTCTTTCTACTCAAGGCGTCAGCTACTGCATTTGCCTTTCTGGGATGATACTGAATATCAATATCAAAATCCTTTATTAGTTCCAACCATCTTTTTTGTTTCATGTTCAACTCTTTCTGGGTAAAGATGTACTTTAAACTTTTATGATCTGTATACACTTTACATCCTTCCCCATATAGATAATGTCTTCACAGCTTCAAAGCATGCACAACTGCTGCTAGTTCCAGATCATGAGTAGGATAATTCCTCTCATAGGGCTTTAATTATCTGGAAGCATATACTATAACCCTGCCTCTCTGCATCAACACACATCCTAAACCTTGTATAGAGGTGTCACTGTAAATAGCATACTCCTCACCACTTACGGGTAAGGCTAGCACTGGAGCAGATACTAACTTATTCTTCAATAACTGAAAACTAGCTTCACAATTCTCACTCCATTCATACTTCACTCCCTTCTGTGTCAATCGGGTCAAAGGATTGGCAATCTTGGAAAAATCTTCCATAAATCTTCTGTAATATCCTGCCATTCCTAGAAAACTTCTGATTTCCGTCACAGTCTTGGGCCTTGGCCATTCAACAACTGCTTTGACTTTCTCAGGATCCACTGATATCCTACTACCATCAACAATATGTCCTAAGAAAGATACCTATTCTAACAAGAACTCACATTTTGAAAACATCGCATATAACTTCTCTTTCTTCAATCTGGTTAGAACTAATCTCAAATGTTCTTTGTGCTCCTCTTTAGTCCTTGAATACACCAATACGTCATCAATAAAGACTACCACGAATATATCAAGATACTCCCTGAAGACTCTATTCATTAAATCCATAAATACTGTTGGTGCATTGGTGAGTCCAAAAGGCATGACAACAAATTCATAATGTCCATACCTTGTCCTGAAAGTTGTCTTCTAAATATCTTCAGCTTTCACTCTCAATTGATGATATCTAGATCTCAAGTCTATCTTTAAGAATACTGAATCTCCTGCCAATTGATCAAACAGATCATCAATTCGTGGCAAAGGATACTTGTTCTTTACTGTCACTTGGTTCAATTCTCTGTAATCGATGCATAGTCTTATACTACCATCCTTCTTCTTGACAAATAGAACTGGAGCTCCCCAAGGTGAAACACTAGGTTTAATGAATTTCTTCTTCAATAATTCATCCAACTACACTTTAAGCTCAGCAAGTTCTGTAGGAGCCATTCGATAAGGAGCTTTGGATTTCGGTACAGTACCAGGTACCAAGTCAATATTAAACTCCACTTCCCTATCTAGTGGTAATCCAGGCAGATCTTCTGGATACTCACATACAATTGGAACATCTGACAACACTATTTCTTTTTTATCTTCTTTCACCATAGTAGCCAAAATTGATCCTCCCCACAATTCATAAGTAGGTAAAACTGAAGGTCTTTGCACTACTAACTTATGAATAAATTGATCACCATTGGGCAAACTGAACTCTACTACCAGATTATAGCAATCAATCACCACATGGTACTTTGCAACCAGCCTACACCTAAAATCACATCAAAATCCAACATATCCAGCACCACCAAGTCTGCAGGTAGATGCCTACCTTCTATCTCAATATCCACATTCTTACAGATTCTATTCAATATAGACTCACTTCCAAAGATTACTAAACAGATACACATCTAGGCATAAACTCAACAGATATACCACAAACAGACATAAAAGATCAGAAACGCAAGAGAAACTGAACCACATCAAACAACACATATGCACTATACAGGTATAAGAAACATACCCGAGATAGTGTCAATACTGAAGTCTCACTACTGTGTAAGCATAAACCTTTGCTGGTGCTTGCTGCCCTTGGCCAAACTTGCATACTGCCCCTCCTTTACAATCCATAGCTCTGTGTCCCCTCTGCTCACACTTGAAGCAGAAAACCTGTGAATCACTTTGTCTGTTGATGTGTGTGATAAGTATTGAATTTTAAAGCATATTTCTAGCAAGCGCACTAGGTCTTCTATTGTAATATAGCATGATAAAGTGTCGATCCCACAAGGATTTACTAACTACTAGACAATTATCAACTAATACTAATATCTAGGCAATTGATTTTCTTAAATGATTAAGTTAAACTAACTTATCTATTAATTATCTATATGAAATGCAATGAGCTTTTAAAGAGAGGGATATGATGACAAGTGTGGGAAGGAGTAGAATCCACTTTAAACTATTGCTAATCAACTTGAACTCATGTTATAATGATAATTAGATTCATGAACATTCATAAGAAATTATCAAGATTTAAAAACAAAGTTTGAAAACCTTTTAAACCACAAAACAATTCAATAACTTCCGTTAAATAAATCATTAGTGGAATCAAAATTACAATTATAAATCTCCCGATTCTATAATTGACTAATACTTTATATTAAAATCTCCTAATTCCTTAGTGAGAAATCAACATAAAACATTGCATTAATATTCATGGACAATTTCTAAACTAGATTAAACTACGCCGCTTCCGCAATTGCAATTTAATCTTAATTTATGAATTCATGTGAACACTAATTTCCCTTCCGAGTTATTAGAATTCTTATACACCAAAACAGATGAATAATCAGAATTCAATATGAATATTTCATGATTCTAAATATCTCATAACATAGATTCAAAAATCATTTAGCATGTTTAAAGTTTCATCAACTTCCCACAAAAAGAATTTAGCTACTCATGGATGATGATTCAACAATCAAATAAGAAATTGCAAATGATTTCATTATGATCAGAATATTCAAGTATATGAATTGCATAAAAAGAATAAGATTAGAAATCACCAATTCAAAATACTAAAGCTTCACTTGCAAATCTTGTATAACTTCAAATCTCTTCAAAATCTCTTATGAAATGCCTATTCTAAATATTCTAAAGCTACTTGTAGTACTAGATATTTGGTTGCTTGGATGATTCTGAGAATGAGGGGAAGACCCCCTATTTATAGGAAAAATTTCGTGAAAAACATTTAATGAGCTTTGCTGTTTCTCAATGTACGCCGGCCGTTATGGATCCTACGCCGGCGGCTTACAGGCGGCGTATCTTCAAATTGTCCTTTGCGCAGGCAGTGCACTGGCAGCCTTCAATATCAGTTACAATGTAGGCCGCTTCAACGCCGGCGGCTTTGAACGTAGATCTAGCCGGCGTATGTAGTCAGAAATGAAGCGTTGGGCTGATTTATAACGAACGCCGTCCAAGGCCGGCGGCTTTGACACCGGCGTAGGCATTCCAACAGATGTGTTGCTTCATTTTCCTTCAAGTGTTGGATATCTTCATGTCTCTTCAATTCTTCCATGTACACTGCCTCAAGGCCGGCGGCTTTCATGCCGGCTTATAATGTAATTCAAAGCTGGTGATTTTTCAGTTCTGGGCTGCCGGCCTTCATTTACGCTGGCTTCTTCATCTTCTACCGGCAGCTTTGAGGCGGCTTTGAATGTTGTTTTACTTGTGCTGGGCAAAGCTGGCTGTGCTGCAACGGCCTTGGATTTTACGCCGTCTGAAAGCCGGCGGCTTTCAATGCTGAATTGCCGGCCTTGACTTCAATTTTTCCTCTTTTCAATTCAAATTCACTTGTTTTGATTTCTTTATCCAAATTAGTCCTGAAACATAAAATTTAATCAAAACAAATATCCATTCTAGCTCAATTGATTATCAAGATTTGTACAAAATATGATCTTATCAATTCCCCCACACTTGAACTTTTGCTTGTCCTCAAGCAAAATGAAGAATAATATGAAATCTTTTCAGATAGTACAATTTTCCTGTTTAAATCTCAACTTCTTTAACTTGATTCTCTTGTATCTACAGCTCTAACCATACCAATTCCTTGCAATTAGAGTACTATAATCAAAATTTAGGAGTTAATCCAAACAAAACAAGTTTTAATCTCAACTTTTAACAAAAGAACTTTCAATTCAAAAGCAAATACTTAATCCACTAAGGAAAAATACTCATTTAAACTTCATTGGATTTCTAGCTTATATATATTCTAAGTAACACAAAATGAAAGCATGTGGTATCTACTTTTTCCTTAGAATTTCTCCTTCTTTATTATAAGTCTCCTTCCTTTGCATATTTTGCATTCATTTTTCTTTTTCTTTCTCAAGCATTTATTTTCTTTTTGGGAGGTTTTTGCCTCCATCTTTTTGTTTTTCAAAGCTCATGAATTGAACTTTTGCCATTCTTCCCTTCTCGTTATAGTGAGTTCATTGAGTCGGCACATCCCAGGCTCATCACCTAAGTGACCAGGTTTCAAAATACCCCTAAGAACTCTTCCTCACTTTAACATTCAAGTTCAGATACTCATAACTCAATATTTCAAGTCAGAGGAGTAGTGGCTATGCTTGCTTCTTTCTTTTTGAATGCAATACAATATCAAAGACTTATTTTTATAAAGGATCACTAAGTTTAAAAGTTTCTTCTACCTCTTTCACCAAGTGTTAAAATTCAAAGAATATATACAAATTAAAATTTCCAAGAAGTAGACCTGTTTATTTTTCAACAAAAGGACTCGACCAGCTCTTAAATTTCCAATTCCAAAGTTAAAAATAAAGTAAACTTGTTCCTTAAGGATTTTACAACTTAATTTTAACTTAGTAAACCAATCACAATAGCAGGTGAGTAAGACACTTTCACAAGTCAATTTCATTGATTTTCATTCTTTGCTTTGTACTATCTCCATTTCAAGAGATTTTTGAAAAATTTTGGCAGAATTTCCTCATGATTTGCTTTCAAACCAAAAATACAAGGGAGATTTTTCAATATAAACAACAGCAAACAGATCATATTCACACTTCAGCACTTCATGTAATTCTATTCCTTCCCCCACACTTCAATTAAACAGTGACCTCACTGTTTTTCAACAAATAAAACAGAGGAAAGAAAAAGAAATGAATTGGATACTTCCCTGAAGTCAGTTGATTCATAATCATCAAAATTTGGCATGCAAGAGATTTGCTTTGCTCGATTCCTGTAATCACTACAAAGAAAAAAAAAAAAAAACAAAACAAAAACAAAATAAAAGCAGAATAAAAGCAGAAAAATAAGAAATGAGTTCACCCACAGGAACTTGGGTACTCAATAAATATACAGGCCAATAATATAGATATCAAATAAAAGCAAATAAGAGCTAGCAGGGTCTCTAGCTCTCTGGCCCCGGGCTCTGTCTGCTGCTGCCCTGGTGTGTGTCTCGCAGGCTCCTGGGCTGGCTGTCTGAGTATGCTCGAACTGAGCCTATCTGAGTGATGAGACTCAGATGAAGTCTGATAGGTCATGCCAGCCCCGTCTCTGGGCTAATGCAGCAGATGGCCGTCTTCAGCGCATCAAAGATAGTCTTTCTGAACTTCTTGTTCTTCTTTCTCTCCCTTTCTTGACTATCTCTGAGCTCCTGACTCTGACGCTTCAGCTCTTCAACATCCAGCCTAAGCTGGTCCATACCGTATGTCGATGAAGCCTGTAGGAGGAGGTGGAGCAGATGTAGATGGCATCTCAAATGGAACGTCTCCAGGAAAAATATCCTGAACTCAACCTCCTCCAATACCGGTGGCTGTGCTGGCCTGGGGTTTTTCAGCAATCCCCAGCCTCTAAATGGTGCAGATGTGATCTTCTTGCATTCATACACCTCATCATCCTGTGGAGGCTCAAAAAGATTCATCCCCTTCAATAGCCGAGTGATGTAGCCTCCACAACCCACACCTCGGGTCCTCGTATCCTCAGCCTGCCGGTATATAAAATTTGCTACCTCCACCCGAGATCAATCCTGTAACCTCTAATAAGGCTAAACAGGTAGAACATATCAAATGTAGTCACCTTGCTGTGACTTGTCTTTTTGTTACTCAGGGTGTGTGCAATAATGTGATGGAGGAGCTTGTGCTCAACGGCACTGAATGACGTGGCCAGCGATTTTGATGGGACAAAGTGCTCATTTGATCCAGGACCAACTAGGTGGGCCCAGTAAGCCTCCTGTGTCATATCCTCTGGCCAACTGTTTGGCAAAGTCCGATTCTCTTCTTCACTGTCATACAGTCCCATAAGGTGGCCTATCTGCTTCAATTTTACTTCCCGTATCTGTCCATAGGCCTGGAACTGGAAGGTGGACTCCTCACGGTCTGGAATATTTTTGACCGTGGACAAGAATTCTATCGTCAGATTCTTGTATGCAGGCTCCGAAGGTCAAATAATCTCAGCCACGCTGGATCTTGAATAATCCCTCGAATTTTGTCTACCATATCATACTGATCCAGCAAGCACCAGTCTAAATACTGGATGTTGTATAAAGTCGTTCTTGACCAGCCTTCTCTTTCTATCCTTCGCATATTGCTGACTGGACAGCAGATTTCGGGTCTCTGAACCCGATGTAGAAGCATCACCCGTTCTCGGTCGTTTTTGTTTTGGGGCCATTCCTGCAAATAATTTGAATTCAATTAGTATTAAGGAATGCAAAATTTCAATTAATTACTAATTTATGCCTATAACATGAGCTAAACAGTTTTAAAATAATAGGCATATAATTAATGGAGCTATTGATCATGAACTTGTATGCATGTACACTTGCAAAATAAAATCAAAGCTGGCAGCTTACGCTTGCCAGCTTAGAATTGAACGTTGGAATTTTCAAATTTTCAAACTGATATTTTGTTCAAAAATTTTTCTTTAAAGTTCCAAAACATTTTTATACAGATTGTGTATCAAAATTGAGTACAAATTCAATTCCAAGTTCAATTCTAACAAATTTTAACACAATGCAAGTATTGGAGCTACTAATCTAACAGTAAAACAATCTAATTAGCAGTAACTTCAATTGCAAACCCCAATTTCGAAATTTGAAACTCTCCATCTCAAGAACCCTAATTTTACAATCTAACACATTTCATGGATCGACATAGCACAAATTGGAATAACCGAAATCCACTTTCAAAACATTAGCAATATCATCTCAGCAATCATTTTCATTATCAACCGAAAGCTATATCAATGATAAAAATTTCAAACCCATTTTGACAAATTAATCTTAACAATGCATACAGACGGATTTGAAATAAAACAACAAGTGTAAAGGATGATGACTTACTTGATATAGGGATTAAACACCACGAGATGATGACCAAGAGATTGAACTTGTTGATTGAGAGTGATTGAGAGAAAATGAGGATGAGTGAATGAAAGAGAGAGAGAGATTCGTACCTGTTTTTAAGCTTCTGCACAATGTACGCCGGCATTTCTGCAATGTACGCCGGCGGCTTTAAGCCAGTGTAAGTGAAAAAATTACATACCGAGAGGTCAAAGCTGGCCGCTTATCGATTTACGCTGCCGGCCTAAACGGATACGCCGGCATAAAGCTGGCGGCTTTGAATCCCAGATGCCGGCCTTCATCGGGAAATTTCAGAATTCAAGAAATCTGCAATATACGCCGGCCTTAAGCCGGCGGCCTTCACCTTCCCTTGCCAGCGTAAATCTTGTACTCCAACGCCGGCATATAAGCCGGCGGCCTAGACCTTCCCCAAGCCGGCCTAAATCTTGTGTTTCATACGCTGGCATAAAGCCGGCGGCCTTCAACTCTCCACTGCCGGCCTCTTTTGCGGTGCTCACCTACTCCTTTACGCCGGCAGTAAGCCGGCGGCTTTGGGCCGGCCTTCCTTGTTTTCTCAGAGCTTGCTCAAGGCTGGCAGCTCTGAGCCGGCCTTCAACCTTTTGAATTTTTTTTTTTTCAAGATATCCTGCCACACTAATAGCTAAGTTAGTAAAAACAAACAAATAAAAATTACTCTAAAATTAGACATGGGTTGCCTCCCAAGAAGCGCTTAGTTTAAAGTCGCTTAGCCCGACTTTCCTGACCTGATCATGGTTCTTTAAGATTGATGACAGTAGTAGTACTGTCAAGATTTTCCCCCTCAAAATAATGCTTGAGCAGTTGCCCATTCACTTTAAAAGTTCGATCATCCTCAGTTTTTAATTCAACCGCTCCATATGGAAAAACTTTTGCTATCTCAAACGGTCCCGACCATCTTGACCGTAATTTTCCAGGAAACAACTTCAAACGAGAATTGTAAAGTAAAACTTTTTGTCCAGGAAAGAATTCTCGTTTGATGATGTTCCTATCATGCCATTTCTTTGCTCGTTCCTTATAGATACGAGCGCTTTCAAATGCCTCATTTCTCCATTCTTCCAGTTGATTCAATTGGAGCAATCTCTTTTTACCTGCAGCTTTTTCATCAAAGTTAAGGAATTTTATAGCCCAAAATGCCTTGTGCTCAAGTTCTACAGGAAGATGACATGATTTACCAAAAACAAGCATGTATGGGGACATTCCAATAGGGGTTTTAAAAGCAGTTCTGTAAGCCCATAATGCATCATCTAATTTTGAAGACCAATCTTTTCTTGATGCATTAACTGTTTTTTCCAAAATTCTTTTTATCTCCCTATTAGAAACTTCAACTTGCCCACTTGTTTGTGGATGATAGGGGGTAGTCACTTTATGTGTAACACCGTATTTTGCCAAAAGTTTTTCAAATTGCCTGTTACAAAAATGAGACCCCCCATCACTAATTATAGCTCTGGGCACACCAAATCTGGTAAAAATATTCTTTTTCAAAAATTTCAAAACTACTCGGGCATCATTTGTTTGTAAAGCAACAGCCTCCACCCATTTTGAAACATAATCTACTGCCACAAGTATATATTTATTTGAAAAAGATGAGGGAAAAGGACCCATAAAGTCAATCCCCCAAACATCGAAAAGCTCAATTACCAGAATATTGTTTTGTGGTAATTCATGTCGTTTAGAAATGTTACCTGTCCTTTGACATTGAGCACATGACATAATGAAATTCCTGCAGTCACGAAACAAGTTAGGCCAATAAAATCCAGATGACAATACTTTTGCTGCAGTCCTTTGAACACCAAAGTGTCCTCCTGCTTCCCTTGAATGACAGTGTTCTAAAATGCTAAGCTGATCAGATTCAGGCACACATCTTCTAATTATTTGGTCAGCACATTTTTTAAACAGATATGGTTCATCCCAAAAATAGTATTTTACATCATGCAAAAACTTTTTCTTTTGAGGATATGAAAACCATATGGATAATCTTACTAACCAAATAATTCACAATATCAGCATACCATGGCAAATCAAGAATCTCTACTGCATGCACTGTTCATCAGGGAACTTCTCATTGATAGGAATGTCGAGACTATCAGATTCAAGTCTAGACAAATGGTCAGCAATAACATTTTCAGTTCCCTTTTTATCTTTAATTTCAAGATCAAATTCTTGCAGTAGTAAAACCCATCTAATCAACCTAGGTTTTGCATCAGCTTTAGCAAACAAATACTTGAGAGCTGCATGGTCAGTGTATACTACAACTTTAGAACCTATCAGATAAGGCCTAAATTTATCACATGCAAAGATAACAGCTAAAAGTTCTTTCTCAGTAGTAGCATAATTTCTCTGGGCCTCATTCAGTGTTCTACTTGCATAGTATATAACATGAAAGATCTTACCTCGTCTCTGACCAAGTACCGCTCCAACTGCAAAGTCGCTGGCATCACACATGAGTTCGAAAGGAAGCTCCCAGTCTGGCGCAATGATCACTGGTGTGGAAATGAGCTTTTCCTTTAATAAATTGAATGCCTGCATACATTTCTCATCAAAATTGAACACCGCATCTTTTTCCAGAAGATTGCAAAGAGGTCTCGAAATTTTGGAGAAGTCCTTGATGAATCGTCTGTAGAAGCCAGCATGTCCAAGAAAACTTCTGACTCCTTTAACAGTCGTGGTGGTGGTAACTTCTCAATAATCTCCACTTTGGCTTTATCCACTTCAATTCCTCTCGCAGAAATTTTGTGACCCAACACTATCCCTTCTCTAACCATGAAGTGGCATTTTTCCCAATTCAGGATCAGATTGGTATCTTTGCATCTTTGTAGAACCGAGGCTAAATTCTCAAGACATAGATCGAATGACTTTCCAAAGACTGAAAAATCATCCATGAAGATCTCGATAAAATTCTCAAGCATATCTGAGAATATAGCCATCATACACCTCTGAAATGTAGCAGGTGCATTGCAAAGTCCAAAAGGCATTCTCCTAAAGCAAATGTGCCATAAGGACAAGTGAATGTTGTTTTCTCTTGATCATCGGGTGCAATAGAGATCTGATTGTATCCAGAATATCCATCAAGAAAACATAATAATCATGCCCTGCAAGTTTCTCCAACATCTGATCAATGAAGGGAAGTGGAAAGTGATCCTTTCGAGTGGCATCGTTCAACTTCCTGTAATCAATACAAACTCTCCACCCAGTCACAGTACGAGTAGGAATCAATTCATTTTGCTCATTCTCACTACAGTCATACCTCCTTTCTTTGGCACTACTTGAACCGGACTAACCCATTTACTATCAGAGATAGGATAGATGATACCTGCGTCAAGCAGCTTCAAAACTTCTTTCTTGACAACTTCTTTAAGTGTGGGTTGAGTCTCCTTTGTGGTTGAACTGTAGGTTTACACTCGGCTTCCATAAGAATTTTGTGAGTGCAAATAGTAGGGCTAATACCCTTGATATCAGCAATGGTCCATCCGATTGCTTCCTTGTGCTTTTTCAACACATCAATCAACTGTTGTTCTTGTGTATCTGTCAATGCAGATGAAATGATAATTGGCAAAGTATCGCCAATTCCAAGAAAAGCATACTTCAGATGGTCAGGAAGTGGTTTTAGTTCCAAGGTTGGTGGCTGCATTAAAGATGGAACTTGCTTCTGCTCATTTGTACCCAAAGATTCATAATATCTGGTTTTGATCATTGGTACATCTTCCATTGTCTCATCTTCCTCTTCATCATCACTCCAATTGTCCACGTCTCTTAAGACAGACTCCATAGTCTCCACACCAGTTTGTTCCTCAAGTGACTCAGAAACCAGCTCATCAATGGTATTGATGGTGTAACAGGCATTGGCATCATCAAATTTCTTCATTGCCTCATAGACATTGAAAGTAACCTGTTCATCCATCACCGTAATGTAAGTTGCCCTTGTTCCACATCAATCAGTGCTTTTCCTGTTGCAAGGAACGGTCTGCCCAAGATCATGGGAACTTCCCTATCTTCATCCATGTCAAGCACTACAAAATCCACAGGAAAAAGAATTTGTCAACTTTTACTAGGACATTTTCTACAATACCCCTAGGGTATTTTACACTTCTATCAGCAAGTTGTAAAGTTACATGTGTATCTTTGCAATCTCCTAATCCTAGTTTTTGAAATATAGATGAAGGCATTAAGTTAATACTTGCACCAGAATCAATTAAAACTTTATCAAAATAACAATCACCAATGGTGCAAGGAACAGTAAAACTTCCCTGATCTCGGAGCTTAGTGGGCAGACTGGTTGTTTGTTTCTGTAGGATCATGGAACATTCCCCAGTGAGTATCACATTTCCATCAATCTTCCTCTTGTTAGACAGCAATTCCTTGATGAATTTGGCATAGGAAGGCATTCCTTGAATTACTTCTAAGAATGGAATGTTGATGTGCAGCTTTTTGAAAACATCCAGGAATTTTGAAAATTGCTCATCAAGCTTTTGTTGCTTTAATCTTCCTGGAAAAGGAACGGGAGGAACATATGATTTCACCTCAGGTGGTTTTTGAATAGTTTCCTCCATCTTTCGTTTCCCTTTGTTGTTTTGTGGTGGAATTTCCTCTTCATCTTTAGTAGTTTCCTCAACTGGAGCAATCTCCTTTCCACTTCTCAATGTGATTGCATTTACAGTCTTGGGATTCTCCTCCGTGTTGCTTGGTAAAGACCCGGATGGTCTATTACTCACTTGCTGTGCAAGTTGATGGAGTTTCCCTTGCAAATCTTGAATGATTGCATTCTGATTGTTGAGTGAATTTGTTGTGGTAACAATGAAATCCCTCAGTAATGCATCAGTGGATGTTTGAATTTGCTGTTGAGGTGGAGCATTTCTCACATATCCTTGTCCTTGAAAACCAGGTGGTGGCTTTAGAACATTGGCATCATTCCGATATGAAAGATTTGGATGATTTCGCATATTCGGATGATATGTGTTTCCAAAATTGCCTTTTTGGAAATTTCCCACATAATTAAGCTGCTCGTCATTTGAAGATGATCCATGTGGACACTCAAAAGAGGAGTGTGGTCCTGAGCAAATCTCACAACAAAACACTTGTTGTTTTTATTGGAAGTATTTGTAGTTGTGAGTTTACTTACTTGAGTGATGAGAGTAGCCATTTGAGCTTTGAGTTGTGAGATATCTTCTTTATCTTCCAATGATGCTACTTTAGACCTTGTTCTTTCACAACTCCAATTATGAGCAGCAGAAGCTAATTCTTCAATAATCTCACTAGCTTCCTCATATGTCTTCCCCATCAGTGATCCGCCCGATGTAGCATCTACTAATGACCTTAAAGCTTCATCAAGACTGAGGTAGAAATTCTCAATTAGTAGATTATCGGGTAAACCATGGTGTGGACACTTTCTGACCGCCTCTTTGAATCTTTCCCAAGCATCATATAATGATTCTCCAGGGAATTTGGTGAAGTTGGAAATTTCATTTCTTAATCTGGCGGTTCTTGCTGGAGGAAAAATCTTTTCAAAAACTTCTTTGTCAGATCAGCCCATGTGGTGATTGAATCTGGAGGTTGGGAGTTATACCATGCCAAAGCTTTATCCCTAAGAGAGAAAGGGAAAAGCTGAAGTCGGATGACTTCATTTCTTACACCATTGAGTTTGACAGTGTTGGTGTATTGAAGAAATTTAGCAATGTGTTCATCAGGCGTCTCATTTGGATATCCCCCAAATTGATGTATTCAACCATTTGAATTAGGGACTTTAAGCTCGAAATTGTTTGCCTCCACAGTGGGCATTCGTATGGCGGATCTTGAATAGTAGGACCGTATAGTCTCGAATTGCCCTTGGAGCAGCTGGTTGCAATTGGTTGTTGTTATCTTGATTGTCGGCCATTGCTCCTCTTCTTTGGTTCCTTCTTCTCTGTTGTCGCAGGGTTCTTTCGATTTCTGGATCTAAAGGTAAAATTTCAACACTTCTACTTCTTCGCATATAACCTGCAAAGAGAAAAGGAAAAATTTCAAACTAAATTTAAACCTAAACTACTAGCATAGCTGAAGTTAGTCTAATATTTATAAATCCCCGGCAACGGTGCCATAAAACTTGATGTGCTGTGATAAGTATTGAATTTTAAAGCATATTTCTAGCAAGCGCACTAGGTCTTCTATTGTAATATAGCATGAATAAAGTGTCGATCCCACAAGGATTTACTAACTACTAGACAATTATCAACTAATACTAATATCTAGGCAATTGATTTTCTTAAAATGATTAAGTTAAACTAACTTATCTAACTAATTAGCTATATGAAATGCAATGAGCTTTTAAAGAGAGGGATATGATGACAAGTGTGGGAAGGAGTAGAATCCACTTTAAACTATTGCTAATCAACTTGAACTCATGTTATAATGATAATTAGATTCATGAACATTCATAAGAAATTATCAAGATTTAAAAACAAAGTTTGAAAACCTTTTAAACCACAAAACAATTCAATTCCTTAGTGAGAATTTGACATAAAACATTGCATTAATATTTATGGACAATTTCTAAACTAGATTAAACTACGCCGCTTCCGCAATTGCAATTTAATCTTAATTTATGAATTCATGTGAACACTAATTTCCCTTCCGAGTTATTAGAATTCTTATACACCAAAACATGATGAATAATCAGAATTCAATATGAATATTTCATGATTCTAAATATCTCATAACATAGATTCAAAAATCATCTTAGCATGTTTAAAGTTTCATCAACTTCCCACAAAAAGAATTTAGCTACTCATGGATGATGATTCAACAATCAAATAAGAAATTGCAAATGATTTCATTATGATCAGAATATTCAAGTATATGAATTGCATAAAAAAATAAGATTAGAAATCACCAATTCAAAGTACTAAAACTTCACTTGCAAATCTTGTATAACTTCAAATCTCTTCAAAATCTCTTATGAAATGCCTATTCTAAATATTCTAAAGCTACTTGTAGTACTGGATATTTGGTTGCTTGGATGATTCTGAATGTGAGGAGAAGACCCCCTATTTATAGGAAAAATTTCGTGAAAAACATTTAATGAGCTTTGCTGTTTCTCAATGTACGCCGGCCGTTTTGGATCCTACGCCGGCGGCTTACAGGCGGCGTATCTTCAAATTGTCCTTTGCGCAGGCAGTGCACTGGCAACCTTCAATATCAGTTACAATGTAGGCCGCTTCAACGCCGGCGGCTTTGAATGTAGATCTAGCCAGCGTATGTACTCAGAAATGAAGCGTTGGGCTAATTTATAACGAACGCCGTCCAAAGGCCGGCGGCTTTTACACCGGCGTAGGCATTCCAACAGATGTGTTGCTTCATTTTCCTTCAAGTGTTGGATATCTTCATGTCTCTTCAATTCTTCTATGTACACTGCCTCAAGGCCGGCGGCTTTCATGCCAGCTTATAATGTAACTCCTGGTGATTTTTCAGTTCTGGGCTGCCGGCCTTCATTTACGCTGGCTTCTTCATCTTCTACGATGGCAGCTTTGAGGAGGCTTTGAATGTTGTTTTACTTGTGCTGGGCAAAGCTGGCTGTGCTGCAACGGCCTTGGATTTTACGCCGTCTGAAAGCCGGCGGCTTTCAATGCTGAATTGCCGGCCTTGACTTCAATTTTTCCTCTTTTCAATTCAAATTCACTTGTTTTGATTTCTTTATCCAAATTAGTCCTGAAACATAAAATTTAATCAAAACAAATATCTATTCTAGCTCAATTGATTATCAAGATTTGTACAAAATATGATCTTATCATCTATGCAGGTGTTACTTTTGTGTCCCAGCTTACCACAAGAAAAGTAAGCATTCTCTACCCACTTGCAATCCTTTACATCATGTGGTCCGAGGCATCTCACACATCTTCTATCTATATTCTGTACTGCTAGCCTGAAATTCTATGTGACAGGTCTCTTGCCTCTATCTTATGTAAGTACACTAGCTGCTGGCCTCTTGCCTAAAAATACCTAATTCCTCTGTGGCTCACGGCTCTTAATTTTACTTAAGCCCTGCTCTACTGTCTTGGCTTTGTTCACCACAGCTGAGTAGTTGCTTAAATCCATCAAATTTACCGGATACTGGATCTCAGGTTCTAGTCCAGTGATGAATCTACTAACCTTGGCCTCTTCACTCTTTTCAGAACGTCAGATAGAAATCTCATCAACCTGTGCAATTCTGACTCATATTCTCCCACTATCATTTTTCCTTGCTGTAGTGTCACGCCCCGAAGGGTATCCTAAACGTGGCAGTCCGCCATACAGAATATTAAAGCCTAGGAACGACCGCCTCAGTCATGCGAAGGCTTCCATACTATGTACAAGGCATCTAATACATAGAGGAGACACATCATTGAGAGATACATTTTATATTGATACACTTGAGTAACAATGTAAAGGAAATACAATTCACTATTCTTCAAAGTACAAATCATTAAACTTTAATTACATTCATCAAAAGATTCCACTACATAAAACTATTACAAGGCAAATCATAAAACCTATCTAATAACTTCAAGTATTCTTATTCCTTGCCGGAATTCCGAAGTCATTCTCAGCTCCAACCATCACGGTCCCCACTTAGCATTCTTGAGACAATCTGTTCATTTCAACAACTATTGGGGTATAAGCTACACTAGCTTAGTGAGAATTCTCTTAATTCTGTACCATAACAAGCAAGTTATAAATCATCCATATGCTATGCATGAACAAACAAGTGAGCAAGCCCTCGGCTCATAGCACTCGACTGGCTAGGCTCATCCAAGGAATGTATCCACATGCGCCTTAGTACCCATGAATGAGCTCTAGCACCAGTCTCGTTATCTAAATGAGTTATCAACGGACCATACCGATCGACCTGCGTAGGAGTAGCATGCTACCAAATGCAATATGTCCGATGCGATGCATGACCAATTTAATTTTTGCTTAGGTCAAAATATTCATACATTCTTTAGAGTGACCAATCATATCATACATATAACGAAAAATATGAACAGTGCAGTTATCCAATCAAATCGTGGTTTCGATATGCTTTAGTATTCTTTGGCATACATTCATCACAGTCTCATCATATATCCCATCCCCATTCATATCGATTTTTATCTTGTTCCTATAATTCTAATGCAACTAGCTACAAGCACAAACAAGGTAACAAAATAAGGAAAAACTCACTCAGCCATTGGATCACCGGTCTTTTAGTAAAGTAATTGGTGGTAGGGAATCGTCGATTTGGATCACCTAAAAAGGAAGAAATACTCTAATAAGTATTTCAACTCAAACTAATCCAAACGATCTTATACAACTATCAAATTCGTAATTCTCCTAAGCGGAATTCCAACTTAAAACGGCCATAACTTGGTCATTTTAACTCGGAATCTCGCAAATTATATATCGATTTCTATCTACTTCGAAAGATCTATCTAATTCTAATATTATTTTCAAGTTTTGAAAACTTTGAAGCTTAAAAGTCGGATCAGATTAGGGCAGTAACAATTTCAATTTCCGAAAAATAGTTTTGTAAATGTTTGTAATGTTCCTACTATATAAATTAGCTATACATGCAATATGAATGATTTCCTAACATGAATGACATGAGATGAGCTTAATGTATGCATGATCTTGATGATTTTTGCTAAAAGAAAATTTTATAACTTTTTATTTTGCAAGACCATAATAACAACTACTTATGAAAAATCTAGTTTTCTAACTTTGATCATTTCCATTTGTTTTGGATTTATTACTTAAGAAAATATAATTATTTTTGTTAAAATTGAGTCTTCATTATATCTATTACTTATGACTTTCATTTCTACATAAAAATTTCCATTTTGCACTTTGTAAACATGTTTTCAAGTGGGGTTGATTCCAAAATCCGAATTTTGTAAAAATTAGTTTTTGAGTGATTTCTTTAAGTAAAAATCATTTGATATTTAGGAAATTAGGGCTCAATCATACATAACCACTAAGGACTTCATTCTTACACAAAAATTTGCATTTTACACTTTGCAAATATGTTTTCCAATATGATTTACTCAAAAATCCGAATTTTAGAAAATCCACTTTTTGAATGATTCCTTTGGGAAAAACTTGTTTAATGCATTAAAATTTAAGACTTTATGGTACCTATTACTTAAGGACTCCATTCATTACATAAAACTTTCATTTTGAGCTTGGATAATAGGTGTTCTTATGGCCTTCATTCAAAATTACGAATTTCACAAATTGACTACTAACTCAAAATTTTCCATCTTGATTCTACTTTTTGTTTTACACATTACTCATATCAAACTCATTTCAACTTAAAAAAATTATACTTAATGATACCTATTACCTATACCTTCATTTTTCACATAAAACATGAGTTTTGGAGTTGATAAATGGGTTTTAAAAATTGTCTTGGTTGAGATCCGAATTTACAAAATTTATTTTTGGACATTCTTTTGATAAAATCTATCTAAACTTATGAAAATCCATTCCTTACATATCATATCTTAAGAGCCTTTTATATCTTGAATAAAAACTTCATTTTTGAGTTGGAAAACATGTTTTTAAAATATGTCTTGACCAAAATCCGAAAATGAGATTTTTATTTTGAAAATCACTTTTGATTCTTGTAAAAAGAAGTCTTGATGATATACATATATTAAGCCTTCATTATCTTAAGTAAAAATTACATTTTGACATTGGAAAGTGGTTTTTAAATGGGGTCTTGCCAAAATACGAATTTCAAATTTTTGTTCAAGTTCAAATCTAAGATCTACACTAATACATCTAAATGAAACCATAATAATAAACTTAAACTCATAGATCTAAACTACTCATCAAAATCACTCATTTATGTTATCTATACCCTAAGCCCTTCATTTTAAATGAAAAATACACATTTTGAAGTTGAAAAATAACTTTTCTAAATATGGTTCATTTTTCATCCGAATTTTCAAAAATGATTTTTGTTGAAAATAAATAGATCTTGAGTTTTCTAAAACATTCCTACTATCATCATGCTACTACAAGTTATCCATGAACATAAAACAAAGTCTAATGCATTTATGAACTCAAAACACTAGATCTAGTTTACTACACTAGTTTTAAATGCATGAATCACATAAGAGAATGGATGATATCTATGCATAAATCATAAGAATAACAAAAATAACAACTCAAATAACAAGATCTATGGCATAAACAAAATCAAAGCTACAAAAAGTTAGATCTACAAAATATAACAACTTTAAAAAGAAAATAATAATGATACAAGATAATAATAATAGAGAAGAGGAGTGTTTCATTTTTGGCATCATCATCCTAAGCTTTTAAGCTTATGGAAGGTCATTTGATGCATGAAACTTCATTACACTTTACCTATATCACCTATGGAAGCTTTGAGAAGAAGATTTACTTAAAAATCTTCAAGAAATATGTGTGGAGCTCAAGAATGGAATGGGGTAGCTTGGTTCTTCTAAAAACAAGAGCAAAAATGAAGAAGAAAAGAGAGGAAAAAGAGAGAGAAAAGCTAAGGAATGAAAAAGGAAAATGAGTAAATGAAAGACAGAAAAAATGTGTGCAATAAATGAATGAAAGAAAGAAAAAAAAATAAAATAAAGGCAGCCAAAATAGAGTGTTGCATGTGAAATATGAAGTGGAGAGAGACAGGAATTTTGTTGAAATTTGACTTGAATTTGAATTGTGTAATAAATGTGTAATGTAGCTTCTTTAAGAAGGTGTGGAATATAATTAATTTAGTCAAAATGGAGTAAATAAAGGACAATGGCAGCCATAAAGGAGTCAAAATCTGCCATGAATTGATATAATGAAGTGTAAAAAGATTGAAGTGAAAAGGAAGTTATATGTGTAAGGTGTACTTGAAAGCATGGGTTGTAAGAATACTTTCTTAATAAAATAAAATAAAATTAGAAAATTTATTCCGAATATTTGTAGCAGATTTTTCATAATTAAAATTAAATAATTATTTGAATTATTTTAGTATTTTAACAAATATGTTACCGGTATGATCAAAATACGCGAATAGGGGCTATAAATGATATTTTTATAACCCTAGAAATTCTAAAAAAATTATTTTATGAAAATAAAAATATTTTAAAAATATTTTCTAATATTAAATTAATTTTTTTTTAGTATCGGGTCTTAAACAGAATCTGATCCCTAAAAGCCCGAACTAACTAAATTTTAGAAAACAAAATTTTCTATAATATATAAAATATTTATCTAATAATATAAGGCTTTATAAGAATAATAAAATGTGTAATGAAATAAAAGTGAATAGTGCAAAAGGACTAATTAATTATCGGTAGTAATGAAAATACGATAAAAAGGTTATAACTGTAACTTTTATAACCTGAAAAATTATATAACTGATATATTTGAAAATCTTATGAAATTACGAGTCTAACGGTAATATTGGTATATTTTTTATATCTCGAGCCCCGGCACGCTTTTCGAAGTTTGTATCCGAACGTATTCGAAATAGGTCAAAAATTTACCAATTTGATATTTTTAAGCAAACCTATATTACTACGAGCTATTCTACACATTTAACTACACCTTGGCCTCTAGGGTTAAGGGCGCTAGATTGCCGGACTTAAACTATTGTATTTCACTTGGGGTTTCCGGGCGATTTTCCGGCTTAGATCTTTGCCAATCTAGAAACTGATATTTATGTTTATACAACATATTTGATTTAAGAAATTTATCTTAAATTTTATTTTTGTAAGTATTTAATATCTCTTAATGTTTTTCGGAATTCTTGAATTGAGTTTTATTTCCGAAGGTCAATCGTTATTTACTTTTTAATAATTTGATTTTGGGTTCTATATTACCCGATTTTATAAGTGGGAGTTACGTATGGAATTTATCGTACGTAGTGATTTTGGAATTGAAGTATGATGAGCTCTTGTTTTGTTTTTAAGGATTCAAATTTTTCTCAAGATTCGGAAATTTCTAGATTCGCTCGTGTTTTTGGACTAGTTGAAATTCGGTTTTAATTTGGAGTGATTTTTAGGGTTTATTGTCTAATTTCATCTTAGAATTATTTAATGAAATTTTCCGGGGCTTACATCCTCCCCACCTTAAAGAAAGTTTTGCCGACAAAACTTGTTACGTCTATATCGTTTATCGAGAAAAGGTTGTGAATCTCGAGTTATATCTCTAGCACCGGTTTATACTTTGGTTTGTATCATTTCTAAATTTTGTATGATAGATATTTTACGAAATATGGCACATACAAGTTTATAAGATTTCGCTTAGCGATTCAACCTTCACTTACACGACTCTTTTTGGAAAACCACACGGACTTGACTTGAGACCACAGACGACTCGACTCGACCGACACTAGACGACTCATGACAATACGACCTTTCATGACTCAATTACTTGACCAACGAAGGTTGTGGATTTACTTCTCCATTCTTATGTAGCTGTATATACAATATTGTGCTTTATGATTCATATTCCTTAAACAATATGGTCATCATCGTTTTAAATTCTTATCTTCGTGATCATCTTGATGGGATTGAAATCAAGAGATCTTATTGCTTTATTATGTACTTATTACTCGTGAAGATCTTATGGAGTTTGGAAATTGAGATTTGATTTCTAAAATTTTAACCTTTGTGTAACGATCGTCGTAGATTTTTTATATTTCAACGTTCTTTATTTACAAGAAGTTGTATGAGGATTGTCTTGGAATTCGTTAAATTAATCGAGTTTTGTTTTAGTTTCCACCATTAGCTCATTCTAGCTTTTAATGGTCTCAGGCTTTTCTATTTTTAGTCTAGCCATTTAATCCAAGGTATTTCTAACAACCTATCTCTTTGATTCTATTGACAAGAAAGAATATGTGGTAGTCTAAGGGTATGGCGCTAACCTGATACCAAGTTGCATATTTGATCCTCGCTTCCTTCCATGGCAAAGGACTCCAGCTTCTCGTCATTAGCTTCTTCATAAGCTACATATGTGTGAGGGTTGTGGACTAGATTTCCGGATGAAGATGTTCTTGAAGAACTTCGATTCCTTTTTCCTTTGTTGTTTTTATTCCTATTATATCTCTTCCTCTTTTTCCTTGGTAGATCCAGCGAAGCAACACGCAAGTTATCCCGTTCAGGGCATGTTTTAGCTAAATGTCCCGCTTTTGTGCAAAAAGAGTATGCGTAAGTTGTCTTTTTGGGACACTTCTCAACTTTGTGACTGGGGTCCCCACAGAGGTAACACTTGGATTGAAGTCGTGGATACCGTATAGGGTAATGTTGTCCCTTACATTTCCAACATTGTAGCTTATCCAATATTATGTCTTCTTCCTTGTTTGGGTCATCATCCAAGGGAAGTGTTCTGACTTTTTGACTCGGGGTCATTGCAACATAGAACTCCATTTCCTTGTTATTTCTTTCTTACCTACTCCTCTGAGCATTTTCTATTATCCGTGCTCTTTCTAGCAATCCTTGATAACTCCTGATATCAAATTCCTCCAATCGAGCCCGAAGGCCTTCTTTTAAACCATTCAGAAACACTTGTCTTTTGAGTTCCTCACTTTGTTTATATGATTCCAGAGCATATTGCAACAATCTAATGAACTCCAAAAATCCTAATCTGAAAAGAAATCTCTGTTATCTGTACCGTCTATTCCGTTCAAACACCACAAACACCAATTATCACCCAAAACCTTAATATGCACGACATTAAGAACGTATGAGGATTGTTTAACCTGTATTTTGTTTGAATCCATCATAGAGGAGATAAACTTACTATTTTGAATCGCTAAAACTCGACTTGCATTCGCCAATTCATATATCTCACACGTGCTAGGGTTTCCTCACAAGAACCTTCATGCAAAATCCAACCCAACCCTAAGAAAACTTATACAATTTCATATTTAATCCATAAGAGAAGATTAAAATCACTTACTTCGGATCAAAAACACCCTCCGGATGATTCTCCAAGCCTGGATCTCTAAGAACACTCCAAAACCCTTTTTAATGCAAGAAGAAAATGATAAAAGAAAATCTGTCGAAACTATTTTTCGCGTCTCGTATTTATAGAAATTTGGTCATACGCTGGCCCTACACTGGTGGCGTACATGTAGATCTTTCCGGCGTACACCTTACGCTGGAAAAATTTACACGAGCGTTGGCAGCGTTCATCGGGGCTTTGATTTCCCAAAACTTCGATCCTACTATATACGCCGGCAAATCCATGCCCTACGCCGACGGCATTCCCTACCAGTGTTGAAAGAAACCCTAATGAACACCGGTGGCGTTCCTCCTAACATTAAGACAAATGCTACTGTTCCTATCCTACGTTGTCTCTACGCAAGCGGCGTAGATTCTCTTGGAGGCAGCGTACAATCTGTTAAAAATTGTAGAAATCCAAACTTCAACATTTTTTTCCTACGACCAAACTTAAACTTTTACAATTTACTTGTTTTAACCTTAAAATCATCCTATATCATCTCATGATTCATAATTCATTATATTTTCATATTTATTTCTGTATTTTACATTGGTCTTGGCTTGCCTATGAAAAAATAAAGCCAACATCACCCCTAAATTCAAAGGATGTCGCTCAATAATTCTATGCAGATATAGCAATTCATAAGTCCCAACAACTCTAGTACTTTTCCCCTTGTCATTTATCGAGTGAGTGATTATCCAGTGAATCACCCTATGATTGACATCTCTAAGGGTAGTAGCTTTAGCTCCCTTGGCTTTATAAAGAGTGGCTGGACTTAATTTTCCCCAATACAAATAATTGAACTCCCCTGGTGGCCAATCAACTAGTAAACGCACAAATTCATCTGTTTCCAGAAATTCATCAGTATAAAACCCCATGGCCCTACAAATTTCTTTAATAGAAACCATTCTTTCTTGGCTATTCACTTTGAAAGTGATATTGTTGTTGATCCCCGAATGCTTGGCTTGACTTGCAATCTTGAATGTAGAAAGAAATTCGAGTGTGATTTGTAGGTAAACCTTTTCATTAACACTGAACAAATTGTCCCATCCACTATGACTTATCAAAGCTCGAATCTCCTTATCTTGTTGAATTTTGCCAAACCCTTCCAATTGAATAACATATTTCCATCTAAAGGTCTTCCCAAGAAAACATTATATTTTCTTATTCTGTTCTTGACATTTTTAGGTACTTGGGGGATCTGGAGCACGTCTAAGTGTAGAGCATTGCGAAGACGAATGCTTTCTTGCTACTTGCTTTTGTCTCATCCTGAATTCAATTAATAAAAAATTTAGATTACAATTGAGACTTTAAAAGTAGGCAAATAAGATCTAAACTTGTTAATCTAAGAATAAACTTGCAAGAACATACAAAAGTCATATTAATAAGTCATCTTATTGAATTTGAAATTGTATTTTTTTATTATTAAAAAGCTTAAAGAATAAAAATTCCTAGCACGACACGACCAAGTGACACGGCTTGTCACGGTCGTGTTGCAATTTTATTTTATTTTTATTTTTTTTAACAAATCGTCTTCCCCAAACTTATAGTTGGGATCCCACACTTCAATTTCAAAACTTCCTTTGATTTCAACTCAACAACCCAACAACCCAACTAGATTGAATATAAGAAATCACGTAAACATCAAGAATGACCGTGTATTTCGGATTACACAAGCATTTGATTAAAATCACATGCAAGCAAATAATCTTCATCCTTCATTTCCAGATCTAAGGAATCACGCATGCCCAAGAGCAAAAAAAATTCAAATCAAGCATGCATCAAAGGACTATACACATTTCTCATCATCAACAATGAATTACACTCACATGCAACAAGTTTCAAAACTCCTAAAGTTTCGAATTTCACCAACTAAATCCATCCATGGAAATCACGAACTAAAAATGAGAGAAAGAGAAGATAAAAACTTACCTTAAGTCCTTGGACTTTCTCTTGAAATGAAGTGGATGTGTGAGAATGAGTGGTAATGTGCCTTGGAATTTTTAAAAGTGCAGAAATGGGAAGACCTATTTTTTTTTCGAAAACCTAGTGTGTTTAAATAGGGCTTTGGACATGAGTAAAGGACATGACTTGTCCCTTGCATGTCTCATGTGAGACAATTTTACAGCAAGCTACACGCCCTAGGGATAAGCCATGTCCCTAGGCGTGTCAAACTGGAGAATTTTTTTTTTTTTTAATTCTACTTGCTGAATTCATACGGCTAAGAACAAGCCATGTCCCAAGCATGGCACTTCCAAAAATCTATTACCACAGTTTGTTACATAACTTAGGAACAAGTCGTGTAAAAAAAAAAAAATTGTCTCCAAAGCTCATCCACACAAATTTATCAGTAAAAGACACGACTCAAGACAAGTCATGTCTTAGTTGTGTCGGAATTTCATCAACTTACCTGGAATTTTCTGCTTTGTTTCCTCTTGAATTTCTCCTACCATTAAGAACAACACTTAGCCATCAACCAATAGCAGAAAATGATAAGATCATGAGTCTAAAAAGAAAAAGAAAAAAGACAAAAGAAAAGAAAAGTTAGACATGGGTTGCCTCCCAAGAACCGTACTTGTTTAACGTTGTTGGCTTGACGTTCTTGCCATAGCCTTATAATCAATCTGGTGAATAAAGTCGAAATTCCTCACGTCCTTCTTGTTCAAAATCAACTCCTTGGTAAAGCTTCAAACGTTGCCCATTTACCTTAAAAATCCCACTTTCTGGATGTTTTAATTCAACCGCTCCATGTGGATACACTTGTTTGACTAGGAACGGTCTAGACCATCTTGATTTCAATTTTCCCAGAAAAAGTCTTAACCAAGAATTAAACAAAAGGACTTGGTCTCCTTCCTTGAACTGTTTTGGATGACGGCTTTGCTTTTCATGATACAGTTTTGTTTTTTCCTTGTAAATTCTCATGTTATCATAAGCAATCCTTCTCCACTCATCCAATTCATTAAGCTTAAGCTTTCTTCTCATACCGGAGGATCCTAAGTCAAAATTGACTTGTTTGATAGCCCAATAGGCCTTGTGCTCAATTTCCACCGACAAGTGACAAGCCTTCCCATAAATAAGACGGTATGGTGTGGTTCCCAATGGTGTCTTATAGGCTGTCCTATATGCCCAAAGCGCATCATCTAGCTTTTCCGCCCAATCCTTCCTATGGTGCTCTACTGACTTTTCCAAAATTCTTTTCAAATCTCGAATAGAAACTTCGACTTGCCCACTTGTAAATCCCTGAATTTTTTGGATCTGAATTAAAGCTTAAACCCTAATCGGAAGTCAACCGGATTTCTAGAGTCAACAAAACCCTAGTTTACCGTAACTGCTTAAGATCGGCATTGCCGTTTTCTCTAGCCTTAGAAAACGAAGTTGGAAAAGTTAGCTATAATAGTTCGTAATAGCTATAGGTTATATAAAAATTTCAGTTTTGCAAAATTCAAGAGTCCTTAGAACCCGATCGGATACAGTTCTCGAAAAACGTGTCCGGAAGCTTTGAATAAGAAAAATATTCCGAATATACCGTTGGACTCGTAAAAATATAAGATTTCCAAAAATATCAATTTCGTAATTTTTCGGTAGCTAAAAATATCATATATCGCTTTTATAAGCGTATTTTCTTACTACCGACATTAAATTGTCATGTCTACTTTTACATTACATTATTTTCTACTATTCTATACTATTCATCTATCTCTACTTTTTCTTACAACCTACTCTTACAAACCATACACCTATTTCTTACACATTTTCATTTCCAATACAATTTCACATCTTTCATTTCTTACTTTTAACTAACAAAATAAAAAAAAATTAAAAATTTTTCTCTTCCCCATGCATGAAAGTGGCGTGGCGCCTAACCCCCCCAATAATGCCTCAATTTGTTTTATTTTTCACTTATTTAATTAACACAAATTATCTCCCACATTTTCCTATAAATACCCCCTCATACCTTCACTTCTTTCACACCATTTCTTCACTAAAGTTACTCTCTCAAATTCTCTCAAGAATTCTCTCCAAGAAGTCTTCTACAAGGAGCTCCTCTCTTCTTCTTTCTTTTAGATAATATGCCTTCAAGAAATCCACATATTCATTTACTTAGTATGAACTTAGTGTGTGTTTTCTAAAACCATGAAGGTTAGGAAAGCAACAATAGGTTCATACTTTGTTTTTGTTCATAATCACAATTCCTTTATGTTGCTTTATGTTTCCTTTATGTTCATAACTATCTAAATATCTATGTAGCTATATATATAATATTTAGAGCATATAAGCTCATTGTCTTGAAATTTATTTACCTTTAATGCAATTTATTTACTTTTTTGCAATTTATTTATTTCAAGTTGTTTTTAAGACTAGTCAATCTAGTCTTAGACTTGTCCTCATCAAGTCAAAACTTTTTCTTTTCTTTTCGGGACTAGTCTTTTTTTTAGTCCCGGGGTACCTTGATGAAGCTAAGGTCCCAATACTTGATTTACTTTCTTATTCGCTTAATCTTTCAAATTATTATGTTCCTTTATATTTCTATAGTTTATGATTCATAGTCATGCATGAACATAATGTTTTTGTCTCAAAAAAATAAATGAGGAAGTGTTTTCATAAACTAAAGGTTCTTGTTAAATAAAAGTAGAAAATAGATTTCTTAAAAACTCATGAACATATTTGGGAATGATTTTCTTAAATAAACAAAAGGTTTTATAAAAACTTATTTTCATCAAGTATTAGAAACTCTTTTAAGAATCATTTCCAGAAACAAAAATCATTTCATTACTTTTAAAATTGTTGGAATCTAACTTTAGAAAATAAACCACTCCTTAGGAATTTAAAGTAATTGCAAGAAATTAAATTTAGAAAAAGAAATATTCATCTCAAATAACTCAAGAATCCTTTCAAAAGTAAAATGAATATTCAAATAAAATCTCAAGTTCAAAGACTTCTAAAACCTTACTTTTCATAAGTTGAGACAACTCCATTTACTTCATACATTTGTTATGAGTCATTACATATATGTATATACCTTTCAAAAAGCTTACAAAATACTTGGAATATTCATCTTTTCAAATAAGCTTTATTTACAAAAGAAAAACAAGTTTTTGCAAAATCGTGACAAATCTGGTAGCTGCTTTTTCGGGACCCAAACGACATAGTTTGATGAAAATAAGCTTAGAAATGCGTAGATCTTTTCGAGTAGGTAGAAAACGGTATATTACATGCGAAATTCCAAGTTAAAATGAGCAAGTTATGGCCATTTTAAGTTGGAATTTTCCCTTATACGATTTTACCGCGATTTTAAAAAAAGTTTAGAATCTTCAAGAATAGAAGTTTTATGAAAAACTCATTTTGGGTATTTCATCTTGTTTAGGTGACGAGGGACCTGAGATCGTCTATCTAGAGGACTATTTTGATTAGACCTACCGTTATGGAGTGAGTTAATTCTTTTCCTAAGTTACATTTCCTTGTTTGTGCTTGTAAATAGAAGCACTAGAAATTAAGAGAAAGATAAAATGAACAATTGTTATTGATATGAGATTATGATTGTTTGAATATAAATTAAGAATATCAAAAGGAAGTTTGATAATTAAAATGTGATTCTTGTATTGATATGATGAGAATTGTGTTGATCACCTCTAATTTGAACTAAATATTTTTGGTTAAATTTATAATGGAATTAATTCATGCATATCATATACATGGGTCTCATTTGTTTCACTACTTGTCTTCGTGTGGGAAAACGAGGAAATGGTAGTGGTGACTGGTAGGAGTCGGAAAGTCTACATGGTGGCTAGTAGGAGCCGGAAAGTCTACAGGGTAAGCAGGAGCCGATAAATCTGTAGATATTGATGGTCGCATGGGCCTGTAAACCTCCCAACCCTTGTCATGGAGGGCATTAAATCCATGCTACACTTGATTTCCGGTTGATCATGTGTATCTTGCTTGTTCATATGATTTGTGCATTTTCATACGTTTTGATTTAAAACTTGTGTGAATTTATGGAAATGTCTTATAGTTGAAATTATCTCACTAAGCTAGTTTTGCTTATACCCTTATAGTTTTCTATTACATTATGATTATCTATGGTTGGCCCCGAGGAGCCCCATATGCCAGGTACGAGTGTAAGCTACTAGGAGTTTTTGGAAGAAGTTTATGTATTTTTAGTTTTGATCATAGACTTCTAGGAAAAATCTCTATAGTAGGCTTATGTAGTAGTTATGTTTATTTTGATATTAGTATAGTTGAACAAAGACTTTAAGGTGGGGGAATTCCCCTAAGATGATGTATTAATTTGTTGTGAAATGAAGATCTTATGTTTATCTATTTAAGTTCATACTTGCTTTTGCTATCTATTTTAAACTTAACACCCCTATGAGTCTCCTACTATCGTGGAAGCACGCCTTGCATATGATATCGAAGCTCCTACATGACTAAGGTTGTCATCCATTAGCTTTAATGTTATATGCGGCGGACTGCCACGTTTAGGATACCCTCTGGGGCATGACAGTTTAAGTTGGTATCAGAGCACAAGTTTTAGACATGAGATAGTAGAAATAGACCTTAAGATAGATAGTAATAAGATAGAACTCTAGCTTAAGATCTGATCTGTCACGCCCCAAAATAGGGCCTAGTAGTATCATCCTATAGTCATCATACCACGTGTGCACCCATAATATGAGAACCGTCTTGCAAGTTAGATATTACAAGACTCTATCTTATAATTGTTACATGTAATGTAATCATACCAATATATTATATAAATACTAAGGATTCCGATTTTCCTTAGTTTGCCAGAACCACAGAGAATCAGTATCCCCTACCAAATAATGAAATTGAGATCAACCCTATAAAATACAAGATCTTAATTAATTATACCATTTATCTAAGTTGTCCTTTGAAACCAGTATAATCTATGAAACTATCTTCAGCAAGGTCTTTTGATGTAGCACTCTTCACTCGTGCTTAACCCAATCCCAGCTAATGTTATACCTGCACAAAGACTGTTGGAGGGTGAGCAAAACCACACGCTCAGTGAGATGACCTGACCAAACCATATCAAACAATGGAAATCAAGTTTACTTAGCAAGCATATGTAATGCCACAATCAAGCATATGAACAATACAAGCCTGGAGAATCCGGAGTCCAAAGCAAGATGGAGATTTACCCCTCTCATCAGGGTTGAAGGAACCAGTAGTACATAGTCTATCCAGAAGAAGCCAAGCATACATGGGAATCTACGATTTCTCGTATTAGGGTTAACTTTTAATATGATATCTTAACAGACCATCCCATGTACATACCTTTAGCAACTCCCTAAGCATTAGTCATCCAAACAATACCATAAGCGGCGTCCTTCATTTACCACTTAGTTCTTATGGTACCAATAGAATCAAATAACCTTGCGTTGATCTAATAGCCTTTAGCCTAGGTCAACCAAGCATTATCAAAGTCCCGGATGGCCAATACGTAATAGACTACTACGCTTTTAGAGATGCAAATATGCAATATATGCGATGCATGCCCATTTCATTTTATGGTACCAATAGTTTTTAGTCAGGTTCAGGACGATAATACAATTACAGACAAACATCAACATGCTCCATTCAATTGTCATTATACAAAGAAATTGTTAATTATAATAAGATGTTTTTGGCAATCATACATACACCAAGCAGCATGCAATTTACCCAAACCCACATGTAATTCAGTTTGATATGTTATTATCAATGCCACTAACTACAAGCACAAACAATATGATAAGGTCAAAGTCCTCACCTGTGGTCCTCGCTATGTCGCTGTAATAATCTACTGGTAGTCCGAGAACTGATTTATTTTCTATGGAATGAAATAACAGATATTTATTATTTTACTAATCTGTTGTTCTATTAGTTCCGGAGATAAGATATTTGAAATATCATATTCACCGGATTAGTTTTGGTATAACTTACTATTATTTGCACTAATTCTAATAATAGATATATTTTAGAAATTACGTACTCCTTTCTTTTTATGGTCTTATTTACTATATTAATCTAAGCTGAGTTAATTGGAAACTAATCGCCTAATTCAATTACTAATTCTATTTTAATTAGTTACCAAAATCATATATTTTTGTTTATATAATATACTAATCTTAGTATTAGTGATACTCATAAAAGTAGTAGTATACTAGTATCAAAGATAATGGTGATTATATTAGTTTTAATATTATCACTAATAGTAAAAACAATTTAATTACAAAAATAAGTTAATAGTTTTAGTAACAAAATCAATAATACTCATAACAACAATAATGATAACAATAATAATAACAATTATAATAATAGTAATAATAATAAATTTCCGAAAATAGATTATATTCCATCACATTAAGAATTATACTAATTGTCTTATATATTTTAATTAATATTATACTAAAGTAATGTTAGTCTTGTATCCAGATTTATATTATTTCAAAAATAATATTTTCGAAATTCTAAAAATTCTTTAATAATATTAAGGATATTAATAATTAGAAATCTATTATGCGGAATTACTTAACAAAGTAATTTATATTTCTAAAGAAAATTTCTTTTAGATGAATAATAATTGATTAAATATTTAAACATCCTATATTTAATAAAGTCAGAAAAATAATTTTAAATTTAAATAAATAATTTTCGGATTTAATATTATATATAATATTACTATTACTATTCCAGAAAAATAAATAAATAAATGCAAGAAAAAGAATAACGTTTAAAATTATTTAAATTACTATTTATTATATAATTATGTATACTTAGCTTCGTTTTTCTTTTCTTTTGGCCAAGGGGTACACGGGGTCGAGTACGCTCGTACACCGTGGCTGGTCGAGGGTTGTACGGGTTGAGTACGCCTGTACAACGTGCTGGCGGAGGGTTGCACGGTTTGAGTACGCCTGTACAACGTGCTGGATAAGGGGTTGCACGGGTTATGTACGCCCATACACGTTGCTAGCCGAGGGGTCTACGGGTCATGTACGCCCGTACACGAAGTCTGGGCTCATCGGGAAGCACTATTCATCGTCTTCAACCTTGGTTTTGATCCGATTTTCCATTGTTTTACACACATAAATTCATTCTAATTCATTCCTAAGCATTTTACATGATATTTATATACATATAACAACTAAAAAATCAAAATCGCGGAATGAGAATAACTTACCTCAAGCTCGTTTTTTGAACGTTTTTCCCAGTTTTTGTCCGAATTTTTTTGAACGGGGTGGATATGAGCTTTTAAAAATTGTTTTCTGGGTTTGTTCTACTCCTAATAAGATGTAGATGAGTTCTGAAAAATTTGAGAGGGTTTGAAGTCCGTTTGCTCCTTCTTCTAAGGTCTTTAGTATGTATATATATATATATATATATAAACAAAACGTAATCGGCCGTGTTTCTCCTTCATATTTGAACGAATTATTTGCATTTGTTGCTATTTGATCAGCTTGTTTCGTGGTATTTTGATAAATTAATAATTGTATTGTTCTTAATTTGACTTTATTATAAATTTCTAAGATTTGAAATTACATATGAAATCATTTCTATTTTTAAATTTATTCTAGACTTTTTATTAGATTTGAAATTTAATTTTAATTTTATATTTGTTACTCAATTCTTTTTACTAATTATAAATTACTGAATTAAATCAGACTTTTAGTTTTTATAGACTTAGAATTATTTAACTTGAATGTTTATATATATATATATATATTTTACATTAAAACTTAAGTTCATAAATATTAAATAGTTTCCTTTATTCTTTATTATGAACTTTTATAGTCTTAGTGATAAAGATTCTTTATTCTAAATTGTTTATACTTCAAAATTTGGAGTGATTTCTAATATTTTTGTTATAGTTCTTTTATGATTCCACATTTTATTTTTATATATTTATTATAGCCGGGTTATGTAAAATCAAGAGTATTACATGATCCCCTTTTGTTTTACTTGATAGCTGACTTTCCTTGAGGTCAAGGAAAAATCACGAGAATTCCTTAAGGACCATGACGAGACCTTCGTGAACTACCGTCTTAGACTAAGGGTTCTGTGTGAGGAATTCGCATTAGTTGGAAGGCCTAGGACCGTCCGCGAAATGTTCAAGTTATGAAAGAAAGGATTGAGACATTCCCTGTGGTGGAACTTGCCCAAGGAGCTGAGGTTCGACGCCGTAAGCAATCGGAGATGGAGTGATGTAGAGGTTATTTATGTGGTCGAAAGAATGATGGTTTTCATGTATCGAGAGACCATGCTACAGCAAATGACCTTCATCTTGAAGGCGGGAGAAGGGCGATAGGAACCAAACTTCCGGACTTGGAATAAGCTAGGACCTCTGTACATCTACACACATGATGAGTTGGCGGATCATACGGACTGGCTGAAGGCAGATGCTGAAGAGCGATTTTATTGGTATGCCGCTTACCGATGAATTGTTCCTATGCCACCAGAGTACAAAACTCAGCCCAACTCCGTCGAAATGCAGCTAAACGTTATCTTAGATGAGGACTTCATCATGGAGGAGGCCCAAGCAAATGAAGGAAATGGAGAGACAAACAGTAGCCTTGAAGGAGATCCGAAAGAAGACTCGGAGCCTGAGGAGACCTAGTCTGCATCTCTCTGGGAAGACAGCCCTTTGATCCCTAGTCAGGCACTTCCCCGAAGGTTGAGCCATGATGTACCTATGGAGACCATTGCAAGGAATAACCCCGTAATGATCTCCGATTCTGAAGAAGAGGGGAGAAGAGATAACGCTTTTGATCCAAATAGATTCCTGAGAAGCAGGTCTTAAAGCCCCGCAATAGCAGTGGCATCAGAGGAAGAAGGACCGGAGGAAACAAATGGCACGACCCATGGAGAAAGGATTTCCATGCATGACGAAGTTTGGCCGTCTCAGGTGGAGATCACCTCACGGTACGGAGGAAAGAGAATGACTGTGAGTCAATACCTATGACAATTCATCAAACGACACAAAGGTTCTACCAGCAGGAGTATGAACCCAGCACCGTCCCCGTAAACAAGAAGAAGATTGAAGGAATGAAGAAGGGAGCATAACCCAACAAGTCCAACCTAGCCTTTTCCTAGGCTTATCTTTGTTTTAATGCATTAGTGTTTTGCTTTTCTATGTTTTATTTGAACAATTATCTTTTTGATGGGAATGGTTTCCACCTTCTCAAGGTTATGTAAGGATTATTAATTTCCTCTTTTACTTGAATGCAAGTATTTTATTTTATGATTCCTGGATTTGATTGTCTTAAATATTTTCTACGCAATTTTTTTTTTGATATTTCCGATCTCTTTAAAGTCTAAAACTAAAGTAATTAACAGACGAGGTAGGAGATGTAGAAGACGTGAACGTCGTGCTTCTAATAATATACCAGCAGAACCGGAGAATCCCCCCATAGGACAACAAGCCCTAAATCCCCCATCGAATCAACAAGGAGATGTGTGGGCCGCCATCAACTAACTAGCAGGGTTGGTCAATAATTTCATGCAGCATGCACAAAACATGCCACCGCTTGCTGCAAATGCACCAAAAGCAACCGTTGAGGCACCCGCAACACCAGAAGCTGAGTCTCATACCGTCCCTTTGCCAGCACCACCACTGCCCTGACCTTACAGAAGTTCCTTGCCGGACTTCATAAAAAGCAACAGATATTTTGACGGGAATTTTGGAAAGCCAGACGAAGCTGAAGACTGGCTGGCCCAGATTGAAAGGTCGTTCGCCGCCTACGAAGTTCCCCATCATCTACGCCTAGATTATGGCACATACATGTTGCGGTTCAATGTCAGGATATGGTGGGAGTCGAAAAGTAGGGAATTGTTGCCACCAGTGACTTGGGCAGCCTTCCGAAGGGAGTTTCTGGACAACTATTTCCCTGGGAGCTTAAGGGTACAGTGTAGTGAAGACTTTCTCCATATATCCCAGAAGGGAAGGATAATAGAGCAGTACGAGACGGAGTTTAGCCGACTGCTTCAATACACGCCTGAGTCCTTCAAGCATAGTGAGGAGCTGAAGAGGCAACTATTTTTCTGAGTGGCCTGGATGTAGATTTAAGGATGCGTCTGAATGAGTTAGATCTGAGGACCCTCCGAAAGTTGGTAGAAAGGGCTCGTATCATTGAGGGAGCAAAGAAAAGGAAGAGCAAAGCCTCTGAGAAGAAGACTTTCGTGTTTCGAAAGAGAGCTCAAGATAGCTACAACCCCAGCTTCCAAAGCAAAAAGTTTAAGCCCTTCCACAGTTTCAGAGGAAGTGTTAGTGGCAATAAGGAGACACTTGAGATCAAAGTGACATGCTGGAAATGCAAGAAGGAGCACTATCCCAAGAGGTGCCCCCTTCTCCAACACAAATGTTATTTTTGTGGAGACCCAAGCCACAAGATCGGTGACTGTCCTAAGAAAGCTTCCACCATTTGCTTCGTGTGCAAGCAAACTGGGCACTTCGCCAATGAATGCCCACAAAGGAAGAATGCACCAGCAAGACCGTTTAGTTCTACAGGAGGAGTAGCACCGGCAAAGAATGGAAATGGAGGGAGAAACTCGAGTCGATCTGGAGCAGCTGTCCACTGAATGAGGATATATAACCTGGAAGGATAGTGGGTATGCGAGGAGTCCGATGACGAAGGAGCGGAGCTAGCAGCCGTAGATGGAGAGTATGGCTTAGACTTTGGATTAGTGACGGGTCAGAATCAAAACCCTTTTCTTTTATGCAAGTTGATAAGTTTCCTATGTTCAATTCCTATGCTACAAAAGTTTTATACCCGCGATTAGCTTAAGTATACCAGTCTCGTAATTAGTATAAAATTCGAGTGCAGGACATATACGCATAGCTAGTCAACCTGTTTATGCTTTGTTCGATACGGGAGCTACCCATTCTTTTATCACCGTTAGCCTGGCTAAGCAAGTTGGGTTACCCATAGATACTATTGCTACCGGTTTTTGAGTTAAGACCCCCACCGGAAGCATAGTAACGACAAAGAAAATGCTTAAAGACTGTCCAATGGAAATACAAGGAAGTCCCTCTAAGTGTGACCTAATAATCTTAGAGATCAACAAATAGGAAATGATCTTAGGTATGAGTTGGTTGACATCTGTCAAAGCCTTAGTAGATTGTAAACAAAAGGAAGTGAAGTTTAAGGACCAAAATGAGAGTGAAGTAGTGTTTAGAGGAGAATCCACGGTGAAGTTAAATTCGTTCGAGTTAATGGACGATAATGAGATCAACCTTAGTAACCTGGATGAAGAAGAAGAAGAAAAGCCTGAGCTTGGATCCATACCCATGGTTAATGAGTTCCCAGATGTATTTCCAGACGGATTGCTTGGACTACCACCAAAGAGAGAGATCGATTTCGAAATCGATTTATTGGTAAACACGGAGCCAATATCAAAGGCACCCTATCGAATGGCACTAGTGGAGCTTAAGGAGTTAACCAACACAACAGACTACTGACGACTTGTCACCTGACTTGACTCAATCTTAAACTGAGGATGACTCGACACGACACTGGTATATTTACTTAACGAAGGAAGGTTGTAAATTCGCTTTCCCATTCTTATGTGAGTATATATATGACATGTACGTATAAAATACGCACTATTCATACTTATTCCATTCTTTAAGAATACCATTGTTTTATTACGTGATCATCTTGATAATGTTGAGATCGAGATGAAAAATGTGGAATTTGTTTGTTGGGATTTTATCATTACCGGTTCTATCTTTTAGGCGATAATAGTTATGCTTTTGATATATTTTGTTTTTGGTGTGTTTAAGGTAAATGGCAATTGATTTGCTTTCTTCTTTTGGTACGTACAAAATTTTTGACAATCGTATTTTTATTCCTTCTGTATTAAAGAGAGGTGACAATTACAAAATCTGTGGTCATTACTAGCAAACTGTTTCTTTGGTCCAAACGGTACCACAAGAAATTTATTATCTAAGGGTGACCTAATATTGATTCGTAATCGTGACTATCGTTGACGGCGAATTCTATCTCTTGATTGGCTTCCTCGCAAATCCACTGTCCTTGTAGGTTGTACACACGTATTTCTCGTGGGGGTATTGCCGAGTATCTCCCTTCCATATTTTTCTTCTTAGGACACTTCTTGGCAATATGTCCTGGCTACTTACAGATCAGACAGGTGGCAGAGGTTTTCTTTGGACATCTCATAACTTTGTGATTCAGACTCTCGCAGTAGTGACACTTGTGTTGAAGCTTAGGACACTGTCTTGGTTGATGTCCCTTTTTGCATTTCCAACATTGGGTATCCAGTTTCTTTTTATCATTCTTTCTACTCGGGCTGACCGATGTTTCGAGTTCATTGACTTTGAGGCTTAGGCTAGGTTCACTTATAGATTCTTCCTCAATTATCATGACATTTCCTTCCGTCCTTCTCCTTTTCTTAGCACCATCCACAATTCGTGCTCTTTCTACTAGTTCTCGAAAATCTTTGATGTCAAATTCTATCAACTTGATACGAAGGTCTTCATCCAATCCTCCTAAGAAAACTTGCCTTTTGAGTTCCTCGCTATCCTTATATGATTCAGGGGCATATTGCAACAGTTTGTTAAATTCTGTTTCATATTGTTCAAGACTACGGTCTCCTTGAGAAATACTTAGGAAATCTGTACTAACTTGGATTCTCAAGCTTCCAGGGAAGAAGTTCTCCAAGAATTCATGCCTAAATGTCTACCATGTGATTGGTGGTAGTAGCTCTCTACTTTTGGATTCCCACCATATTCTTGCATTGAACCTCAGCATAAAAGTCCCATATGTAAGCTGAAGATGTTGTGGTACTTCAAAAGCATTGAGAGATCGTTCTATTTGTGCTAACCAATCATCAGCTTCATCCGGTTTTCCAAAAGCTCCATCAAAAGATCGACTGCACTTAATGAACTCTAGCAACATACTCTGATAAGGTTTTGGTAATGGCGGCTCAGCTAGTGTCGTTTCAATCGGTGGCATTGGAACTTCTGGTGCTGCTTCTTGCGCAGGTGCTGGGGTAGGCATAGCCTGAGCCTGTTGTGCGAAACTCCTTATGAGGTTGGCAAGTTGTTCGATGTTAACTTGATCCATTCGTGGTTGGTTTGGCTGTTGAGATCCTTCCGGGTTCTCGAGTCCAACAGGGGGTATTTCTTGGTTGCACTGTGTAAGAGTACGTCTCCTACTTGTTCTACAGGTTTTATTAAGCTAGGGTGAGGTTCTTGAACTTTATTTAAGTCTTAGACGTTTTTCGGAAAAGCGATCAAGAAACATGGTAATAGAAATCGAGTACGGAAGAATACAAATATATAGAAATATTTGAAATTTGACTGAAATCATAATAAAAAGGAAATTCATATTATTAAAACCAATACATGGAACAAAAGGAAGACTCAAATTCTTCCTTTACAAAAGTTCAAAGAAAGGATGCAAAACATAATTAAAATTTCAAATCATTACATAGACAACATATACATCTTTGTTTAATCCTCTTTACAAAAGCATTTCTCTTATTGGTATATTACAGCTTTTACGGAAGGTTTAGCGTCCATTCCTGCTTCGGCTTGCTCTTCACAGGGTAGGAATATTTCCTTGATTACTTGATCCTTCGTCTTCATTATCAGTAACTTTTTCTTTTCCTTTGTGGTGAGATTTGGTGGTAGGATCTCTAGACGAAGTCCCACATTCTTTCTTGGATGGGTCATCTCTTTCGGGGACTGAGATGGGGTCGTCCCATAAACCTTGCGTCTTTAGATCTTCACGTACATAGAGATACCACACCTTGCACATGTAGCATGTTTCCTTGGCATTTGTAGGGTAATTCTTGGTCCTACAGATGAGACGACTGCATACGTAGCATTTCCTTATTGTTGTTGGGTAATTGTTGGCACTGTGTTTTCTCTTTGCATGACCAGAATAGATAGTACCATTCTTCTTAGGACAATTAAGAATTTTGTGGTCTTCGTTTCCACAGAAGTAGCACTTGTGTCGCAATTGTGGGCAACTTTTGGGGAAATGTCTTCCTTTACACTTCCAGCATCTGACCTTAGGGGTTACGAAGTCCTTAAGAGGTTGGAGTTGTTTATGCTTCTTAGCCTGGGGTTCTTGATTGGCTATGAAGGAAGGGACTTGTGCTACTGGTGTTTTCCGAGTTGGGGTCTTATAACCGGAGCGGTTGCAGAGGTTGGGGTGTTTGTTGTATGTATGCTCTTATCGTCTCTTCTAAACGTCTTATGGTGGTCAAAGTTCTTGGTTAGATCTTGTGGTGGGGTGCTCCTTGTTCTTGTTGTTCTTCGAGAGGGATGCTTGATTGTGGCATAACTTCCTCGGGTAGCTTCCTAGAACAAACGAAGCGATCGTATTAGATATTTCTTTATTTCGAGTTTTACGCACATGTTATTTGTTTTTAAGGAAAAGAAGCTTTAGAGACTTTTGTTCGTCTGATTAAAGGTTAACGTAGGTACTTAATGTTATTTACCTAAGGTCTTACTATAAAAGAGACATTACACTTATCTTGCTCTTAATTGGCCTTGATAGGGTTACTATGCATTAAGGCTTATCGATCTTGCTAAGGTAGGCTTACTATGCTTATTCTATATCTAAATTCTAAGTCTCCTTCATCTTTTCTCCATATTATTCTGCTATGTTCTATCTCCAAGTTATTTCTACCTTTCTCAATCTTGGATCAATATCTTAGGGTACATCGCATTCATGTGATACTTCCATTTTGTACTTCACTAAATATCCTCCAATTCATGCATAAGTATTTCCTGCCTTCTTCTAATATTCTCCAAGATAAAGTTCTATTCTTAGACATAAGGATTCTAGACATAAGATCAAGTCCTACCACTCTATACTTCTAATCCTGTCTCTTAATTCCCAAAACCTTGTTGCTCTGATACCAACTTAAACTGTCACGCCCCGAGGGGTACCCTAAACGTGGCAGTCCGCCGTACACAATACTAAAGCCTAGGAATGACTACCTTAGTCATGCAAAGGCTTCCATATTATGTACAAGGCGTACATCACAACCAAGGGGACGCATCGGAGTAGCGCAATTTACATTGATAATAAATAAGTAACAAGGCAAAGAGAATACTTAATATAAAACATAAGCATATCACATTTCAATTCTTAAGGGCATATTCTTCTATTATCTTCAAATAAATATACGTCCCTAATCATATAGGTTAGCACATATAAAGAACCTTACAAAATTTCTTCATCGTATGATTCCATATCCTTAATCATCCGTCCATGACTTCCTTAATGTCATGATCCTCAAATTTAATCCACGAATATACCTGTTTCAACAAAATCTATAGGGGTATAAGCTACAACTAGCTTAGTGAGATATTCCTTTTCATTCGCACCATATTTTCAAACAAGTTTATTTATTTAATCACACATATGCTATGCATACAATGCAACAATCACATGATTACGCGAATATATATAGTCATCCGGAAACCATATATAGAACGGATTTACCCCTCCGTATCAAAGGTTAGGGAATCGGGGTTGAAGGTCCTCGACCTTCTACTGCTAGTCCCCAGGTCCTCACCCACAGCGTTCGGTTGGCTCGGCTCCGAACCTAGAGTCGCTTTCCCCGAGCGATTTGGATTCTCCAGGAAGGAACATGGCCCGTGGCACCGCACGATCACAGCCAATCCAACTCTACGCGTAGGAGTAGCAGCCTTCAGAAATAGATGTGACTCGATGGATGCTATGCGTGAACGTTTTATTGTTCTTAGGTCAAACCTTATTAAGGTTTATTAGGGGCGATCAATCAATTTAGCAACAATAAACAATCATACAAGTAAGTAAACAAAATTATTTAAACAAGCAGATCGAAGTTGCGATATTCTTAATTCTCATTCACGCATAAACATAGAATCACATAATCCCGAAATCCCCAAATATATTCGTTTTTATCTTTTCTTAGTACACTAATGCTACTACATTACAAGCACAAGCAAGGTAACGAAATTAGAAGGAATAACTCACTCGTCCATTTCGCTATCTTCTTAGTCGTAGTAATCCTCGGGTAGGGTATTCTCGTATCCTTCACCTAGACAAAAGAAATACCCGGGATAAGTCTTCCATGAATTTCTATTCTTGGAGATTCTAAACTTTACTTAAAATCGTGGTAAAATCGTATAAGAAGAAATTCCAACTTAAAATGGCCATAACTTGCTCATTTTAACTCGGAATTTCGCATATGATATACCGTTTTCTACCTATTCGAAAAGTTCTATCCATTTCTAAACTTATCTTGGTCATAAAAGGTCATTTGGGTTCCGAAAACGTCAGGTACAGATTTAAAACGAATTTTCTAAACTTTTGCAAAAATCCATTTTCTAACTCAACTCCATTTTAAAGAAAATCCTTTTGTAACAATATAAATATATATTTGATAAACACTTTTGAATATATAGGTATGCTCACTTTATATGCAAAATCCCAATGGTAGTGTCTCAACAATTTATTTCATAAAACAATTCATTTAAACCTTAGTTTTGAAAATTTCCTTTCAAGTATCTAAAGAAACTTTATATTTTTCCTAGGTTGTTATAAATGAGTATATTCTTATTTTATTTTCTTCATTTCTTCTTCCAAAACAAGTTGAATTTTTCCTTAATCCTTTAGTCTTGTATTAAATTTTCCTTCTAGTGATTAAAGTTCAAATTCATCAAAAGTATATTAAGTTGATAAAAACCTTTTTATAAATTTTTGTATTTAGGATGGTTTTTAGAAAATGAATCTTGTCTTCTTATATTTATTTCTAAAATATAAGCTTTTGCTTTCTAAAACTTGTTCTTTCATTTCTTTGAAAAGAATCATCTTTATTGATAAAATCCATTATTGCTAACCTTACTTTATTTATATTCTTTTGAAAACAAGTTCTTTCTTTTAGAATTTAAAAATCATTACTTTTCCTAAGTGGGTTCCTTATGAGTTGATTTTTATATTAACTTTGAAAACTAGTTTGTTCCTTAGTTTTAGAAAAGAATTTAAGTCTCAAACTTTCAATATGAACGATTTATTTTTCTAAAAACTTAGATTACCATAAAATACAAGGAAAATATTTATTTATGTTTTCTTGATAAAACTATTTTGTTATTTAAGAAAACTTGTATTATTCTATTTCTAGGTTGTTGATAATAACTTCATGTTTTTGTGGTAAATCATATAATTGGAAACTTAGCTTTGAGTTCATTTAGTAAAACAAGATTCTATTTTTAGACTAGTTGAGACATTAACATTATGCAAATGCAAGTATCATGAGCATATAAAATAATAAGAACATAAGAAAATACTAAAAATAATTAATGAGCAAGAAAATAAAATATCAAGCATTGGGAACCTTAGCTTCATCAAGGAATCCCGATCAAGTATTGGAGCCTTAGCTTTATCAAGGCGTCCCGGGACTAAGAATGGACTAGTCCCGAAAGATTTAAAGAGAATAAATAAAAGATTGTTTTGACTTGATATGGACAAGTCTAAGACTAGAAAGACTAGTCTTAATATCAACATAAAATAAATAAATTGCATAACTTGAAAATAAATAAATAACAAATGAGCTTATATGCTCTAAATAAATATATATACATAATATACTATATATATATAAGCAAATAATCACAATAATAATAACAACATAATAAAATAGGAAGCTTATGTACAAGAACAAAACATGAACATGTTGTTGCTTTTACTACTCATATGAGTTTCAAAACAACACCATAGTCATGTTAAGTTACATGACATGGATGAATAATAGATGGAATAAATATTTACCTAAGGTATGTAAGAGGTATGAAGGTGGTAGATGAAATGGGTATTATGTGAGTAGTAATATGTGGTAGATAGTTTATGTATGAGGGATGATTTTTGTGAGGAATTGGTTTGAGAGAGTTTTGGTAGAGAGAATTCTTGAAGAGAGAATTTGTGGAGAGATTTTGAGAGAGTTTTGGTAGTGAATGAATTGTGTGAAAGAGTGGAAGAGGAAGGGGTATTTATAGAATTTTTGGAGTGATTTTTGGATGTAATAAAATAAATTGAAAAAAAAAAAAAGAGATTGATGGAGAGGGGGAGGCGCCGGTTTTGGCATTGGGGAGAGAGAGTGAGTTGATTTTTGAGTGAAATTTGTAAGAAAATAATTAATATGTAAGGTATGATTTGATTAAAGGTGTATTGGAAATATAAAAAGTAAGAAAATAGATATGTAGGTGTAAGAAATAGGTGTAAGAAAAAGTAGAGATAGGTGAATAGTAATGAATAGTAGAAAAGTACTATGAATAGTAGACTAGACAATTAAAGTATCGGTAGTAATAAAAATACGCGTAATAATGCGATATCTGTAATTTTTAACTACCGAGAAATTCTAAAACTGATAGTTTTGGAATCCTTGTATTTTTAGAGTTTATTGGTATAAACGGAATATTTTTAATATTCCGAGCTCTGGGACACGCTTTTCGAGAACCGATCCCGTTTGGGTCTAAAGGTCACTCAAAATTCGCGAATCTGATATTTTTATGTTACCCTATGTTATTACGAACTATTCTAGGTCATTAACTTAATTTCATTTTCTAGGGTTTGTAAACACGGGATTGACGGATCTTAAACACTAGGGTTCGTTATTGGCTTGTTGACTTTTAGGGTTCCGTTTTTATTTCCGATTTTACTGAGTTATTCGTAAGATCGTATAATTTTTGAGTCTTGATCGTTTTAGAATTTTAGCTCGAAATTTATATTTTATTTTATTTGTGATTATTTAATAGTTTTTAGTTCTCGAAATCGTTTAACCGAGTCTAGGGTTATGAGTTGACTCAGTTTGACCTTTGGTAAAAATTTGAAATTTGTGATTTCTGAAATTTATCGAAAGTTTTAGGATTTGCTGTTGATCGTTATTTGGATATATTGTCTTGATTTGCGTGTTAGGAAACGGTTAGGTGATTTAATTGATGTACAAACGTTAATTAAATCGGTAGTTAGACTTTATATTTCGTTTCAAGGGTTCTTGTTTTCTCAAGATTGAGAAAACTCGTTTTTGTTCTCATTTGGAATTAAGTTTTAACTTGGTTCGAGTTTTAGGGTTTTGTTTCCGGTGTTAGACTCGGTCTAGAATTTGGTTTTTATCTTGAGTCGATTTTTGGGATTTAATTTTGATACTTAAACTTTATAATTATTTTTTAGAATTATTAAATATTTGGGGGTTTACAGGAGCTACGCATTCCTTTATCACCGTTAGCCTGGCTAAACAAACTGGTTTACCTATAGATACTATCGCTACCGGTTTTCGAGTTAAGATCCCCACCGGAAGCATAGTAACAACTAAAGAAGTGCTTAAAGATTGCCCCATGGAGATATAGGGAAGTTACTCTAAGTGTGACCTGATAATCTTGGAAATGAGCAAGTACGAAGTAATCTTAGGAATGAGTTGGTTAACATCCGTTAAAGGTCTAGTGGATTGTAGAAGTAAAGAGGTGAAGTTTAAGGATTAAGATGGATGTGAAATAGTGTTCAGGGGATAATCCACGATGAAGTTGAGCTCATTTGAGTTAATGGATGATGAAGAGATCAACTTAAGTAACATGGACAGAGAAGAAAAGGAGAAACCTGAGTTGGAATCCATACACGTGGTTAAGGAATTTTCATATGTGTTTCCTGGTGGATTGCCTGGATTACCACCCAAGAGGGAAATCGATTTCGAAATCGACTTACTGGTAAACACAGAGCCAATATCAAAGGCACCCTACCGGATGGCACTAGTGGAGCTTAACGAGTTAAAAACGCAGTTGCAAGACTTGTTAGATCAAGGTTTCATTCGACCAAGTGTATCGCCTTGGGGAGCACCGGTGTTGTTCGTGAAGAAGAAGGATGGTTCCATGCGTTTATGCATTGACTATCGGGAACTCAATAAAGTCAGCATAAAGAACAAGTATCCACTCCCAAGGATAGATGATCTTTTTCATCAGCTTCAAGGAGCTAGCATCTTTTCAAGGATTGACCTATGGTCAGGATACCTCCAGTTGAGAATTAAATCTGAGGATGTACATAAGACAGCTTTCAGAACTCGCTACAGACATTTTGAGTTTCTGGTAATGCCTTTTGGATTAACCAACGCACCAGCAGCTTTCATGGATCTCATGAATCAAGTATATAAGCCCCTGTTAGATAAGTGCGTAATCGTCTTCATTAACGATATTCTAATATACTCCAAGACACGAGAGCAACATGAGGAACACTTAAGGATGGCATTACAGACCTTGCGTGAGCATAAGTTATACGCCAAGCTGTCTAAGTGTGACTTCTGGTTGGATCGAATATCCTTCCTAAGACAAGTGATATCTGGAGAAGGAATATCGGTGGTCCCTAAGAAGATTAAGGCAGTGATGGATTGAAAACAACCTAAGACTGTGACTGAAGTGAGAAGTTATCTCGGATTGGCTGGATATTATAGAAAGCTTGTAAAGAATTTTTCTACCATAGCCAAACCCCTACCTCAGTTAACTCAAAAAGATGAGAATTTCATTTGGACAGATAAGAGAGAACAAGGTTTTCAAGAGTTGAAGAGAAGGTTTGTATCTGCCCCAATCTTGATTCTACCAGATCCCGAGAAACCTTATACGGTACACAGTGATGCCTCTAGAAATGGTCTTAGATGCGTGTTGATGCTAGATGGAAAAGTGATTGCTTATGCATCACGACAGCTTAGGCCTCATGAATAGAATTACCCCACTCATGATCTGGAGTTAGCCATCGTTGTGTTTGCGCTTAAGTTATGGAGACATTACCTGTATGGACAAAGATGCGAAATCTACACAGACCATAAGAGCCTTAAGTATCTATTTACGCAAAAGGAGTTAAATATGCGGCAATGGAGATGGTTGGAACTCATCAAAGATCATGACCTTGGAATAAATTACTATCCAGGGAGAGTGAACGCAATTGCAGATGCCCTGAGTAGAAAGAATTATGGAGAAGTAGCTACCTTGCTTACGGATAAGAAGGAGTTAATAAAGGAATTTGAAAGAATGAGTATCGAATTCATAGGGCAAAGTGTGGAAGCAGAAATTGCCAGCCTAGTCATGGAACCCACCTTAGTGGGGAGAATCAAGGAGGCCCAAAGATATGACGAAACGATTCAGAAGATTAAGGGAGAGGTACAAGAAGGAAATTATACCGACTTTACCATAGATGAGGATGAAGTGGTAAGAATGAAAGGAAGGTTATGTGTCCCAGATGATGAGGAGAGGAGGAAGGAAATCATGAAGGAAGCACATCATTCGGGATATACCATGCATCCAGGAGAAACTAAAATGTATTAGGACCTGAAGAGCCACTACTGGTGGAATGGTATGAAGAGAGACATGGCAGATTTTGTGCTAAAGTATCCCACATGCCAACAAGTGAAGGTGGAACACCAAAGACCTGGAGGACTTTTGAAACCTCTGCCAATACCCGAATGGAAATGGGATCAGATCACAATGGATTTTGTGTGCGGATTGCCAAGAACTTCTGTAGGATATGATGCTATTTCGGTCATAGTGGACCAATTGACAAGACAGCACACTTCCTCCCAATCAACATGACATACTCATGGATAGTTGGCAAGGATATACATAAGGGAAATAGTGCGATTGCATGGAGTGCCCGTGGAATAGTTTCCGACCGAGACCCAAGGTTTGTGCCTAAATTTTGGACGAGCTTACAAAGATGTATGGGAACAAAGTATACTTCAGTACTGCTATCACCCACAATAGATGGGCAATCGAGAGGATGATACAGACTTTGGAAGATATGTAGCGAGCTTGTGTGATAGAGTTTAAAGGAAGTTGGGACGCACACCTACCTTTGGTAGAGTTTGCCTACAACAACAGCTACCATTCCATGATCCAGATGCCACCTTATGAAGCGTTGTATGGAAGATGATGTCGATCACCTTTGTTATGGGATGATGTAGAAAAGTTGAACATCGAGCCTGACTTGGTACAAGATGCAGTCGATAAGGTGCGGATCATCCAACAAAAGATGAAGGAAGCATAAGATAGGCAAAAGAGCTGAGCGGATATGAAGAGACGTGTGCTTGAGTTTGAAGTTAGAGACCATGTGTACTTAAAATTAAACCCCATCAAGAGTATTCAACGAGTTTGGGCATAAGGAAAGTTGAGCCCACGACATATTGGACCTTTTGAAGTGCTTGAAAGAGTAGGAGATCTTGCTTACCGTCTGGCACTCCCTCCTAACTTATCAGGAATTCATAATGTATTCCACGTATCAGTTTACGGAAACATACGTCAGATCCTACCAGGATTGCAGAATTGGAACCAGTTCGATTGAAAGAAAATCTCATATGAGGAGCACTCGATTCGGATCCTAGATCATAAGGTGCAGAAGCTTTGGAATAAGGAAATCAAGTATGTGAAGGTTCTATGAGAGAAACCACTCACATGAGGAAGTAACCTGGGAGTCTGAAAGCAACATATGCCATAAGTATCCAAGTTTGTTTGAAGAATCAAGTTTGAACTTAAAGTTTTGAGAACAAAACTTTTTTTAAGGAGGGTAGGTTGTAAACCCTCGAAGTTTTGTAATCAATTTAAAAATTAAACCCTAATTAGAAGTCAACCGGATTTCTAAAGTCAACAAAACCCTAGTCTACTGTAACCGCTTAAGTCCGGCATTCCTGTTTAAGAAACCCTAAGAAAGTAAGAAAGAGTTTAGTAAGTAATTAGTTCGTAATTATAAGAAAGCTAAAAAGATCAGTTTAGTAAACCGCGACTCGTTTTGAACTGATTGGACACAGTTCTTGAAAAACGTGTCCCGAAGCTCGGAATAGTAAAAATATTCCAAATATACCGTTAGACTTGTAAAATATAATTTTCAAAAATATCAATTTCATAATTTTTTCGGTAGCTAAAAATATCAGATATCGCATTTATCAGTATTTTCTTACTACCGTATTTAATTGTCATGTCTACTTTACACTACATATTTACTACTATTCTACACTATTTAGCTATCTCTACTTTTTCTTACAACCTACTCTTACAACCCATACCTCTATTTCTTACACATTTTCTTTTCTAATACAACTTCACATTTTCATATTTACTTTTAATTAACTAAAATACAAAAAAATAAATTTCTCTTCCTCTACACACATGATGCGCGGCCCCTCTCTCATTCTTCCCATTTGTTTTACTTTTCATTTATTTAATTAACACAAATTATCTCCCACATTTTCCTATAAATACCCCTCTTACTTCCACTTCTTTCACACCTTTCTTCTACAAAGTTACTCTCTCAAATTTCTACAAGAATTTCCTTCCAAGAAGTTTCTCTAGTTTAGTTCCCTTAGGTAATTTCTTCAAGTTTTTTTATGTTCATCTACTTAGTATGAGCTTAGTGTGTGTTTTCTAAACCATGAAGGTTAAAGAAAGCAACAATAAGTTCATACTTTGTTTTTTTGTTCAATCTAAATTCCTTTATGTTGCTTTTATATTTATAACTATCTAATATATCTATTGTAGCTATACATATCATTTAGAGCATATAGGCTTATTTGTTTTGTAATTTATTTACTTTCCTTGCAATTATTCACTGTGTTTGCAATTTATTTACTTTCATATTGTTTTTAAGACTAGTCTTTCTAGTCTTAGACTTGTCCTCATCAGTCAAAACATTTTCTTTTTCCTTTTGGGACTAGTCTTTTCTCAGTCCTGGGATACCTTGATGAAGCTAAGGTTCCAATACTTGATTTATTTCTTATTAGCTTATTCTTTCAAGTTATTATGTTTCTTTATGTTTTCATAACTTTATGATTCATATTCATGTATGAACATAATGGTTTTGTCTCAACAAAATAAATGAGGAAATGTTTTCTTAAAATAAAGATTCTTTTCTAGAAATAAAAGTAGGAAGTTAATGTTTTTCTAAAAACTGAGGAGTCATATTAACAAACTTAGAGGAGTTCATAAGAGATTTTATAAACTTAAATGACATAGAAAGAACTTTTTCTTAAATAAACAAAAGGTTTTACATAATTTCACTTTTCATCAAATGCTAGGAATTCTTTTTGGAATAATCTCAACAAACAAAGAAATTATTTTATAAAATTTTTATTACTTTTAAAAGTCGTTTGAATCTAAGCTTAAAAAATAAAATCATTCCTTAGGAATTTAAAGCAATTAGAAGAAATTAAATTTAGGAGAAAAGAAATACTCATTATAAATAATCTAAGATATTTTCAAAGCAAAATGAATATTTCAAAAGTTCTCAAGTTTCAAAATCTTTAAAGACTTTACTTTTTCATAATTTGAGACAACTTCATTAGCTTCATACATTTTTTATGAGTCAATAAATATATGTATATATATTCCAAAGGTTTTACAAGCTATTATATTACCTACTCCTTCAAAATGAGCTTTGGATAAAAGAAGGAAAACAAGTTTATAAAAATTCGTGGTGAATTTATCATCCACTTTTTCGGAACCCAAATGACTTAGTTTGATGAAACTAAGTTTAGAAATAGATAGATCTTTTCGAATAGGTAGAAAACGGTATATTATACGCGAAATTCCGAGTTAAAATGAGCAACTTATGGCCATTTTAAGTTGGAATTTCCTCTTATACAATTTTACCGCGATTTTAAGAAAAGTTTAGAATCTTCAAGAATAGAAGTTTCATGAAAGACTCATTTTGGGTATTTCATCTTGTTTAGGTGAAGAAGGACCCGAGATCACCCTTCCGGAAGATTACTTCGATTAGGATCTACCGACATTGAGTGAGTTAATCCTTTTCTAAGTTACATTTCATTGTTTTGTACTTGTAAGTAGTAGCACTAGCAATTAAGAAAAAGATAAAATGAATAATTGTTGTGTGACTTGGAATTATGATTTGTTGAATATAAGTTAAGAATATCGAAATAAGGTTTGATAAATAAATTGTGATTCTTGTATTGATATGATGAAAATTGTGTTGATCACCTTTAACTTGAACTAAACATTATTTGGTTAAATATATGTTGAAATTAATTCATGCATATCATAATTGTGAGTCACATTCATTTCACTACTATTCTTCATGTGAGGAAACGATGAAATGGTGGTGGTGGCTGGTAGGAGCCGGAAAGTTTACATGGGCTAGTAGGAGCCAGAAAGTCTACAGGGCGAGCAGGAGCAGGTAAATCTGCAAATATTAATGGTCGTATGGGCCTGTAACCTCCCAACCCTTGACATGGAGGGCATAAAATCCATGCTACACTTGATTTCCGGTTAATCATGTGTATTTTGTTTGTTCATATGATTGGTGCATTCTCATATGCTTGATTAAATACTTGTGTTGAATTATGGAAATGTCTTTTAGATGGAATTATCTCACTAAGCTAGTTTTGTTTATACCTTATAGCTTTTTGTTACAGTACGATTACCTTTGGTTGGCCCCAAGGAGCCCCGTATGCCAGGTACCAGTTTAAGCTTCTAGGAGTTTTTCGGAGAAGCTTTATGTATTTAAGTTTGAACATAGGCTTCTAGGAAAATCTCTATAGTAGGCTTGTGTTATAGTAACTATTATTTTGTTGAAAGACTTCTAAAGCAGGGGAATGCCCCTAAGAAGATGTAAGGATGTTATTATGAAGATCTTAGGTTTATTTATATAAGTTCTTGCTTGCTTTTATTATCTACTTAAATGTAATACCCCTGTGAGTCTCCTATTATCTTGGAAGCACACATTGCATGTGATATCGAAGCTCCTGCATGACTAAGGTTGTCATTCATTAGTTTTAATATTATATGTGACGGACTGCCACTTTTAGGGTACCCTCCGGGACGTGACAATTGTAGCATTATGTGGGAATTGGTCTTATAGAGAAAGGAGAGAACTTGAGAGAGATTTTGAGAGAGGGATTTTATGGAGTGATTTTGGTAAAGTTTTAGTGAAATGAGTTATGTGAAAGAATGAAAGAGGAAAGGGGTATTTATAGAGTTTTGGAGTGGAAATTAGATGTAATTAAATAAATTGAAAAAGAAATAAAATGGGTAGATGAGAGAGGAGAGAGGCGCCGGTTTTGGCTTTGTAGGGGAGGAAATTAATTTATTTTGCAATAAAAAGAAGTAATGTGTAAAGTATGATGTCATTAAAGTTGTATGAGAAAAGTAAATTATAATGTATAAGTGTGGTAGAGTGTAAGAAAAAGTAGAGATAGATAAATAGTAATGAATAGTAGAAAAGTACTATGAATAGTAGACTAGACAATTAAAATCCGGTATTAAAGAAAATACACGTAAATAAACTATATATGATATTTTTAGTCATCGAAAAATTCTAAAACTGATATTTTTGAAAACCTTATATTTTTATGAGTCTAATGGTATTGTCCGAATATTTTCACTATCCGGTACATCAGGGCACGGCTTTTGAAAACTGATTATGTTCAAATCCGAAAGATACTAGAAAATTACGAATTTGATATTTTTAAGCTTTCCTATATTATTACGAACCATTTTCCACAATTACTTTAATTTCATTTTTTAGAGTTTAAGAACACAGGATTACCGGATATAGATTCACTAGACTAAACATAAAACTAGGTTAACTTTAGGGTTTCGGTTTGACTTCCAATTCTTAGGGTTTACTTATATTTACTGAAAAATCTAGGGGCTTACAGGTATAGATCCCTATGAGGACTTTCCCAGGTCAAGAAGAGGGAGAGAGAATGAATTCAACAGAAGTTCTAGACACTGGCTAGGAATGGACCACTAAAAGTCCTCTAATGCTCTAGATTCAGGAATTATTTTGATTCTTTTTTATATTCTTGTAATTTTTGTACAAACATTCATTATTCTTTTCTAATTATTCAAGAAAAATGCAGATTCTTTCATTCCATTTATTTTTTATTTTGTATCTGTTTCTTTATGCTTAAATTTTTGTCCATAACTCTATCGAGGAGGCCCTAATTGAGCCTCCATAACAACATATCTTTCTGCCAAGTTCTTTGTGAATTATAGCCTTAACAGGTCTCGACAACCTATGTTGACCCTCGAGCTTACACAAGAGAGAAGTTTTCTTAATTTCTAAAGTTCTTTTTAATTGTGCTTTGATAGAATTGAAATCCCCTATCTGTGTATATAATAATTGATAAACATTGAGGACAATGTTTGACTTAAGTGTGGGGAAGGGTTAAATAAGATAAATGGGTCCAACAACTTAATAAATTGCATGAATAGAGTATGTACTGAGATAGATCGAATTTCCCACGTAAATTCATAAGAATTCAATGAGATGGTTAAAATTTGACAAATTTTTTTGAAAAATCACTTAGCTAAATGAATTATGAAATTATCTTGAAACTAAACAATTTTTACTTTGTTTAAATCAACTGACAGTATCCATGTGAAGTAGTTTTACTCATTATTTAGTTTAGAATTTCAGAGATGGAATTAACTTAAGGTCCTTAGTAAAGCTACTCAATTTATCTTATAAAAGCTTAGATGATTAGTATGTTTTCCAAATTAGTCATTTTGAGAGCCGTTTTAATTAATGGTGAATGATCAAATGATAATCATAACTTGATTTTTCCTTGTGCATATCAAATAACAAAATTAAAAATGAAATTTGTGCTCAAAATTGGAATGGATTGTGCTAGTCTCTCAAAAGAGCAACTTCTTGTCCCCTCTTTCAATTTCAAAAGCCACAAAAAAAGCAAAAAGATACGGGCAACACCCTATCTAGAGATTAAAAAAAAAAAAAAAAGATGCAGGTAACACCCTGTCCCTCTGAAGCTGTAAATAATAAATAAAATTAAGGAATAAAAAGCACAAATAAGGAAAAGATTCAGGTAATGATCTAATGAACATGCATTCACTCTAGATTACTTTGCTTAAAGAAATGATTAATAGATTACATACTTTTATGAATAAGGGGATAAAAGATGACTGAGTTTCTTCTTACTCTGATTGATCTTTTGAATAAATTTTGCTTAAATTCTTTATTAAATAATGAGAGTAAAAGCTGATTTACTTAGATAAGCTAATTGATATTTGCAAAAGTAAATGTATTTCAGTCCGCAAAGATAATTTATATTTCAGAATACTGAGATGATTCATGCTTAAAATATTCAAGTCAAATGAACCATTCATGATTTGTCTTCTTAAATAAAACCTTCTAATCTTTAATTTGTTTTATTTGCTTAATGACAAGCAAAAGTTTAAGTGTGGGGGAATTTGATAAGTCATTTTTACTCTATATTTTTCATAGGATTTTGAGCTTAATTTGCTAAGAATTTCTGATAAAATCCTGCAAAAATCATGCTTTTGATAAAATAATGTTGTTTTAAAGTGCTTAGAATCAATTAAGGAGTAAACAAGTGTTCTAATGCAAATTTGAAGCAAAAACAACAAAAATGGAGAAGTCGAGCCCTAAAAAGACATAGCCGAGGCCAAAACAGAGAAAAAAGACAACAAAAATTTGTCTATCGAGCCTTAAATTCGAGCCCTCAACATAACCATCGACTTTAGTCGAAGCGATCGAGCATCATTCGGAAGAAAATACATAATCGAGTCTTAAAGTCGAGCCTCAAAACTCGACCCTTAACAATTATGTTGCCAGACCAATACCTTAATAAGATTTTCTCGAGCCTCAACAATTTGACCATCGACTCTCTCAATTTTACCCTTGATAGAGCAATGGATAAAAACATATAGTTTACCTAAGAATTTCCTAAAGTCGAGTCTGTTTTGTTGAATACAAGCCTTGACCAATAGAGCACGCGACCCTTGATGAGTGTTTTCATAGATTATTTGCGTGCATGGAAAGTTACCAAATTCTGTTAGAAAGGATCTATCGAATACGTGTCAAGTAAAGATGGCCATGCTTTTTGCACCTAGTAGTCTATAAATAAACGTGCAAGCGTGCATTGTAAAGTATCTACCGATAGTGTAAATCAGTATTAACATAAAGGAGATTTCTAAAGGATTTTTGAGTAAAAGAATTCCCATTTCTTTTTACTTGAAAATTTCCTCTATTTTCTAGGTAAAATCAATTTAAATCATTGTTTGTAATTTTCTATGATTTTCTGAGCAATTAATTGATTCATCTTTTGAGCTTGTTTATTTCTTCTAATCTATGCTTATTTTGATAGATCCATAGAGAAATAAACTCCTACAGCTTAGGGATTACGAATCCAACTCCTAATTTAGTTTGATTTCAAATGCGCTTTCAAGTAAATTTGATTGGGTGCTTGTAATTAGTAACTTGAATTTAACTTGTGGTTTTTAAAGGAATGGTGCATTCTTTTAGATCCATGATTGATTTCAATTGAACAAATCAAGAGATCATTCGATTGAATAGATCTGTGGTTACTAATGGAGTTGATCCTAATTACCTCTTGTTGAGGAATGGGTGAAGACTTCTTGTCACTTGTTTCAAAAATTCATTGGGTTGTCTTTTTAAAACAATGGATTCCTATTCCTTATGTGGATCTAGTTAAAACTTCAGATTACTAGTTTTAGCTAAATCTAGAACTACTGACTTCGAGAGAAGCTTTAGTTTAAATTAGAGAATCCAGTGATATAAACACACCATTTCAACAACTTTTAAGAAGTTTTTATCCTTAGAAATCATTCTGATAAGGAATTGGTGAAGTAACCCTGAGTTACTATTTCATAGAAGTTACAAGCTTATTTCTAATTTGTTAATATTTCTAACTTAGTATAGTTTATTTTTCCTTTATGTTCTTCTAAAATCATTCTTTGGCTAAACAATTAATGGGATTGAGAGTATACTAGATGCCAATAATTTCCTTAGAACCAACTTAAATCATTTACTATGTCACATTTGATGGGTACACTATGAGACTATAGTTATTGATTTAGAAAATATTTATAAATTTGAAAAACTCAGTCAATGATTAGTGAAATTTGAACCTTGAATTTTACAAATCACATTTGAAGGACAACAAAAACAACACAAAAAAAAAAAAAAAACCAAATTAGTAGGTCATAATACCTTGAAAAACTCCTTTCTGGTCACTTTTTGGTGCCTTACATGACCCTAAGCACCGCCATGTACCAGGTCATGTACTTTCCCTTATTTCGCAACTTATTAGTAAATTTGCCATAACTTTTTTTATCCAACCTCTGAGGTGATTCAAGTTGCTATAGAAAGCTTAAAAATAAATCTACAACTTTCATGTTTTAAGTTTTTGCAAAATAAAAAAATATCAATGCTTAAATTTTACTTCTTTCCAACTATTATATTTTTCCAAACAAAGTTTAAAACTTGTTTTGTTTGTTAAATGTGTGATTACTTAGGAAATAGATCTTTTTGGACTAAAATGAAATAGATAAATGATATTTGATGTATTATATTAGTTAATTGATGTAATTAAACATGATTTAGGTGGATTTATAGATTACTAAGTAATTGGATTAATTATGGAAGTTAGTTGCAAAATGAACTTAGTTGATAATCTTAAGTTCATATTGGCTTAAATGAACTTGTTAAGCATGTAAATGTTAAGTTAAGCTTATGTATGAATTATATTTGAATTTTTTTAGTGTTATACTTAATGTTTAAAGCTAGTTATATTGTATACATGATTTGAAGTTATAGATGATTGTTTAATAAGTTTAATATGATATTGTTATATGAATACTTGTTATACTATATCTTTATGTAAGTTATCTTTGAAATCCTTAAATGTCGAGTTTAAACTTAGTTATCCTTACTTGTTATTCCAAGTATAAGATGCTGAATTGATTTAAATGTTTTGAAAGTATATGCCTTGTAAACCCCGAAAATTTTTCACGCTAATACACGACTATAAAATAGAAAGTATGAACTAGTTAGTAAACCTAGAATCTAATAAAAACCTAAGAATAGATCCATAACTTGAATTTGGCTAGGTTAGGATCTGAAAATCGAATAAAGAACTTCTTTGACCCTAATTGATACAAAAAATGAGATTTCGTATCTCGAACTGATAATTCAAGATATGATTAAAGGAAACCTAAGTTTTCAAACCCCGAAACTTGTCATACAAATAGATTAAATAGAAAAATATAAATATAGAGATTAAATGACTACTATTGAACTCAATAAAGACCTGAGACTAGAACAATGAGTAGTAATGAGCCTATACATGGATTTAAACCCTAAATTCAAGATTCCTAGATAGTATTAAACACTACTAATAAGAATTTATAGTAGGTATCAAAACCCTAAGATATATAGATAATTTAGCTTATATATCAAAGGCGATATTGAATAATTAACCAACTATGCTTATAGATAGGAAATGATAACATAAAGATAAACCATTGGGATTATAAATATACAATAAAAACATAAACAGATGTAAAACTAAAATATCTAGACTTCAAATAAATATTTGAATCAAACCATTGTTCTAATTAGGATTTTCTTGAGCTATTAGAGCCTAAAACAAAAATTGACCTAATAAGCTAAGGAAACCTTAATCGCAGGAGATAAAATGTTAAAAACGATTAATCACATAAATTTAAAACTTAAATTTGTATCGTTTGATAACCTAAGCATTTTGTAGAATTCAATAAAAATATTTTTATACAAAAACTCTCAAATATTAGCTAATTTGTACCCAGTTCACTTAATAACCTATCCAAAAATATATATAATTATTATCTAAATAATTGTGTGTGTATATATATATGCTTGCAGGATCGGTTAGATGTATATGTCATGCCCCGAAGGGTATCCTAAACGTGGCAGTCCGCCGTACACAATATTGAAGCCTAAGAATGACCACCTCAGTTACGCGAAGGCTTCCATACTATGTACAAGGCATCTAACACATGGAGGAGACTCATCGGAGTAATACATTTTACATTGATATAACTTGAGTAACAATGTAAAGGAATTTCAATTGCTATACTCCAAATACAAAACATTACACTTCCATTACAGTTCATCAAAAGATTTCACTACATAAAACTATTACAAGGCAAATTATGAAACCTAGCTAATAACTTCAAGCATTCTTATTCCTTGCCGGAATCCTGAAGTCATTCTCGGCTCCAACCATCACGGTCCCCACTTAACATTCTTGAGATAACCTGTTTAATCAAACATCTATTGGGGTATAAGCTATACTAGCTTAGTGAGTAAGAGCTTCCAGGATTACATTTATAACACATCATACAATCAAGTGATTATTCAAACAAGTGATGTGCATCAAACATGTGAATTCAACAAACATATGACCAGCCGGAAATCATATATGGATGGACTTGCGCCCTCCATCCCAGGTTAGCAGATTAATGAATCCTGCAGTACGACGCCATTTAAGCTTATGGTGAACTAAACTATAAATTCGTTTTATGGATCACGATTAACCAATTCATATTCGTTTAAGGACAACGATAAACCAACTCAATAATTCGTTTATGGACAACGATAAACCAACAAATGCTAATGCTCCATCCCCATCGTGATATGAATGAGTTCAATTTCATCTTCAATTCCAAATAATCAATTATACCAATTCTTTTAAGTGATCAATCAATAATCACAGACAATCAATTCTAATTCATCTATACAAGCAATAATTAATCACCCGGCTTCGATATTCTTACATTCCATTTCTCATATCAACAACAAGCATACATAGTCCCCATTCGTCCCCATCATGCATATCCATTTTTATCTTTACCAAATATCTAGTGCAACTATTATTACAATCACATACAATAAATGAAATCAGAAGTAATACTCACTCGGCCATTGGATCACCGTTCTTTTAGTAAAAGTAATCGATGGTAGGAAATCATCGATTTCAGGATCACCTAAAAAGGAAGAAATACTCTAATAAGTATTTCAACTCAAACTAATCCAAACAATTTTATACGAACTATCAAATTCATAATTCTCGTCCTAAGCAAGAATTCCAACTTAAAACGGCCATAACTTGGTCATTTTAACTCGGAATCTCGCAAATTATATATCGATTTCTATCTACTTTGAAAGATCTATCTAATTCCAATATTATATTTAATTTTTGAAAACTTTGAAGCTTCGAAAAGGTCCGATCAGTTCTGATCAGTAGCTATTTCAACTTCCGAAAAATAGTTTTGTAAATGTTTGTAATGTTTCTATTATATAGATTAGCTATACATGCAATATGAATGATTTCCTAACATAAATGACATGAGATGAACTTAATGTATGCATGATCTTGATGATTTTTGCTAAAAGAAAATTTTATAACTTTTTATTTTGCAAGACCATAATAATAATTACTTATGAAAATCTAGTTTTCTAACTTTGATCATTTCCATTTGTTTTGGATTTATTTCTTAAGAAAATAATTATCCTTGTTAAAATTGAATCTTCATTATATCTATTACTTATGACCTTCATTTCTACATAAAAATTTCTATTTTACACTTTGTAAACATGTTTTCAAGTATGGTTGATTCCAAAATCCGAATTTTGTAAAAATTGTTTTTTGAGTGATTTCTTTAAGTAAAAATCATTTGATACTTAGAAAATTAAGGCTCAACCATCCATAACCACTAAGGACTTCATTTTTACATAAAGATTTGCATTTTACACTTTGAAAATATGTTTTCAAATAGGATTTACTCAAAAATTCGAATTTTTAGAAATCCACTTTTTTATTGATTCCTTTGGGAAAAACTTGTTTAATGCATTAAAATTTAAGACTTTATGGTACCTATTACTTAAGGACTCCATTCATTGCATAAAAATTTCATTTTGAGCTTGGATAATAGGTGTTCTTATGGCCTTCATTCAAAATTACGAATTTCACAAATTGACTACTAACTCATAATTTTTCATCTTGATTCTACTTCTTGTTTTATACCTTAATCTCATCAAAACTCATTTCAACTTGTAAAAATCACTACTTAATGATACCTATTACCTATACCCTTCATTTTTCACATAAAACATGAGTTTTGGAGTTGATAAATGGGTTTTAAAAATTGGTCTTGGTTGGGATCCGAATTTACAAAATTTATTTTTGGACATATCGTTTGATAAAATCTATCTAAACTTATGAAAATCCATTCCTTACATATTTTACCCTAAGAGCCCTTCATGTCTTGAGTAAAAACTTCATTTTTGAGTTGGAAAACATGTTTTTAAAATATGTTTTGACCTAAATCCGAAAATAAGATTTTTTATTTTGAAAATCACCTTTGATTCTTGTAAAAAGAAGTCTTGGTGTTATACATATATTAAGCCTTCATTATTTTAAGTAAAAATTACATTTTGACACTTGAAAAGTGGTTTTTAAGTAGGGGTCTTGCCAAAATACGAATTTAACTATTTTTGTTCAAGTTCAAATCTAATATCTACACATAATATGAACATAAATATAAAAGAAATGCATAGTAGTAAACTATAAACTCATAGATCTAAGCTTTACTCATCAAAATCTTTCATTCATGTTATCTATATCCTAAGCCCTTCATTTTAAATGAAAAATACACATTTTGAAGTTGAAAAATAACTTTTCTAAATATGGTTCATTTTTCATCCGAATTTTCAAAAATAATTTTTATTGAAAATAAAATAGATCTTGAGTTTTCTAAAACATTCCTACTATCAACATGCTACTACAAGTTATCCATGAACATAAAACAAAGTCTAATGCATAACAACTCAAATAATAAGATCTATGGCATAAACGAAAATCAAAGCTACAAAAAGTTAGATCTATAAAATATAACTACTTTAAACAAGAAAATAATAATGATACAAGAGATTAACTATAGAGAAGACGAGTGTTTCATTCTTGGCATCATCATCCTAAGCTTTTAAGCTTATGGAAGGTCATTTGATGCATGAAACTCTCATTACGCTTTACCTATATCACCTATGGAAGCTTTAAGAGGAAGATTTGTTTAAAAATCTTCAAGAATGAAGTGTGGAAGCAATTTTTAGAAGTAGGGGCAGCTTGTTTTTCATGTAAGAACAAGAGGAAATGAAGAAAGAAAGAGAGGAAAAAGAGAGAGAAAAGATAAGGAATGAAAAAGGTAAAAGGTGTAAATGAAGGAGAGAGAGAGAAGGAGTGCACTAATGTGTGTTAATTAATTGAAAGAGAAGAAAAATAAAACAATGGCAGAAAAATTGGGGGCTTCACGTGAATTTGAGTGAGAGAGAGAGAGAGGTTACATTGCCTTGTAACTTGAAATTTGAAAATGTAGCTTACATCATTTAACGTGCTAACTAAAAGAGGCTTTAAATCATAAAATAAATAATTAAAATAAAAGAAAAGAGGCTATTATTAGGGGTGTGGTCAGCTGCCATTGTGGGGAAAAGGAGTGTGAAATGAGTGAAAGAAAACTTGGTTAATGTGTAGAAGTGACAAATGAAGTGTACTTAAAGTATGGGTTAAAAAAGTACTTTTTATTGGGAAAATATATAAAATAAAATTAAGAAAAATATTTTTAAGGGAGTAGTAGAATTTTCATAAATAAAATTAAATAATTAATTGAATTATTTTAGTATTTCAACAAATATGTTACCGGTATGATTGAAATACACGAATATGGGCTATACATGATATTTTTATAACCCGAAAAATTTTTAAATTTTTTTATGAAAATAAAAATATTTTTAAAATATTTTTTAATTATTAAATTAATTTATTTTATTTTTTTGTATCGGGTCTTAAATAGAATCTGATCCCGTATAAGCCTGAAACGAACTAAATTTTTGAAAAACAAAATTTTCTATAATATATAAAATATTTATCTAAAAATATAAGGCTTTATAAGAATAATAAAATTGTGTAATGAAATAAAAGTGAATAGTACAAAAGACTAATTAATTACCGGTAGTAATAAAAAATATGATAAAAATGTTATAACTGTAACTTTTATAACCCGAAAAATTATATAACTGATATATTTGGAAATATTGTGAAATTACGAGTCTAACGATACTAATGGTATATTTTTTATATCTCGAGCCCCGGGACACGCTTTTCGAAGTCTGTATCCGAACGGGTTCGAATTAGGTCAAAAATTTACCAATCTGATATTTTTAAACAAACTTATATTACTATGAGCTATTCTACATATTTAAACTACACCTCAGCCTCTAGGGTTAAGGGCGTTAGATTGCCGGACTTAAGCTATTGTATTCCGGTTAGGGTTTCCGGGTGATTTTCCAGTTTAGATCCTTACCAATTTGGAAACTGATATTTTATGTTTATACATCATATTTGATTTGAGAAATTTATCTTAAATTTTAATTTTGTAAGTATTTAATATCTTTTAACGTTTTTGAAATTGTTGATTTGAGTTTTATTTCCGAAGGTTAATCATTATTTACTTTTTAATAATTCGTTTTTGGGCTTTATATTACCCGATTTTATAAGTCGGAGTTAATTATGGAATTTTTTTTTGTACGTTGTGGTTTTGAATTTGAAGACTATTGAGTTCTTATTTTATTTTTAAGGATTCTTAATTTCTTCAAGATTAAGAAATTTCTGGATTCGTTCGTGATTTAGAACTAGTCGAAATTTAGTTTTAATTTGGAGTGATTTTTAGGATTTATTTTCGAAGTTTATCTTGGAATTAATTACTGAAGTTTTCCGAAGCTTACAGTATAAATGTAGGGTTTGTATGTCATTCAGAAGTGAGAACCAAAATTTGTCCAAATAATGCATATGAGGTCAACAAAATCAACTCACCATACCAATCAAACATTGCCAACTCAACCTGTAAATCCCTGAAATTTTGGATCCGATTTAAAGCTTAAACCCTAATCGGAAGTCAATCGAATTTCCAGAGTCAACAAAACCCTAGTTTACCGTAACCGCTTAAGTCCGGCATTGCCGTTTTCTCTAGCCCAAGAAAACGAAGTTGGAAAAGTTAGCTATAATAGTTCGTAATAGCTATAGGTTATATAAAAATTTCAGTTTTGAAAAATTCAAGAGTCCTTAGAACCCGATCGGACACAGTTCTCGAAAAACGTGTCCGGAAGCTCGGAATAGGAAAAATATTCCGAATATACCGTTAGACTCGTAAAAATATAAGATTTTCAAAAAAATCAATTTCATAATTTTTCGGTAGCTAAAAATATCAGATATCACATTTATACGCGTATTTTCTTACTATCGGCATTAAATTTTTATGTCTACTTTTACATTACACTATTTTCTACTATTCTACACTATTCATCTATCTCTACTTTTTCTTACAACCTATTCTTACAAGCCATACACCTATTTTTTACACATTTTCATTTCCAATACAATTTCACATCTTTCATTTCTTACTTTTAATTAACAAAATAACAAAAAATTAAAATTTCCTCTTCCCCATGCATGGATTTGTGCCGGCCCCCTCTAAAATTCCCTCAATTTGTTTTGTTTTTTATTTATTTAATTAACACAAATTATCTTCTACATTTTCCTATAAATACCTCCTCAAACCTTCACTTCTTTCACACCACTTCTTCACTAAAGTTACTCTCTCAAAATCTCTCAAGAAATCCCTCCAAGAAGTTCCTCTCTTCTTCTTTCCTTTAGGTAATATGCCTTCAAGAATTTCCTATGTTCATCTACTTAGTATGAACTTAGTGTGTGTGTTCTAAAACCATGAAGGTTAAGAAAGCAACAATAGGTTCATACTTTGTTTTTGTTCATAATCACAATTCCTTTATGTTCCTTTATGTTTCCTTTATGTTCAATAACTATCTAAATATCTATATAGCTATATATATTATTTAGAGCATATAAGCTCATTGTCTTGCAATTTATTTACCTTTCATGCAATTTATTTACTTCATTGCAATTTATTTAATTTCAAGTTGTTTTAAGACTAGTCATTCTAGTCTTAGAATTGTCCTCATCAAGTCAAAACTTTTCTTTTCTTTTTGGGACTAGTCTTTTCTTAGTCCCGGGGTACCTTAATGAAATTAAGGTCCCAATACTTGATTTACTTTCTTATTTACTTAAGCTTTCAAGTTATTATGTTCATTTATATTTCTATAGTTTATGATTCATATTCATGCATGAACATAATGTTTTTGTCTCAATAAAAATAAATGAGGAAGTGTTTTCATAAACTAAAGGTTCTTGTTAAATAAAAGTAGAAAATAGATTTCTTAAAAACTCATGAACATATTTGGGAATGATTTTCTTAAATAAACAAAAGGTTTTATAAAAACTTATTTTCATCAAGTATTAGAAACTCTTTTAAGAATCATTTCCAGAAACAAAAATATCATTTTATTACTTTTAAAAGTTGTTGGAATCAGAGTTTAGAAAATAAAACCACTCCTTAGGAATTTAAAGTAATTACAAGAGATTAAATTTAGAAAAAGGAATATTCATCTCAAATAACTCAAGATCTTTCAAAAGTAAAATAGATGTCCCAACAAATCTCAAAGTTTAAAGTCTTTTAAAACCTTACTTTTCATAAGTTGAGACAACTTCATTTACTTCATCCATTTGTTATGAGTCATTACATATATGTATATACCTTTCAGAAAGTTTACAAAATACTTGAAATATCCATCTTTTCAAATAAGCTTTATTTACAAGAAGGAAAACAAGTTTTTGCAAATTCGTAGCAAATCTGGTCGCTGCCTTTTCGGAACCTAAACGACTTAGTTTTATAAAAATAAGCTTAGAAATGCGTAGATCTTTTCGAGTATGTAGAAAACGATATATTATACGCGAAATTCCGAGTTAAAATAAGCAAATTGTGGCCATTTTAAGTTGAAATTTCCCCTTATACGATTTTACCATAATTTTAAGAAAAGATTAGAATCTTCAAGAATAGAAGTTTTATGAAAAACTCATTTTGGGTATTTCATCTTGTTTAGGTGACGAGGGACCCGAGATCATCTATCCGGAGGACTATTTTGATTAGATCTATCATTATGGAGTGAGTTAATTCTTTTCCTAAGTTACATTTCTTTGTTTGTGCTTGTAAATAGATGCACTAGAAATTAAGAGAAAGATAAAATGAACAATTGTTATGTGTTATGTAAGGACCCGTTATCACCCCTATATTTGAAATAGGCGATAATAGTTCCCTAACCACATATAACCTATAAGATTATATGTAAGATTGTCTGAAAGAATTGTTTGAGGAATTGTTTATCTAATTCCACATAGATAATATGATAGAAATTATATATATATATTTTTTCTAACCTTAAACAAAATTACACTACTTCACTACCAACATATTTTGCAAAAGAAACCACTTAATTCCTACATAGCTAAGTACATAATATATATATATATATATATACATACTACATCCAAAGGCTTCTTACAAGCCTCCATAAAATCTTCAAAACACAACCAAAACTAACACTTTAGTTACATTATCAACAAAAGAAATCACATCTAATCTATTACAATCATAGGGTTCCACTGAGTCCATGGCTAACTCTAATCCTCTAAACCATCAAGAAAATCTTCAAAGTCGGTTCTGTACCCCATACTTGCATAGAACTCATCGGAGTCATCACCTGAAATGGATAAAATATGAGCCAAAGACCTAGTACACAAGTAATGAATACAAATGCAAAGTGTATCACACATTCTTAGACTAAATGCATTATGCAACAATCATTTGTTTCTTGCTTAATCTTTAGTTAGTAAAACAACAGGGGAGTATTCAAACTCCGGACAACAGGGATCTAGTATTACGTCCGCCTCCCTGAGTGGTCTCTACTGTTCATACAGACTAGGCAGCCCCACCTTCTGGCATAGCCCGTAATACTAGGGGATCCTGAGTAACGCATCACGACGCTTAGGGGGTTGATATGAGTAGCTCGGATACTCATATCTCCTAAATAATTCTATCCATTAACGAGAAAGTACCCTGCCCCCAATGTGAGCAGGGTGTCGCTCTCCGAACGAGATTCAACGGCAAACAAGGACAATCAACACTCATAAATTAATAGAGTTTTCTTAATTTAAAGTAATTTGATTGTGATGCCTACCCTAGCAAAGAAACAAGCAAGTTATTGCGTACTTGAGATAACTCGGGAACAAATGGGGTTGGCTAGGCGAGAATTTATCACTGTTTAAAATAAAATTAAACTCCACACTTAGTTTAAGCACTAATTCATTAGTCAAAAATATAATTAATCAAAGAAATTCAAATAAATTAATACAAGGTTATAATAAAGCATTTAAACATCCTATTATATCATAGAATACTTAACAAATATTTAATTGATCATATATCAAACTTTGGAAAATTTTAAAGAAAGTTTTTAAAATTGAAAAGTGCAGGGGATATGCCGGCATTCAAAGCCGGTGGCTTTGAACCGGTGTTCAATACACTAAAGTTCAACACTACCAACACTGGCAGTGTTTAAGGATACGCCGGCAACCTTCATCCTACGCCAGCGACTTTGAGCCGGTGTAGAATGCAATTCCAGTTTTCCAAAAATTATCGAGAGGTACACGGGTTGGTCCACGCCCGTGAATACCCCCAACACTGGCAGCGTATCCACATACGCTGGCAGCCTTGGATCCTACGCCGGCGGCCTTAAGCCTGGCGTTAAAAATTATGATTCTGTTCCCATTCCACACCGCCCCTAAGCCGGCGGCGTTGGAATCCCAGTAGCCGGCGTACATTTTGAAAAGTAAACACTGACAAACTTTTCTAGTGAAAGCCAGCAGCATTTAAACGGTTTAAGAAATTTGATTCTGTTCACTTCCAACACCGCCTATAAGACGGCGGTGTAGAAGTACCAGATGCCGACGTACATTCAAATTTAAGCCTATACGAAAATGTTTTTGGTTTCCCCTGTTTTATTACAAAATTTATTCACTTCAAAATTTCTCCAAACTTAATCTAATCTTTCCAAAGTTTGTTATATGTTCCAAACACTATCCTAACAACATAAATTCTACTTCTAATCATCAAAACACTAATCACACTTCAAATCCACTCCTCAACTACTCAATTCTTCAATTTTCCCAAAACACTCATCCTCACATATCAACATTCATATAAGATATATACTACAACTCCTATAGGCATGTAATCTTATTTAAACTACCATCCATGCACCAAATCAATCTCACACCAATTAGTGCATAAAATTCATTTTTATCTAAGCTTTACAAACAAGTACAAGATAGAACATAAAATAAAAAGATTAAGCTTGCATTTAACTTACATGACTAAATCTTAGCTTGGAATGATGTTTAAATCCAAAAACTTGTAATTGATCTTGGCTTAGGGTTTAAGATTTTGAGATGGAAAAGGAAGAAAGAAAGAAAAGAAAAGAAAGGAAAATTCGTATGGGGAAATAGGGCTACCAAAAAGGGTCCAAAATATGTCTTTAGGGGTATATTTGATCTAAGATTAATTTGAGTTAATTTCAAATGCATTTGAGTTTGATTTAGGCTTAAAAAGTAGACTTAAATTTTATAAAATTCTGTCATAACTCTTAAACAATTCAAAAGTAATTTTATTAATTTGAATAAAATAACACATGCATATTAATTTGCAAAAGACACATTTATTCATTACACTATACACACATTTATACATGTAATACAATAATATTAATTTCATTATACTATACACATACAAAATAGCACATGTCTAACACATATACCAATTATATCATCCAAGCACACATATACATATATATATATATATATCATGTCAATAACACATTAGTATGTAAATTAAGAAATTCATAACTATTTCATGTTATGAGATTATGATTGTTTCAATATAAATAAAGAATATCGAAAGAAAGCTTGATAATTTAAATAGTGATTCTTGTATTAATATGATGAGAATTGTGTTGACCACCTTTAACTTGAACTAAATACTTTTGGCTAAATTTATAATGGGATCAATTCATGCATATCATACACATGAGTCACATTTGTTTCACTACTTTTCTTCGTGTGGAGAAACGAGGAAATGGTAATGGTGGCTGGTAGGAGCCGGAAAGTCTACATGGTGGCTAGTAGGAGTCGGAAAGTCTACAGGGCAAGCAGGAGCCGGTAAATCTGCAGATATTGATGGTCGTATGGGCCTGTAACCTCCCAACCCTTGTCATGGAGGGCGTTAAATCCATGCTACACTTGATTTCCGGTTAATCATGTGTATCTTGCTTGTTCATATGATTTGGGCATTTTCATATGTTTTCATTAAATACTTGTTTGAATTTATGGAAATGTCTTATAGTTGGAATTATCTCACTAAGCTAGTCATGCTTATACCCTTATAGTTTTCTATTACAGTATGATTATCTATGGTTGGCCCCAAGAAGCCCCGTATGCCAGGTACGAGTGCAAGCTACTAGGAGTTTTTGGAAGAAGTTTATGTATTTTTAGTTTTGAGCATAGACTTCTAGGAAAAATCTCTATAGTAGGCTTATGTGGTAGTTATGTTTATTTTGATATTAGTATAGTTGTACAAAGACTTTAAGGCGGGGGAATGCCCCTAAGAAGATGTATTAATTTGTTATTAAATGAAGATCTTATGTCTATCTATTTAAGTTCATGCTTGCTTTTGCTATCTATTTAAACGTAATACCCCTATAAGTCTCCTACTATCTTGGAAGCATGCCTTGCAAATGATATCGAAGCTCTTGCATGACTAAGGATTGTCATTCATTAGCTTTAATATTATATGCAGCGGACTGCCATGTTTAGGGTACCCTCTGGGGCATGACACAACCCTTCATTAATGACAGCAAAAATAACTAATAAAACAATGTCTAATTGTAGAGAATTTGGATGAACTTGTCAAAGAAAATCGTCCTTCTTTCCCTTCTATATATATATATATATATATATAGTATATATATATGTTTAAGCTTCATAATGGACAAGCAAACAACTCCCACTTAAGCTCGAAATTTCCAGATCAAAACAACTCCTAAGTAACAATCAAAACGACCTAAAAACAGAAATCAAATCTCTCTAAACGCTCTAGTTTGAATCAAGGAAATATACAATACGAAAAAACGCAAAAACTGGGAATAAGGTAAGTTGATGTAATTCGGGTTGTTTTTTTTTTTTTTTCAAACCAAGGATTAGAACTAACTTCTGATGATCATAGGATCACAATTAATACAAAAACAAACTTCGAATTTCATCGGATTGGCTCGAGTAAGGTAATTTTCGAAAACCCTAGTTATACCTTATTGATCCGAAAACCATGAATCATGTTGTTGTTTTGATGTTTTGAGTTGATATTTAAGTAGTAAAAGGTTGTAGAAACTCATAGGAATCGAATCATGGGCTATGGAACGTCAGAATTCAGCCAAAATTGGCTGAGCTCATCAAGAAAGACGATGAACGGTGCTTCCTCTAATGAGCATGGGATGAACACAGGCATGTTCCACCCCATGTACCTCTCGGCTTTCATTTATTTTAAAAAAACAATTTTTTTTAAAAACCGAAGTTAATTAAGCTAAATTATAATAATTAATATTATAAATTTTTTAGAACTTTTATTATTTTTATTTATTTATTTTATGTAAATATTAAGAGTATTATTACTTATTAGTAATATAATATTAAAATTTTTGAAAATTGAGTTTTAAAATGAAATTTTTTTTAGTATTAATAAATCTATGGTATTTAAGTAATGTATAATGAGATTATTGACATAAGTATTATGAATTAATCATATTAACATTAACAAGAAATGATTATTAGTAATATAAATCATTATTATTAATTTAATTTAAGTTCATTATACTTTACAACTATAATTGTTAATATTTTTAGTATCATTAAAAATACTTAAATTAATAATGTTTCTAAAATTATCATTTCTTAAATATTATTATATGTAATATTTATAATTAAAACTCAAAAGCTAAGTTTAAAGCTATTTTAGTAATATTACTACTATTTTAACTTTAATAGTAGGGATTTGTGAATTAGTATTGATTTAAATTACAAGTATTATTATATTATTATTATTATTATTATTATTATTATTATTATTATTATTATTATTCGGCCAATAATGATATTTCTAAAATAATTTTATTTAATTTAGCAAATCTTTATGTTATTAAATTTATTATCATTATGGATGCATTTAACTACTTTTACAAGAAAAATTATAAGTTTAGCAATTACTAAATATTTATTTAAATAAATACTTATAATAATCGATAACAATGGAAATTTAAATAGTTTAAATTTATGAATATAGGGATATCTATACTTTACGAGAAAATTATATCAAGTAAATCGAAAGAAAATCGATAGTTCTAAACAATAATAACTATGAAAGTGAATTAACTAAATTGTCGAATTCCTGAATACCCGCTTGATAGTTATAAGTATCAAATAAAGTCAAACCAAACAACTTGAAAATAAATATGGACTAATACTCAATTATCTTAAGATCTTCAAAGAATTAATATAGTAATAGAACAAAGACCCAGCAGCACGATAGGACACTTAGACACTTATAGGAGTTTAGTCATATAGTTTTCGTGTCATTGATGAAATATTAATCATCTCAATAGGTGACTTAGGTACTTGTGAGGACTTTCCTGACGATTACTACGATTGATCAATATAAGCAGGTAAGTAACTCAGTCTTATTACATTGTATGTGCTTGTAACTTAGTGATCTTTAAATAAAAGATAATAACTTGAGTATATTGTATCGTTTATGGGAACTGTTTATTATATTGATTGTCAAGTCACTCTAATAATAATGACAACATAATTATGTATGACTATATTGTTTGTGTAACATGATTGAATGTCTGTATTGGTTGATCGCCTTTAATTTAATTAAAAACTACTGGTACCATAATAGAAATTGTACATGCATAGTGGTAGCCTACTACGTATTAGTATTTCGGATCTTTGGTAATGCTTAGTTTATCTAGGTAAAAAAGCTATTAGTTAATCACAAGATTATCTTTGTTCTGTTGATACCATAGGAACTAAATGGTAAATGAAGGACGCCGCTTATGGTATTGCTTGGAAATGACTAACACTTAGTGGAGTTTCTAAAGCTAAAGCAGGAAATGAATGTTAAGACACAATAAATTCAAAGAGATAATTAAATTGAGCATTGTTGTTTCCTGAAAGCTTAGTTTCTCCTAGGTAAGTAGGCCATAGATTGTGATCCTTCAACCCCGATGAGAGGGCACAAATCTTCATCCTGTTTGGATTCTGAGTTATCCAGGCTTGTATTTGTACATATGTTTGATTGATACATTTCATATGATTGTTAAATAACTTGTGTGTATTATGTGATAAGTTCTGGTTATTCACTGAGCTCGTGGTTTAGCTCACACTCCAACAATCCTTCCAGGTTCACCCTGCAACATTAGCTCATTACTACCAGGAGCATGGTCCCGGTAAGAATTTAGAAGATAGAAGTTTAAGGAATAGTATAGGACAAGATATATTTTCTATCTTTTAGTTGCAAGTATCTTACATTGAAACTTTAGTTATGTATTTGAAGGATTTTATAGAAATGTTATGGTTTGAAATATTTTTATTGTTCACAAATTAGGTATGATAGTTATTTACTAATTTATGTCTTATATATATTTGCTCATCTTATCCAAGCAACTAAAAGATCCTGTTTATTGAAAATATGTCATTCACAGAAGGTAAACTAGTAATAGTATTCAAGTGTATCTTATTTACTACTACTAGGGTTCCTTCGGGGCATGACATGCCCTATTGATGCCTTGTCAATAAGAGACTATAAATAAAGTGAAAAGAAAATACTTTGACAAACAAAGGAGATGTCACGCCCCGAAGGGTATCCTAAACGTGGCCGTCCGCCGTACACAATATTAAAGCCTAAGAATGACTACCTTAGTCACGCGAAGGCTTCCATACTATGTACAAGGCGTCTAACACATAAAGAAGACACATCAGAATGATACATTTTATGTTGATACAATTGAGTAACAATATAAAGGAAATAAAATCCACTATACTTTCGATACAAACCACTATACTTCAAAATACAAATCATTCAACTTCAATTACATCCATCCACAGACTTCCCTACATAACTATTATAAGACAAATCATAAAACTAGCTGATAACTTCAACATTCTCATTTCTTGCCGGAATCCCGAAGCCATTCTTGGCTTCAACCATCTCGATCCCTACTTTGCATTCTTGAGATAACATGTTCATTTAAACAACTATTGGAGTATAAGCTACACTAGCTTAGTGAGAATTCCCTTAATTCCGTACCAGAACAAGCAAGCATTAATCAATCATATGCTATGCATGAACAAACACGTGAGAAAGTAATTATGTATGGGTATCCATAACCTACACACAGAACAGATTTACGCCCTCCGTATCTTGGGTTAGGGATGGTATTGAAGTCTACACGACTGCTGCTAGTCCCCAAGCCCTCGGGTCATAGCATTCACCTCGACTAGGCTCACACAGGGAATGCATCCCCGATGCGCCTTAGTTTCCTATGAATGAGCTCTGATCCTGGGTCTCATTATCCAAACGAGTCCTCATACCATACCAATCGACCTGTGTAGGAGTAGCACGCTACCAAATGCAATATGTCCGATGTGATGCATGATCAATTTACTTTTTGCTTAGGTCAAAGTATTTATACATTCTTAAGAGTGACCAGCCAATATTGTAAACCCCCAAATCTTTGGAATCGGATTAGCATAAAACCCTAAACCGGAAGTCAAACAGAACCCTAAAGGTCAACAAAAACCCTAGTTTACCGTAACCAATTATGTCCGGCATTGCCGTTTTCTTTGGCCCTGGAAAACGAAGTTGGGATAATTAGCTAGAATAGTTCGTAATAACCATAGGTTTTATAAAAATATCAGTTTTACAAATTTCGGGTGTCCTTTGAACCCAATCGGACATAGTTCTCCAAAAGCGTGTCCGAGAGCCCGGAATAGTAAAAATATTCCAAATACACCGTCAGACTCGTAAAAATATAAGGTTTTCAAAAATATCAATTTCAAAATTTTTTGGTAGCTAAAAATAACAGATATAGCTATTATACGCGTATTTTCTTACTACCAGTACTTTATTAGTCATATCTATCTTACATTACACTATTCATTACTATTCTACACTATTCTTTTATCTCTACTTTTTCTTACACCTATTCTTACACACTACATAACCTATAACCTTAACGTTTTACCTTTCCCATAACTTTATTTCACATCTACCTTACATATTACATCATTCATTTAACAAAAGTCAAAATAGATCACTCCCCCTCTATTCACTACATGGCCGACGCCCCTATGCCCCCTCTCCCCTCAATTTTGTTTCAATTTTTCTTTATTTTAATCACACAAAAATCACTTCACATTTTCCTATAAATACCCCACTCCTCTTTCACTTCTTTCACACATTCACTATTCACAAATTCTTACCAAAACCCTCTCAATTTCTCCTCTCAAAACTCTCTCAAAATACCATCCCAAAACTCTCTCAAAATATTTCTACAACTTCTACCAACAACTAAAACCCATAACCACATAACCATACCAAAGTCTCCTTTAGGTAACAATCTTCTATTATTTTCTTCTTCTTCATATCATGTAACTTTGCATGACCGTAGTGTGAGTTTCCAAAGACTACAAGTTATGGAAGCTACAGTATGTTCATGTATTGTTTTTGTTCATGAAAATTTATTTAAATTCATGTTATTATTTTTGTTCATATTATTGCTTCTATATCTAAATAATATTATCTACATATATATATATACATATTCTTTAGAGCATATAAGCTCAGTTGCAATTTATTTATTTCATGCAAAGCAATTTATTTATTTATTCCATTACAATTTATTTATTTATTCCTTGTTAAATTAAGACTAGTCTCTAGTCTTAGACTTGTCATCATCAAGTCAAAACAAGTTTTTCTTTCTTTCTTTCTTTCTTTCATTTTATTTTGGGACTAGTCTACTTCTTAGTCCCAGGAGCCTTGAAAAAGCTAAGACTCCGATACTTGACTTTATTATTTATGTCTTATGTTATTTTTGCTTACTATTATTCTCATAGTTCATGTTCATTTAAATCGTTGTCCAAAATTTCAAGTTCTAAAAATAAATTGACAAAAAGAAGATTTTGACACTTAGAAATAAGTTTATATAAAGAAGGAAGTCTATGGTTTGAAAACAAAAATAAAATTATTTCTTTTCAAGTTACAAGAAGAAACCAATGAGATTTTAGAAACTACTCTTACAATAAAAAGTTCTTAAGTCACATATTGTTCCCCATTGTTTTTATAAAAGAAAACAAATTTTTATGCATGGATGATTCTATGAAAAACATAAGATATAAGTAAAGAATGAGGAATTTTCAAATAAATATTTTTGCAAACAAATAAACAAAGGAATTTGTACAAGAAAATTGAATAGGGATAATAGGGTATTTTCTAAAAAAAAAACTCTAAATAATACTAGTGTAGAAAACTTAGAAGGGAGAAAAATTTTATTTTCAAAACGTTACTTGGAAATATATGCGTAAGCCATATGAATTTTTTGTAAAATAAAAAGAAAATAGCTATTTTAAGAAGCTTACAAACATGAAATTCTTATTTTCCTAAAACAACTCCAAAATCGACATGGTTTTACTTAAGTAAAATAAATGGACAACAAAACACTTGAGCATGAATGAATATGAGCTAAGTAACCATAAAAAGAGAATTTTTCAACTATATAGATAACTAAGTATTTATCAAATAAATTTTGATTCCTTGAACCAAAGTTGTTTTGTGTTGGAAAATTCGTAGTGAAATTTGTTGCCACTGTTTGGAGGTCTCTATGACCTTATTTGTTAAAAATAACTTTGGAAATGGGTAGATCTTTTCGAGTAGGTAGAAATCAGTATGTTATATGCACGATTCCGAGTTAAAATGACCAAGTTATGGCCATTTTAAGTTGGAACGTTCCTTTATACGAACTTTAACGTTCTTTTGACATTGTTTTGTCAAATTTCAAGAAAATCCTCAAGAAATACTTCTTATGGGTATTTTCTTTGGCTAGGTGACCCCGAGGAAGGATTCCTTTACCCCGATGATTATTACGATTAAGTGGAGTGTGTGAACAACTCATCCACTTAGAGGAATAGTCGACATGGCATCGTGAGTTTATTTCTATTAAATGCTATACTTGTTGTGCTTGTAAATTAGTTGCATTAGAGTTAGGAAAAGATAAACCGATATGTATGTAAAATAATTCTTTGAAATAATTTTAAGAATATCGGAGCCGGAATTGTTTTAAATGTTTGTTTTAGTATAGCATTTGATTTGTGTGAAATTCCTTGATCGCCTTAAATTCCAAATAAATAATTATGCTATGACTTTATAAATAAATGAATTAATGCATACCACGAAGTGAGTCACGTTGTATTTTGGGTTATTATCCTTGGGTGAGGAGGATAGAAAGCTCATGTCGAAAGCAACACTTGACGGGAGATCCGAAAGCGATTGCTTGGCGTCTTAAGGAAAATGCTTGGCAGAAGATCCGAAAGCAAGGTCAAATCAAGTAGATTTGGAATGCTTGGCGATGAGTGCTCGCAAGCTTAAAACTTTTTAACTAAAGCTACTTGTTTTGAGGATAAGTATCACCAACCCCGAATGGGGGCGCAAATCCATACAACATATAGTTCCCGGAAAACTATATGCTTGTTTGCCCATGTGTTTGTTGCATTACATTTGGTTGTTTAATCAACTTGTTTGAAATCTTATTACAAGAAGTTATTTATGGAAAGTTCTCACTAAGGCTATTAGCTTACACCCCGATAGATATCTTTTGCAGTTTCCCTACTTATGGTTAAGGCCACGTGGATCCTGCGGGCAGGTATTTTCTTTTTGGGTAATAGAAATTTAGATAAAGTGTAGTATTAGTAATGATGTACAAATATTCATGTAATAGATTAGAGATCGGGGGAAAAATGTCTCTAAGTTTGTTTAACGATTGATATGAATAAATGATTATTATGAATCCTCTCTTCTTAAATATGTTATTTATATCTTCTTAAACTTCATAATTCCATATATGGTCCTCTAAAGTTGTGAAAGCACGTCTTACACTTAATATAAAAGCTTTTGGAAATGGCTAAGGTTGTCATGCTTAAGCTTTAATATTGAGTGTGGCGGACTGTCACGTTTATGGTACCTTTTGGGGCGTGACAGTTTAAGTTAGTATCAGAGCATGGTTTAAGAACCTAGGAGTCATAATTATAGAATTGGACTTAAGGAATTGACTTAGAATTGAGTAAGAAAGACTTAGATGGAATAATGGGTAGAATAAGTTTTTCTAATCTCTTTCTTTTACGTGATCACCATAGATGAGGCCCGTCTTCAAGCCAAGAATTTCCGAAAAAGACCTTCAAAACACCAGAGGATTATCGATTGAGACTTAGAGTTTTATGTGAAGAGTTTGCCCTAGCAGGACAACCTAGACCGTCCGGGAAATGTTTCAAATATGGAAGAGGGGAATGATACAAACCGAATGGAGGGAAGTGGTACAAAGTATTCACAACTGTTCTATAGGGAAGAAAATGACCGAGTTGGAAATGATATACGCCGTAGAACGTATCGCTGCCATTGCTGAAGATAGACCTATGTTGAAGGAAGCAACATTTGTCCTTAGAGAAGATGGAGGACGAACTTCACCAGATTTCCGAACATGGAGGAAAATTGGACCTATGTTCGTTTATGCCCATGATAACTTGATGGATCATCTCGAATGGATGAAGGTTGACATCAACGACATCTTCCACTTGCATGGAGTGTACTAGGAGGTGCTACAACCCCCAACCCAAGTGCCTACGGAGTCGCCTGCCTTTATGAGAATCCAACTAAGGATGAACGAGCCCCTACATCTACGGGACGATAGATCGATAATCAGGGAGGAGCCTATGGAAGAAGATGAAGAAAGTGAAGATTCTGAAGAAGACCCAGGGGAAGACAATGAAGCAGGACCGGAAGGAGAAAACCAGACCACTGTTAGAGATGAGGAACCTCGTAATAGCACTGAAGAAAGGATCATCCGCTACTTAATGGGACGACAGACTCCAGGAAGACAAGAGTCAAACTCGGCCATGAATACGGACAGTGCTCCGCCTAATGAGAATAACAGCATGGAGACGGATGGCGCTGTTACTTGGAAAACCATCCATGACATAGTGCCAGAATTGATTAGGGATGAACTAACCGACGTACATGAAGGATCAAGGGAAGCAGCCCAGAAAAGGAGGAAATATTTTAGGCAATTCATGAGGGACTGGAACCCAGGATCGTCCAGCAGCAATCCGAGAGATGCTCCCGAAGAATGAAAAAAAGACGGAGCATATCCCTAGAAGTCCAGCTTAGATTTTGTTATCCTAGACTAGATCCACGATCTTAGTCTATCTTTTAAGTTCTCGGAGAAATGTTTGCTATTTTATATGTATTTTCCTTTTGTGATTTGTCTTATTTCTAATTTCATGTATGAACTTTATTTCTATGATGATCTTTAAGTTTAATTTCAGAAATTTTCTTGATTTAAATTTTATTAGCTAGTATGCATATTTAAGTTTCCGTTATAACCACCAATTTCCGGCAAAATTTAACTAAGTTATCAAAACCTTATAAAACCTAACTTAGGGAAGTTTTAAACAGCCGAAATAGAAGTAGACGAAGAGAGGAAAAGCGCCTCAGATGGACTTACACGCCACATTAGGACACCTAACCCACGTGTTAGAAGAAATTAGGCAAAACATGCCAACACAAGCACCTATACCCGAGACAGGACCAGCAACAGCACCGGCGTCTACACCAACACCGCCGCCATAACAAGCATCAACGGAGGCATCTGTACATAGGAATATGCATAGCCAAAGTGCACCCCTACCTCCACCCCTACCGCCAAGGCCATATAAAAAGCATGTTGCCTGATTTCATCAAAAGCAACTGCTACATTGAGGGAGCTTATGATAAGCTAGAGGAGGCCAAAGATTGGCTGGCTCAAATAGAGATGTCTTTTGATGCATATGAGGTTCCGCCCCACCTGCAAATCAAGTATGGAACATTCATGCTTCGTCTAAATGCTAAGATATGGTGGGAGTCAAAGAAAAGAGAGCTGATGACTCCAATCACTTGGGAAATGTTTAGACATGAGTTATTGGAGAATTATTTCCCAGGAAGTTTACGAGTAAGATATAGTGTGGACTTCTTGCAGATTACTCAAAAGGGGAGAATGGTCGAGCAATACGAGACCGAATTCAGTAGACTGCTACAATATGCCCCTGATTCGTACAAGTATAGCGAGGAATTGAAAAGACAAGTCTTTATAGGAGGATTAGATGAAGATCTAAGAATGAGATTGGAAGAATTTGACATAAGAACTTTTCGAGAATTGGTGGAGAGAGCTCGGATCGTAGAAGGAGCAAGGAAAAGGAGAGAAAGAAAAGAAGAAGAAGGAACCCCGATTGTCAACAAGAAGTTTTATGTAGAACCCAATTTCGAGCCTCCCCCAAAGAAATTCAAGATCTCCAACGACTACAGAAACAATAATAACAGTGGAAGGTTCACACCAAGAGACATCCAGTGTTGGAAGTGCAAGGGAGCACACTAACCTAAGAAGTGCCCCTAGTTCTTTGGAAAGTGTTTCTTCTGTGGAAATGCAAACCATAAGATATCAAGATGCCCAAACAAAGGAGTTAATACTTGCCATGTCTGCAATCAGAAAGGGCATTTTGCCAACTGTCACGCCTATAGGGTACCCTAAACGTAACAGTCCGCCACATGCCATATAAGATTCCCGAATTACCACCTTAGTCTTTCGAGAGTCTCATATAGATGTAAGGCGTACCTTTACACAATAGAGTACAATTCCGAATGGAGATAAAAGCTTAATTTGGCATGCATGGGCAATAGGATATAATTCATGAACACAAATAAATATTACAAAATTCTAAGGGGCATTCCCTCGCAAAAGAATATTTAACGGTCCATTACGGTCATCCAAGTCTTAGAAGTTTTCTATGGAAGTCTAATTCAAAAAATTACAACTTCTAGGGAAAACTCCTAGCTTCGGTACCTATTCAGCCGGGTCTCTTCGCCTAAGCCATAAGTGTGTAAGCTGCAAAAGGAACGGACTGTAGGGACGTAAGCTTACTAGCTTAGTGAGTGTAATCTCCCACAAAAACATTTATGTCACAACAATTCAATCAAGTTATTAATCAAGCAAGTGTATGCATCAAACACATGAGTTCAACATACATATAACCAACCGGAAATCATATGTGGATGGAATTGCACCCTCCATCCCGGGTTAGTAGATTAACGAATCCTGCGGTACTAACAATATCTCGTTTATGGATCACGGCTAATCTACGATTATTCGATGTCGTTTATGGTTCACGACTAACCTACGATTATTCGATGTCGTTTATGGTTCACGACTAACCTACGATTATTCGATGTCGTTTATGGTTCACGACTAACCTACGATTATTCGATGTCGTTTATGGTTCACGACTAACCTACGATTATTCGATGTCGTTTATGGTTCACGACTAACCTACAAATGCTCATGCTCCATCCCCTTGTGATATGCACATGTCAATTTATCATTTACTCAAGTAGTTGATTAAGCCAATTTACTTAGGCGATCAATCAATTTATCAGACAATCCATCATAGCTAACTATACAATCAAAGTTTATCACCCGGTTTCGATATTCTTAATTTGTTTCTCACATCATCAACAATCATATAATTTCCCAATAATCCCCATCATTCATATTCCATTCAATTGACCTACATTCTAGTGCACTACTTTACAAGCACATACAATAAATGAATTGGGAAGAAAAACTCACTCCGCCATCGGTACTCCGGTCTTCTAGTAGTAATAGTCCGGAGGTAACTCGTCACCGTCCACGGGTTCACCTATTCATATAAGAAATTACCCTAATAAGTATTCTATCAACTTAGGACACTAAAACTCTAAGGAAACTTAGTGAAATCGGAATTCGCGTCATTTCCGAAGTTCCGTTTTAAAATGGCCATAACTTGGTCGTTTTAAGTCGGAATTTCGCAAATTATATACCGATTCCTATCTACTTCGGAAGAGCTTTCCAAATATGAAGTTTAAATCAAGTTTTGAAAATATCTAAGCCTCGGAATTGAGGGATCAGATCTGTACAGCGGGTTTGTCAATTCCAAAAATGCGGTTTTCATGAATGCATTTGAGATTCCTAAGTGTAATATGATGCTAAATGCAATGGAAATGATTTTCCCTATCATGAATGTCATGATGTGAACCTTAAGGAGTCTATGTTCTTATAACTTTTAGATTTAACGATTTTTAGAAAACAAACTTTCCTTAGAAACCATTTCTCTCAATATTTAGTAAGTGAGTTTACTACATTTGACCACATCTACATTTTACATGGATTTCCTTTAGAAAAACTCTACTTTATTTAAAGAAATTTTGACCCTTATATTAGTTATATCCTAAGGCCTTTATTTCTTTAATAAAATTCACATTTATAAACTTTTAAGTGGGTCTTTTACTATGGGGTTTCCAAAAATCCGAATTTACAAAAGTTCATTTTCAAGTTGATTCCTTTAGGAAAAATATATTTTATACTTGAAACTTTAAGTATCTATTATACCTATATCCTAAGGACTTCATTTATTTAAGAAAATATCATTTTTGAAGTTGGAAAAATAGTGTTTTCTAACCCTACATCCATTATTACGAATTTGGTTTTCATAACTTTTAACTCAAAACTCCTATGGACTTCATTTCTTGTTTCAACATTTTCTTTAGTAAAAATCCTTTAGACTCATGAAAAATACTACTAAACATTATCTATTACCCATAGGCTTCATTTCTCTTATAAATAAGTTTAGAAGTTGTTAAAAGTGTTTTTGACCTTGGTTTTCAAAGTCATCCGAATTTTCAAAAGTCTTTTTCTTGTAAAGTACTTTTCTTTTTGACTTCATGGACCATCTATTATAGATCTATATACTAGAAAGTCATTTACTAAAGACAAAAGTTAAAGACTATTTATGCACATATACAAAATAATAATGAAACTTAATGCCTATATGATCATGAGTAATAAGATGATGGATCTACTTTATCAAAAGCTTAAATGAGTTTTAAAAACATAAAAACCATATTTTTATAAAAGATCCTTTGTTTAAAAGACTTTTTGATGGATAAAAGTAAAGCTTTTGGTATGGAAACTCTTTAAAAGATAGATCTACTTTGTAATGGTTCGGGATTTTTGTTTGTATCTCATTGTTCCTAACAAGATCATGGGAACATGGAGTTGAGATAACCAAAAATCACTTAGCCATAACAAAGTTTCATGAGTTGGAAGTAGTGGATCTTTACTTACTTGAAGTGGATGGAAGAAGAAGAGAAAAATAGAAGTTGTGTGGATATGTGTGGGGCTCCAAAGTTTCGGCCACAAGGGAAAAAGGAGAGGATTAAGGAGCTTTTTGACTTTGTAAAAGTGGAGGAATGAAAGAATGAGGAGAGAGAGAAAAGTTAGTTTATATAGGAGTTGAATTAGGTTAAAGAAGTGGAAAATTTTTGAAAAATGGACAAGGGGGGGGGGGCCATGTAGCGCCGGTTTTGAGCTTGAAAGGGGGGGGAATTTGCTTTGTTTCATCATGATTTAACTTTGATTTGATTTGTATCATTGTCATAAGTGAAGTGAAGTTGAAGGGACAAAAGTTATGGAAGAATGGAAGAGATGTGATTGATGGTAAGAGTTAGATTTGTAGGGTAGGCTAATAGGTAGACTAGGTAGTACTTTATGAATAGTAATGAATAGTTGACAAGACAATTTAATTTCCGGTAGTAATGAAATACGAATAAAAAGGCTATAACTGTATTTTTCATAAACCGGAAAATTATGAAAAATATATTTTTGAAATCCTTATTTTATTTCGGTTCAAATGAGTACTCATAAGAATATTTTTGAAATTCTAGTTCCGGGGCACGTTTTTCTATAATGGGTCTCGGGATGACCCGGAATTGAAATTTTCTTAAAATCAGATATTTTCTTAGTTTGAAATATATTCAAGAACTATAATCAAAAGTAAATTTTCTTAGAAAAGTTTATTAATTGGAAACCGAGGAAAAGCCGGAATTAGGGTTCCTAGTTCTCACTCCAGGCTTGAGCTATTCCGGTTTAGGGTTTTGGTTTCCGGTTCTAGGGTTATCTTAGCTACTTGAAAAACCGGGGTTTACAACCTACCCACCTTAAAAAGAGTTTTGTCCTCAAAACTGAACTGACGTACCTTGATTCTCAAACAACTCGGGGTATTTCCTTCGGATTTCCTCTTCGGCTTCCCAAGTCGCTTCCTCAGAAGTGTGGTTTCTCCACAATACTTTAACATATCTAATCTCTTTATTCCGAAGCTTCTGAGTCTTCTTATCCAAGATTTCTACTGGGTGCTCTTCGTAGGTGAGATTTTCCTTTAACCGAATCGGTTCCAACTCCACTATCCGCTCAGGGTCAGGTACATACTTCCTTAACACTGATACGTGGAACACATTATGAACTCCCGACAAATTCGGCGGCAGGGCTAGCCGATAGGCCAAATCTCCCACTCTTTCCAAGATCTCAAAAGGTCCAATATACCTTGGGCTTAATTTCCCTTGAGCCCGCATTCTCTTTATGCTCTTGATTGGGTTTATCTTCAAATAGACATGATCGCCTACTTGAAATTCCAGCTCTCTTCTCTTCAGATCAGCCCAACTCTTCTGTCTGTCTTGAGCCTCTTTCATTTTCTGTTGAATAACCCGGACTTTATCAGCTGCTTCTGAACCAATTCAGGACCAATAGCTAGCTTTTCCACATCATCCCAAAACAGAGGGGACCTACAACGCCGTCCATATAGGGCTTCGTATGGTGGCATCTGAATGGTTGAGTGGTAGCTATTGTTATAGGCAAACTCAATTAGGGGTATATGATTATCCCAACTTCCTTTGAATTCCAATATGCAAGCCCTTAACATGTCCTCTAAGGTCTGAATGGTTCGCTCAGACTGTCCATGTCTGAGGATGGTAGGCAGTACTGAAATGCAACTTGGTGCCTAGGCTCTTTTGTAGGCTCATCCAGAACTTTGAAACAAACCTTGGATCCCGGTCTGAAATAATCCCTGCTGGTATACCATGAAGTCGCACAATCTCCTTGATGTAAATCCTAGCCAATTTGTCCAATGAATAGGTCATATTAATTGGTAGGAAGTGTGCTGACTTGTCAAACGATCCACTATAACCCAGACGCATCACATCCAGTGGATGTCCTCGGGAATCCACACACAAAGTCCATTGAAATTTGATCCCACTTCCATTCGGGGATAGGTAGTGGCTTTAATAATCCACCTGGCCGTTGATGTTCCACTTTGACTTGCTGACACACGGCGCACTTCATAACATAATCGCCACATCCCTCTTCAATCCATTCCACCAATAGTGGCTTTTTATGTCCTGATACATTTTGTACCTCCCGGATGCACCGTGTAACCGGAGTTGTGAGCTTCGCTCATGATCTCTTTTCTCAATTCTTCATCTTCCGGTACACAATCTTCCTTTCATTCTAACCACTCTTCATCATCCAGGGTAAAGTCACTATACTTCCCTTTGAGCACTTCTTCTTTGATCTTCTTTATCGCCTCATCATATCTTTGGGCTTCTTTAATCCTGTCGATCAAAGTGGGTTCCATAACCAAATTTGCTATCTCCACTTCGACATCTTGCCCTACGAATTCAATTCTTAACCTTTCGAATTCCTTTATCAGCTCTTTTTGTTCTGTGATTAGGCTGCCACTTCTCCATAATTCTTTCTGCTCAAGGCGTCAGCCACAGCATTTACCTTTCCCGGGCAGTAATTTATTCCCAAATCATAGTCCTTGATGAGTTCCAACCACCGTCTCTGCCTCATATTTAACTCCTTTTGTGTGAACAAATATTTGAGACTCTTGTGATCTGTGTACACTTCACATCTTTGCCCATACAAATAATGTCTCCATAACTTCAAGGCAAAAACCACAGCGGCCAATTCCAAATGTGTGTGGGATAGTTCTGCTCATGAGGCCTTAATTGCCTGGAGGCATAGGCAATGACTTTCCCTTCTTGCATCAGTACACAACCGAGGCCATTCCTAGAGGCGTCGCTATGCACTGTGTACGGCTTTTCGGATCGGGCAATACCAAATTGGAGCTGATACTAAGCGCCGTTTCAACTCTTGGAAACTTTGCTCCCTCTTATCTGTCCATTCGAATTTCTCATTCTTTTGCGTCAGTTGAGTCAAAGGTTTGGCAATCTTGGAGAAATCCTTTACAAACTTGCGGTAATAACCAGCCAAACCTAGAAGCTTCTCACTCGGTTACCGTTTCGGGCTGTTTCCAATCCACTACAGCTTTGATCTTTTCTGGGTCTACTGATATTCCTTCTCCCGTCACTACATGTCCAAGAAAAGATATTCTATCCAACCAAAAATCACACTTGGATAGCTTGGCGTACAACTTATTTTCTCTCAAGGTTTGTAACGCCATTCTTAGATGCTCCTCATGTTGTTCTCTGGTCTTTGAATAGATTAGGATGTCGTCTATGAACACAATTACACATTTATCCAAGAGCGGTTTGTATACTCGGTTCATGAGGTCCATGAATGCAGCAGGTGCATTAGTTAATCCAAACGGCATCACTAAGAACTCGTAGTGCCCGTACCGTGTGCGAAAGGCTGTCTTAGGCACATCTTCCGGCTTTATTCTCAACTGGTGATAACCGGAGCGCAAATCAATGCGCGAGAACACACTTGCCCCTTGGAGCTGATCAAAGAGGTCGTCGATTCTTGGAAGGGGGTATCGATTTTTGATGGTGACTTTATTCAACTCCCGTAATCGATACATAATCTCATAGACCCGTCCTTCTTCTTTACAAACAACACCGGTGCGCCCCATGGCGACACGCTGGGTCTTACGAATCCTTGATCCAAAGCTCCTGTAATTGGGTCTTTAATTCCTTCAATTCCACCGGAGCCATCCGGTATGGTGCCTTTGATATCGGCTCTGTACCTGGAGCTAGAGTGATTTCAAAATCAATCTCTCTTTTGGTGGTAAACCGGGTAAGACTTCAGGAAATACATCTCAAACTCATTCACCACGGGTATACTCTTTTCTCCTCTTTCCTCTCTAATCCAGGCATCTTCTATTGGCACAATTTCCTCATCTTCCATCATTAGCTCGAAGGAGCTTAACCAATCTCTTCGCACCGTGATCTCTCCAAGGAAGTCTACTCTCTCCTTCCTGTGGTCATCAAAACTTATCATCTTTCTTGACAGTCCACAATGGCTTTAACCTTACTTAGCCAATTCATCCCAAGATAACTTCATATTTACTCATCTCCAAGACTATCAAATCACTTGCTGAGATGTGTCCTTGGATTTCTAGCAAACAATCCTTTATTATCTCTCGAGTCGACACAACACTACCTGTGGGTGTCTTAATCCTTAAGGTTGTGGTTGTCATGGCTATGGGTAGACCAAGCCGCTTAGCCAAGCTGGTAGTGATAAAGGAGTGGGTGGCTCCCGTATCAAACAACACATAAGCTTCATTCCCATTTACTCCTATGCGTCCTGTTACCATAAACATTTATCACTACTTGGTCCTAATCACTCAACAGCTATCTATTCCAGGGTTTCCATATTTCAACTTTTCCTCTTTCACAGTTTTAAATTTCCTTTTAAAACTTGCTACGAAAGAACTTTATCTTAAAAAGGAACTTGTTACTAACCTGTCACCAGGCCGCCATCCACATCGCCGTCTTGGTCCAGCGCGGCCAGCTCCATGCCTTCCTCCTCATCATCCTCGATCATCCATTGGCCTTCAAAAGTTATACAGCCGCATACCATGCATGGCCGAGGCTGCACGGCTTCCACTTCTGCTACCGGACCTTTGGGTGTTATCATTTCCTGGATTCCCGTAAGGCCGGGTAGTTCCACTTTTCCTCTGAGGGCACTCGGAGGTTACATGGCCCTTTTCCTTGCAAAGGTAGCAGGTTATAGTCATCTTCTTTGGGCAAGCATAAACCAGATGACCTGCTTCGCCACAAAAGAAACACTTGTCCTTCAGGGGGACATTGCCTTGGGTAGTGGCCTCCCTTGCACTTCCAGCAGGAAATGTGGACTTGGTTTGGTTAAACCTCCCACCAGAATTATCCTTAATACCGTGGTAGGGCTTGAATCTTTTCCTCTGTAGCTCGAGCTGGAGGCATCAAAGTGCCTTTTTCCGAACACTCTTTTGTCCGGTTCAGCATACTTTCTCTTCTTGGCCCCTTCAATCAAACGGGCCTTTTCGATCACCTCAAGGTAGGTCGACAATCCAGATTCATGTATCTTTATCCTTAGGTCCTCATCGAGACCTTCCAGGAATACTTGTTTCTGCAGCTCCTCACTATTTTGTATGACTCAGGAGCATACTGCAGTAGGTGATTGAATTCTGTTTCATACTGCTCAATCGTTCTGCCTCTTTGTCTCACATGCAGGAAATCTGCTGTACCTTACTCGGAGCTGGCGGGGAAATAGTTTCTAGGAACTCTCTACGAAAGGTCTCCCAGCTAACTGGGGTTGCCAAACTCCTTCGTTTAGATTCCCACCATACACGTGCATTATATCTTAACATGTATGTGCCGTACTCCAACGGAGGTGTGGTGGGGTCTCATATGCTGCAAAGAACGCTCAATTTGAGCCAACCAATCTTCCGCCTCATCGGGCTTTCCAAACGCCCCATCAAAGTAGCGGTTACTCTTTATAAAATCAGGGAGGGAACTCCTCTGGTAACCTCTTGGTGGTGGAGGGGGTGGATAACGAGCATTATATGATTGCTCCTCTGGTGGCATGGGAAACTCCTCTTGCATTCTCCTGTATGGAGGGGGTGGTGGAGGTGGTAAAGATGCAGAACCCCTTAGACTTGGTTCGGAGTTTTGGGGTTGGTTCTGGTTTTGTTCTGGATGAATGCAGCAAACATATTTGTCAAATTCCCGATGCATTCATCATAGCTGCCTGGGGGTCAGGCTGAGCAGCTTCAGGTATGCTAGCTTGGGGTTGATCTGGTTGTTCGCACTACTAGCCTCACTTGGGAGTGGTTCTTGCTCCCGGTTTCGGTTCCTCCGGTTTCGTCTGTTACATATTGTCTTAATAAGTTTTATTTCTTCTTTAGAGTTTTGCGGTTATAAAACGTTGGCTAAAGAGTTTTCGAAAATTCTAGGAATAATTTAGAGAAATATAGAATTCATAAAAAGGCTCAAAGAAAATTTAAAGCTCCAAGTCGTTCACAAAAAGGCTCTTAAGTAAAGAAATCATAGCAATCGAAGGAATTCCAAATCAAGAAATAATAACAAAGAATTTCTGAATCAAATGATGATATGAATGAGAATATGTTATGCAATTAAGTATAATGAATGTATCTACTACTAATGCAAAAGTATGATGTTTGTGAAACTTCATTCTTGGAATCAACATAAACTTCATTGATTTGTTTGTGCCGTACAAAAGTTGTTTTCAAATAAGCTTGCAAAATTGGACAACACAAAACAATTCTTCCGATACTAGCCAACAACTTCTATCTAATAACATCTAAGGACATGGAAAGGAAACAGACAAGGAAAACAACATACTAGACCATAAAGAGATCCTAAGGCAATTTGGCATCCCGCATTGCCTACTATTCAAAAGAAACTATTGGACTTATGGGATACTACATCCTTCATTCTAATCAGAGTCGTCTGGTGAGGGGCTGGGAGTCGTCCTCGACTAGAAGATGCTCCATCATCCTTTCGGATGAACTGACTCAAATAGGCCCTAACAGTCAACCTCCTTCTCTGAGCGGGTCGGGCTAGAGGCTCTGGTTCCTCTTCTTCTTCCTCTTCTCTTCCTCTTCCTCTTCTTCTTCCTCTTCGCTTCTTCTTCTCTCACTTCTTGATCTCCTACTTGATTTGTTTCCTTATCAACTCTATCATTAGATTCATTCCTAATTCCCATCTCTCTTTCTCTTCTCTTGCTTCTTCCCACATCCTACTCCACTTTCTCTGAATTCACCTATCCAAGGGTCAGCTTCATTCACTCTCTCCACAGGTTCTGGCACTACCGGCTCAGGGGCTATGACCTCAACCTCAGGGGGCTGCTCGCCTACTGGGTATATATCTTTCCATACGGTGGGGTCGAATTCTGGTTCTACCCTCCCACTATCAGGTATGTCCAGATCCCTATTGAAATCCCATACAACTGGTTCGGGTAGTGGGTTGGGTTGCTCTGGAGCCATGACTGGAGGGGTAGGGGATCTAGGTATTTCTTCTTCCATCCAATTCGGGTCCTCTTCTGGGTCTTCCTCCTCCTCAGATTCTTCCACATTATTTTCTCCTCCCTCATTGTTTCCTTCATTCACCTCATTTTCCTCAACAACTGGGGCATTAATCAGATGTACTCCCCCGTTTCCTACTTGTGGAGCTGGAGCTCCTCCCAGGAATGGTATGATATCGAGGTATCTAGCTTGCCACACAAAGTGATTTCTAATGTCTGCCAGATTCCAATCTCTATGATCATCCAGGTCATCACGGGCATGTACATAAAGTGGTCCTATACCATGCCAATTCCCAAAGTCTGGGTGGGTGGGACTTCCTTCATTCTTAAGAATAAATGTGGCTTCTCTTAACATGGGTTCTCCCGCATAATCTACCATCACCCTCTCTAGGGTATAAATAGTCTCCATGATTGTCCATCTTCTTCTCCTTATTGGATCATATCTTAACTGATCTATCACAGATATCCATCTTGTGTATCTAAGGCCCTCTTTCCATAGCTTATACATCTCTTTTATTGTCCTAGGTCGCTGGACCAATGCAAAGTCTTCACATAAAACCTTAACCGAAGCCGGTATTCCACCATGGTTTCATCTAGTCTTTTGGTGAAGTTCCTAGCTCTTTCTCGGGTTTCACCCAAGGAAACCTACAACAAGAAAACTATTAATTAGCCTAGCTTTTAACTCCAATTTTATCCTAGTTACTTAGTTCTAGGTTCGATTTTAACTCTATTGTCATGCCTAATAACCTAGTGCTCTGATACCACTTAAACTGTCACGCCCCATAGGGTACCCTAAACGTAACAGTCCGCCACATGCCATATAAGATTCCCGAATTACCACCTTAGTCTTTCGAGAGTCTCATATAGATGTAAGGCGTACCTTTACACAATAGAGTACAAGTCCGAATGGAGATAAAAGCTTAATTTGGCATGCATGGGCAATAGGATATAATTCATGAACATAAATAAATATTACAAATTCTAAGGGGCATTCCCCCGCAAAAAATATTTAACGGTCCATTACAGTCATCCAAGTCTTAGAAGTTTTCTATGGAAGTCTAATACAAAAATTACAACTTCTAGGGAAAACTCCTAGCTTCGGTACCTGTTCAGCCGGGTCTCTTCGCCTAAGCCATAAATGTGTAAGCTGCAAAAGGAACGGACTGTAGGGACGTAAGCTAACTAGCTTAGTGAGTGTAATCTCCCACAAAAACATTTATGTCACAACAATTCAACAAGTTATTAATCAAGCAAGTGTATGCATCAAACACATGAGTTCAACATACATATGACCAACCGGAAATCATATGTGGATGGAATTGCGCCCTCCATCCCGGGTTAGCAGATTAACGAATCCTGCGGTACTAACAATATCCCGTTTATGGATCACGGCTAACCTACGATTATTCGATGTCGTTTATGGTTCACGACTAACCTACGATTATTCGATGTCGTTTATGGTTCACGACTAACCTACGATTATTCGATGTCGTTTATGGTTCACGACTAACCTACAAATGCTCATGCTCCATCCCCTTGTGATATGCACATGTCAATTTATCATTTACTCAAGTAGTTGATTAAGCCAATTTACTTAGGCGATCAATCAATTTATCAGACAATCCATCATAGCTAACTATACAATCAAAGTTTATCACCCGGTTTCGATATTCTTAATTTGTTTCTCACATCATCAACAATCATATAATTTCCCAATAATCCCCATTCATATTCCATTCAATTGACCTACATTCTAGTGCACTACTTTACAAGCACATACAATAAATGAATTGGGAAGAAAAACTCACTCCGCCATCGGTACTCCGGTCTTTTAGTAGTAATAGTCCGGAGGTAACTCGTCACCGTCCACGGGTTCACCTATTCATATAAGAAATTACCCTAATAAGTTTCTATCAACTTAGGACACTAAAACTCTAAGGAAACTTAGTGAAATCGGAATTCGCGTCATTTCCGAAGTTCCGTTTTAAAATGGCCATAACTTGGTCGTTTTAAGTCGGAATTTCGCAAATTATGTACCGTCCTATCTATTTCGGAAGAGCTTTCCAAATATGAAGTTTAAATCAAGTTTTGAAAATATCTAAGCCTCAGAATTGAGGGATCAGATCTGTACAGCGGGTTTGTCAATTCCAAAAATTGCGGTTTTCATGAATGCATTTGAGATTCCTAAGTGTAATATGATGCTAAATGAAATGGAAATGATTTTCCCTATCATGAATGTCATGATGTGAACCTTAAGGAGTCTATGTTCTTATAACTTTTAGATTTAACGATTTTTAGAAAACAAACTTTCCTTAGAAACCATTTCCTCTCAATATTTAGTAAGTGAGTTTACTACATTTGACCGCATCTACATTTTACATGGATTTCCTTTAGGAGAACTCTACTTTATTTAAAGAAATTTTGACCCTTATATTAGTTATATCCTAAGGCCTTCATTTCTTTAATAAAATTCACATTTATAAACTTTTAAGTGGGTCTTTTACTATGGGGTTTCCAAAAATCCGAATTTACAAAAGTTCATTTTCAAGTTGGTTCCTTTAGGAAAAATATATTTTATACTTGAAACTTTAAGTATCTATTATACTTATATCCTAAGGACTTCATTTATGTAAGAAAATATCATTTTTGAAGTTGGAAAAATAGTGTTTTCTAACCCTACATCCATTATTACGAATTTGGTTTTCATAACTTTTAACTCAAAAACTCCTATGGACTTCATTTCTTGTTTCCAACATTTTCTTGGTAAAAACTCCTTTAGACTCATGAAAAATACTACTAAACATTATCTATTACCCATAGGCTTCATTTCTCTTATGAAATACATGTTTAGAAGTTGTTAAAAGTGTTTTTGACCTTGGTTTTCAAAGTCATCCGAATTTTCAAAAGCCTTTTTCTTGTAAAGTACTTTTCTTTTTGACTTCATGGAATCATCTATCTATAGATCTATATACTAGGAAAGTCATTTACTAAAGACAAAAGTATTAAAGACTATTTATGCACATAAGTACAAAATAATAATGGAACCTTTAATGCCTATATGATCATGAGTAATAAGATGATGGATCTACTTTATCAAAAGCTTAAATGAGTTTTAAAAACATAAAAACCATTTTTTATAAAGATCCTTTGTTTAAAGACTTTTTGATGGATAAAAGTAAAGCTTTTGGTATGGAAACTTCTTTAAAAGATAGATCTACTTTGTAATGGTTCGGGATTTTTGTTTTGCTATCTCATTGTTCCTACTACAAGATCATGGGAACATGGAGTTGAGATAACCAAAAATCACTTAGCCATAACAAAGTTTCATGAGTTGGAAGTAGTGGATCTTTACTTACATGAAGTGGATGGAAGATAGAAGAGAAAAATAGAAGTTGTGTGGATATGTGAGGGGCTCCAAAGTTTCGGCCACAAGGGAAAAAAAAGGAGAGGATTAAGGAGCTTTTTGGACTTTGTAAAAGTGGAGGAATGAAAGAATGAGGAGAGAGAGAGAAAAGTTAGTTTATATAGGAGTTGAATTAGGTTAAAGAAGTGGAAAATTTTTGAAAAATGGACAAGGGGAGGGGGGGCCATGTAGCGCCGGTTTTGAGCTTGAAAGGGGGGGGAAGTTTGCTTTGTTTCATCATGATTTAACTTTGATTTGATTTGTATCATTAGTCATAAGTGAATTGAAGTTGAAGGGACAAAAGTTATGGAAGAATGGAAGAGATGTGATTGATGGTAAGAGTTAGATTTGTAGGGTAGGCTAATAGGTAGACTAGGTAGTACTTTTATGAATAGTAATGAATAGTTGACAAGACAATTTAATTTCCGGTAGTAATGAAATACGAATAAAAAGGCTATAACTGTATTTTTCATAAACCGGAAAATTATGAAAAATATATTTTTGAAATCCTTATTTTATTTCGGTTCAAAGGAGTACTCATAAGTATATTTTTGAAATTCTAGTTCCGGGGCACGTTTTTCTATAATGGGTCTCGAGATGACCCGGAATTGAAATTTTCTTAAAATCAGATATTTTCTTAGTTTGAAATATATTCAAGAACTATAATCAAAATTAAATTTTCTTAGAAAAGTTTATTAACTGGAAACGGAGGAAAAGCCGGAATTAGGGTTTCTAGTTCTCACTCCAGGCTTGAGCTATTCCGGTTTAGGGTTTTGGTTTCCGGTTATAGGGTTTTCTTGGCTACCTGAAAAACCGGGGTTTACACCAACAACTATCCACAAGGAAGGAATATTTTGTCAAGATCGTCAGAAGGAGTTGTTCCTATAAGGATTGAGAAAGGAAATGGAAGTGGAAGTGAAAGCAGACCAGGATCTATTGCTTCAGGAGTTCGGATCTACAACTTGGAGGGATGATGGATAAGTGAAGAATTAAACGAAGAAAAATGAAAACTTAGCTGCATTGGAGTACATTAGAGGCTATAACAACGACGTGGGAACCGGTAAGCCCCCAACCCTCTTTTGTTGTTGTTGTTTCTTTATTTCAAGCAACACAGAAGTTTAAAATTTTTCTTTATATGGATGAATTGGAGTAATAATCCCCTAATGTGTACATAAGAAGCTTTCAATTAGTAAATCAGAATGTTTTGCCCTCTTGGAATTCAAAGTGATACATTTTTCGATATATCTAGTCTAGACTACCGATGACAAGCAATCAACCTAGTTTTAATATTTAAAATCCCCACACGAAAGAATGATGAAACCCAAGAAATATTGGTCGATCATTCAACAATGACGTAAGGACATGAAGTCACAGGTGACTCTAAGGAATAATGCAGTTAAGTAATCCTTAAGATAAGATGTATACCTCCCAAGTAGGATCCCAATAAAGAGTCACTCATAAACCAATGAGACAAAAAAGGAAATGTTGGTAAAGGATTTGCTATCATAAGAAAAGAAGAGACACGTTCTTTTGAGTTGATAAAGGAGAACGAATGACTATGATACGAAAGGGAATGAAAAGAAACCGACCATTGGGGACATTCATGATTTTTGATGAGTTCCGAATAAGTAAGATAATGTAATGACATACAATCACTTACGACATTAAAAAGTGATGGAGATAAGTAATCCTTAGTATAGAATGTTTACCTTTTGGAAGAACCCCGATAAAAAGTCACGAAAAGAATAAAACTCATAACCGATGGGACGAAAGGATAGCATTAGTAAAGGACTCATCATCACAAGAAAAAGGAGAGGCATATTCTTTCAAGATAACAGAGAAGGATGGACGACCACCTTGACAATACAAAAGAAAATAGAAGAGAAGCCAACCCTTAAGAGATAACCACAATTTTCGATAAGTATTTACGAAGATTTTCAGATAAGTGACTCAGATCCTATTCAAGGAAAGAAGACCAACTTAGAGACTAGATTAATAACCTATAAGGAGGTCGGAGAGATAACAACAAGAAACTCTAGATTGAGACCTTATGCAATGAAGTATACCACCACGAAATATACCCGTTCAGCTTATAATGGAAGAAAAAGGATGAACTCCTAAGCCAACGTGTTAACTTTCGGAAGGGAACAAAGTGAAAATCTTTTGACCAATTAAGGAGCAAACACGTTTTCTCAAGATTAAGATCACGATACTACCAACAAAGGATCAAATCAAGAAGGAATGACCCTCGAACTCTTTATAGACCCCATAAGTTCTAGTAACGCTTTTTGGACTCAAACCCAGAATATAAGACCTTGTTGCATAAGTTGATAATTGAAAAAAATCGTGGTATAGTTTGAAGGAGAGATAATCAAGGAATGTAATCATAAGTATGGGAAGTTAATAAGAAAGGGATTGAGAATTTAAGATAAGGCCTAGAGGAGGAAACAATCAGTAGGATATCAAAGCCAACTGCGTAAAAAGAATAAAAGAGCTTAGAGGAGAAGATACGAAGGATAAAGAGGAAATATAGGAAGGAAGGTGTATTGAAGGAAATTAAAGGACGATTTAGCATAATTAAGGACAAGGAAGTCAATAAGAAGGAACTACGAATACAATTCATAATTTGAAGAACTCTGATATACCAAAGTTAAAGGGACATTAGAGGAAATGAAGTATTTATAAAAAAAAAAAAAAAAGTAAGAACACGAAAGGACGAAAGGACCTATAAGGACTCAATGATATTGGGAACCTCCTCGAGATTTTGGATTTCTCACATTATTAGTAAGAAGGCAAGGACGATTATAATATAAGCAGATCAACTGACAAGGATGATTCGTTTCATAATCAGTCAATATAACATCCTCTACAAAGCTTTATAAAGGAAGGAGATATGAAAGCAAAAGAGTTCTAGTCAGAGTAATGACAAAACCAGGACATGAGTATGGAGCAACGAAGAGGAACTGATAACGAGTTTTGGAGAAAAAGAGACGCCTGATGTTACGTAATCAACGATTAAGAACAAAAATTCAAGATCTTGGAGAAACAATTAAGAGTGACTCATGAAATGGGAAAGGCACAAGATAGACGAAAGAAATAAGACTGGTCGAAAAAGAAGGACCCTAGGAGTTCCAAAATGGAAATCATGTGCGCTTAAGGGTAGGAAGTAATTACCATACGATCTTTTGAGGATTAATAAGGCAAGAAGGAAGTCTGGATTATTGGGGACATGTGACATATCCCCATTCAACAAATGGTTAAGAAATCGAGTTACAAAGATAAAAGTCAATGTTTTTGAAGGAGAGCTTTCCTTATGAGGAATACCCAATACAGACATTCATCCTGAAGAATTCATAAGATAAAAAATGAGGAAATCGGTTAAGAGGAATTTTTTTCAAGTAACCTGAGGAGATACGAATGAAGCACAACCCAAGTACTCCAGTTTGGTTAAAACCGCAATTAGGAACTTCCAAGTTTTGAGGACAAAACTTTCTTTAAGGGGGTAGGTTGTAAACCCCTAAATCTTTGGAATCGGATTAGCATAAAACCCTAAACCGGAAGTCAAACAGAACCCTAAAGGTCAACAAAAACCTTAGTTGTAACCAATTATGTCCGGCATTGCCGTTTTCTTTGGCCCTGGAAAACGAAGTTGAGATAATTAGCTAGAATAGTTCGTAATAACCATATGTTTTATAAAAATATCAGTTTCAAAATTTCGGGTGTCCTTTGAACCCAATCGGACATAATTCTCGAAAAGCGTGTCCGGGAGCCCAGAATAGTAAAATATTCCAAATACACCGTTAGACTCGTAAAATATATAAGGTTTTCAAAAATATCAATTTCAAATTTTTCGGTAGCTAAAAATAACAAATATAACTATTATACGCGTATTTTCTTACTACCGGTACTTTATTAGTCTATCTATCTTACATTACACTATTCATTACTATTCTATACTATTCTTTTATCTCTACTTTTTCTTACACCTATTCTTACACACTACATAACCTATAACCTTAACTTTTTACCTTTCCCATAACTTTATTTCACATCTACCTTACACATTACATCTTTCATTTAACAAAAAATAAATCACTCCCCCTTTATTCACTACATGGCGGCCCCCCTATGCCCCCTTCCCCTCAATTTTGTTTCAATTTTTCTTTATTTTAATCACACAAAAATCACTTCACATTTTCCTATAAATACCCTCCTCCTCTTTCACTTCTTTCACACATTCACTACTCACAAATTCTTACCAAAACTCTCAATTTCTCCTCTCAAAACTCTCTCAAAATATTTCTACAACAACTTCTACCAAGCACTAAAACCCATAACCACATAACCATACCAAAGTCTCCTTTAGGTAATGTCACGCCCCGAGGGGTACCCTAAACGTGGCAGTCCGCCGTACACAATACTAAAGCCTAGGAATGACTACCTTAGTCATGCAAAGGCTTCCATATTATGTACAAGGCGTACATCACAACCAAGGGGACGCATCGGAGTAGCGCAATTTACATTGATAATAAATAAGTAACAAGGCAAAGAGAATACTTAATATAAAACATAAGCATATCACATTTCAATTCTTAAGGGCATATCTTCTATTATCTTCAAATAAATATACGTCCCTAATCATATAGGTTAGCACATATAAAGAACCTTACAAAATTTCTTCATCGTATGATTCCATATCCTTAATCATCCGTCCATGACTTCCTTAATGTCATGATCCTCAAATTTAATCCACGAATATACCTGTTTAACAAAATCTATAGGGGTATAAGCTACAACTAGCTTAGTGAGATATTCCTTTCATTCGCTCCATATTTCAAACAAGTTTATTTATTTAATCACACATATGCTATGCATACAATGCAACAATCACATGATTACGCGAATATATATAGTCATCCGGAAACCATATATAGAACGGATTTACCCCTCCGTATCAAAGGTTAGGGAATCGGGGTTGAAGGTCCTCGACCTTCTACTGCTAGTCCCCAGGTCCTCACCCACAGCGTTCGGTTGGCTCGGCTCCGAACCTAGAGTCGCTTTCCCGAGCGATTTGGATTCTCCAGGAAGGAACATGGCCCGTGGCACCGCACGATCACAGCCAATCCAACTCTACGCGTAGGAGTAGCAGCCTTCAGAAATAGATGTGACTCGATGGATGCTATGCGTGAACGTTTTTTGTTCTTAGGTCAAACCTTATTAAGGTTTATTAGGGGCGATCAAACAATTTAGCCACAATAAACAATCATACAAGTAAGTAAACAAAATTATTTAAACAAGCAGATCGAATTGCGATATTCTTAATTCTCATTTCACGCATAAACATAGAATCACATAATCCCGAAATCCCCAAATATATTCGTTTTTATCTTTTCTTAGTACACTAATGCTACTACATTACAAGCACAAGCAAGGTAACGAAATTAGAAGGAATAACTCACTCGTCCATTTCGCTATCTTCTTAGTCGTAGTAATCCTTGGGTAGGGTATTCTCGTATCCTTCGTACCTAGACAAAAGAAATACCCGGGATAAGTCTTCCATGAATTTCTATTCTTGGAGATTCTAAACTTTACTTAAAATCGTATAAGAAGAAATTCCAACTTAAAATGGCCATAACTTGCTCATTTTAACTCGGAATTTCGCATATGATATACCGTTTTCTACCTATTCGAAAAGTTCTATCCATTTCTAACTTATCTTGGTCAAGGTCATTTGGGTTCCGAAAACGTCAGGTAGATTTAAAACGAATTTTCTAAACTTTTGCAAAATCCATTTTCTAACTCAACTTCATTTTAAAGAAAATCCTTTTGTAACAATATAAATATATTTGATAAACACTTTTGAATATATAGGTATGCTCACTTTATATGCAAAATCCCAATGGTAGTGTCTCAACAATTTATTTCATAAAACAATTCATTTAAACCTTAGTTTTGAAAATTTCCTTTCAAGTATCTAAAGAAACTTTATATTTTTCCTAGGTTGTTATAAATGAGTATATTCTTATTTTATTTTCTTCATTTCTTCTTCCAAAACAAGTTGAATTTTTCCTTAATCCTTTAGTCTTGTATTAAATTTTCCTTCTAGTGATTAAAGTTAAATTCATCAAAAGTATATTAAGTTGATAAAAACCTTTTTATAAATTTTTGTATTTAGGATGGTTTTTAGAAAATGAATCTTGTCTTCTTATATTTATTTCTAAAATATAAGCTTTTGCTTTCTAAAACTTGTTCTTTCATTTCTTTGAAAAGAATCATCTTTATTGATAAAATCCATTATTGCTAACCTTACTTTATTTATATTCTTTTGAAAACAAGTTCTTTCTTTTAGAATTTAAAAATCATTACTTTTCCTAAGTGGGTTCCTTATGAGTTGATTTTTATATTAACTTTGAAAACTAGTTTGTTCCTTAGTTTTAGAAAAGAATTTAAGTCTCAAACTTTCAATATGAACGATTTATTTTTCTAAAAACTTAGATTACCATAAAATACAAGGAAAATATTTATTTATGTTTTCTTGGTAAAACTATCTTTGTTATTTAAGAAAACTTGAGAAAACTTGTATTATTCTATTTCTAGGTTGTTGATAATAACTTCATGTTTTATGGTAAATCATATAATTGGAAACTTAGCTTTGAGTTCATTTGGTAAAACAAGATTCTATTTTTAGACTAGTTGAGACATTAACATTATGCAAATGCAAGTATCAGAGCATATAAAATAATAAGATCATAAGAAAATACTAAAAATAATTAATGAGCAAGAAAATAAAATATCAAGCATTGGGAACCTTAGCTTTATCAAGGAATCCCGATCAAGTATTGGAGCCTTAGCTTTATCAAGGCGTCCCGGGACTAAGAATGGACTAGTCCCGAAAGATTTAAAGAGAATAAATAAAAGATTGTTTTGACTTGATATGGACAAGTCTAAGACTAGAAAGACTAGTCTTAATATCAACATAAAATAAATAAATTGCATAACTTGAAAATAAATAAATAACAAATGAGCTTATATGCTCTAAATAAATATATATACATAATATACATAATACTATATATATAAGCAAATAATCACAATAATAATAACAACATAATAAAATAGGAAGCTTATGTACAAGAACAAAACATGAACATGTTGTTGCTTTTACTACTCATATGAGTTTCAAAACAACACCATAGTCATGTTAAGTTACATGACATGGATGAATAATAGATGGAATAAATATTTACCTAAGGTATGTAAGAGGTATGAAGGTGGTAGATGAAATGGGTATTATGTGAGTAGTAATATGTGGTAGATAGTTTATGTATGAGGGATGATTTTGTGAGGAATTGGTTTGAGAGAGTTTTGGTAGAGAGAATTCTTGAAGAGAGGATTTGTTGAGAGATTTTGAGAGAATTTTGGTAGTGAATGAAGTGTGTGAAAGAGTGGAAGAGGAAGGGGGTATTTATAGAATTTTTGGAGTGATTTTTGGATGTAATAAAATAAATTGAAAAAGAAACAAAATAGAGATTGATGGAGAGGGGGAGGCACCGGTTTTGGCATTGGGGAGAGAGAGTGAGTTGATTTTTGAGTGAAATTTGTAAGAAAATAATTAATATGTAAGGTATGATTTGATTAAAGGTGTATTGGAAATATAAAAAGTAAGAAAATAGATATGTAGGTGTAAGAAAAAGTAGAGATAGGTGAATAGTAATGAATAGTAGAAAAGTACTATGAATAGTAGACTAGACAATTAAAGTGCTGGTAGTAATAAAAATACGCGTAATAATGCGATATCTGTAATTTTTAACTACCAAAAAATTCTAAAACTGATATTTTTGGAATCCTTGTATTTTTACGAGTCTATTGGTATAAACGGAATATTTTTAATATTCCGAGCTCCGGGACACGCTTTTCGAGAACCGATCCGATTTGGGTCCGAAGGTCACTCAAAATTCGCGAATATGATATTTTTATGTTACCCTATGTTATTACGAACTATTCTAGGTCATTAACTTAATTTCGTTTTCTAGAGTTTGTAAACACGGGATTGCCGGATCTTAAACACTAGGGTTCGTTATAGGCTTGTTGACTTTTAGGGTTCCGTTTTTATTTCCGATTTTACTGAGTTATTCGTAAGATCGTATAATTTTTGAGTCTTTATCGTTTTAGAATTTTAGCTCGAAATTTATATTTTATTTATTTGTGATTATTTAATAGTTTTTAGTTCTCGGAATCGTTTAAACCGAGTCTAGGGTTATGAGTTGACCCAGTTTGACCTTTGGTAAAAATTTGAAATTTGTGATTTCTGAAATTTATCGAAAGTTTTAGGATTTTGCTGTTGATCGTTATTTGGATATATTGTCTTGATTTGCGTGTTAGGAAACGGTTAGGTGATTTAATTGATGTACGGACGTTGATTAAATCGGTAGTTAGACTTTATATTTAGTTTCAAGGTTCTTGTTTTCTCAAGATTGAGAAAACTCGTTTTTGTTCTCATTTGGAATTAAGTTTTAACTTGGTTCGAGTTTTAGGGTTTCGTTTCCTGTGTTTGACTCGGTCTAGAGTTTGGTTTTTATCTTGAGTCGATTTTTGAGATTTAATTTTGATACTTAAACTTTTATAATTATTCTTTAGAATTATTAAATATTCGGGGGTTTACAGGTAACCACCTTCTATTATTTTCTTCTTCTCATGTCATGTAACTTTATATGACTATAGTGTGAGTTTCCAAAGACTACAAGTTATGGAAGCTACATTATGTTCATGTATTGTTCTTGTTCATGAAAATTTATTTAAATTCATGTTATTATTTTTGTTCATAATTGCTTCTATATCTAAATAATATTATCTACATATATATATATATACATATTCTTTAGAGCATATAAGCTCAGTTGCAATTTATTTATTTCATGCAAAGCAATTTATTTATTTATTCCATTGCAATTTATTTATTTATTCCTTGTTAAATTAAGACTAGTCTCTAGTCTTAGACTTGTCATCATCAAGTCAAAATAAGTTTTTCTTTCTTTCTTTCTTTCTTTCTTTCACTTTATTTTGGGACTAGTCTACTTCTTAGTCCCAAGATCCTTGAAAAAGCTAAGACTTCGATACTTGACTTTATTATTTATGTCTTATGTTATTTTTGCTTACTATTATTCTCATAGTTCATGTTCATTTAAATCGTTGTCCAAAGTTTCAAGTTCTAAAAATAAATTGACAAAAAGAAGATTTTGACACTTAGAAATAAGTTTATATAAAGAAGGAAGTCTATGGTTGAAAACAAAAATAAAATTATTTCTTTTCAAGTTACAAGAAGAAACCAATGAGATTTTAGAAACTACTCTTACTATAAAAAGTTCTTAAGTCACATATTGTTCCCCATTGTTTTTAAAAAAGAAAACAAATTTTTATGCATGGATGATTCTATGAAAAACATAAGATATGAGTAAAGAATGAGGAATTTTCAAATAAAGATTGTTGCAAACAAATAAACAAAAGAATTTGTACAAGAAAATTGAATAGGGATAATAGGGTATTTTCTAAAAAAAAAAAACTCTAAATAATATTAGTGTAGAAAACTTAGAAGGGAGAAAAATTTTATTTTCAAAACGTTACTTGGAAATATATGCATAAGCCAATATGAACTTTTTGTAAAATAAAAAGAAAATAGCTATTTCAAGAAGCTTACAAACATGAAATTCTTATTTTCCTAAAACAACTCCAAAACCGACATGGTTTTACTTAAGTAAAATAAATGGACAATAAAACACTTGAGCATGAATGAATATGAGCTAAGTAACCATAAAAAGAATTTTTCAACTATATAGATAACTAAGTATTTATCAAACAAATTTTGATTCCTTGAACCAAAGTTGTTTTGTGTTGGAAAATTCGTGGTGAACTTTGTCACCACTGTTTCGAGGCCTATATGACCTTGTTTGTTAAAAATAACTTTGGAAATGGGTAGATCTTTTCGAGTAGGTAGAAATCGGTATATTATATGCGCGATTCCGAGTTAAAATGACCAAGTTATGGCCATTTTAAGTTGGAACGTTCCTTTATACGAACTTTAACGTTCTTTTGACATTGTTTTGTCAAATTTCAAGAAAATCATCAAGAAATACTTATTATGGGTATTTTCTTTAGCTAGGTGACCCCGAGGAAGGATTCCTTTACCCTGAGGATTATTACGATTAAGTAGAGTGTGTGAACGACTCATCCGCTTAGAGGAATAGTCAACATGGCATCGTGAGTTTATTTCCATTAAATGCTATACTTGTTGTGCTTGTAAATTAGTTGCATTAGAGTTAGGAAAAGATAAATCGATATGTACATAAAATAATTCTTTGAAAAAATTTTAAGAATATCGGAGACGGAATTGTTTTAAATGTTTGTTTTAGTATAGCATTTTATTTGTGTGAAATTCCTTCATCGCCTTAAATTCCAAAAAAATAATTATGCAATGACTTTATAAATAAATGAATTCATGCATACCACGAAGTGAGTCACATTGTATTTTGGGTTATTATCCTTGGGTGAGAATGATAGTAAGCTCATATCGAAAGCAACACTTGGCGGGAGATCCGAAAGCGATTGCTTAGCGGCTTAAGGAAAATGCTTAGCGGAAGATCCGAAAGCAAGGTCGAATCAAGTGGATTCGGAATGCTTGGCGATGAGTGCTCGCAGGCTTAAAACGTTTTAACTAAAGTTACTTGTTTTGAGGATAAGTATCACCAAACCCCGAATGGAGGGCGCAAATCCATTCAACATATAGTTCCCGGAAAACTATATGCTTGTTTGCTCACGTGTTTGTTGCATTACATTTGGTTGTTTAATCAACTTGTTTGAAATATTGTTACAAGAAGTTATTTATGGAAATAGTTCTCACTAAGCCTATTAGCTTACATCCCGATAGATATCTTTTGCAGTTTCCCTACTTATGGTTAAGGCCATGTGGACCCTGCGGACAAGTAATTTCTTTTTGGGTAATAGAAATTTAGATAAAGTGTAGTATTAGTAATGATGTACAAATATTCTTGTAATAGATTAGAGATCGGGGGAAAAATGTCCCTAAGTTTGTATAACCATTGATATGAATAAATGATTATTATGAATCCTCTCTTCTTAAATATTCTATTTATATCTTCTTAAACTTCATTATTCCATATATGGTTCTCTAAAGTTATGAAAGCACGCCTTACACTTAATATAAAAGCTTTTGGAAATGGCTAAGGTTGTCATACTTAAGCTTTAATATTGAGTGTGGCGGACTGTCACGTTTAGGGTACCCTTTGGGGCGTGACAAAATCATACACATAACAGAAATAATATGAACGGTGCAGTTATCCAATCAAATCGTGGTTTCGATATGCTTTAGTATTCTTTGGCATACATTCATCACAGTCTCATCATATATCCCATCCCCATTCATATCGATTTTTATCTTGTTCCTATAATCTAATGCAACTAACTACAAGCACAATCAAGGTAACAAAACAAGAAGAAAACTCACTCAGCCACTGGATCACTGGTCTTCTAGTAATAGTAATTCGGTGGCAAAGAATCGTCGATTTCGGGATCACCTAAAAAGGAATAAATACTCTAATAAGTATTTCAACTCAAACTAATCTAAACGATCTTATACGAATTATCAAATTCGTAATTATCGTCCTAAGCGGGAATTCCAACTTAAAACAGCCATAACTTGGTCATTTTAACTCGGAATCTCGCAAATTATATATCGATTTCTATCTAATTCGAAAGATCTATCTATTTCTAATATTATTTTCAAGTTTTGAAAACTTTGAAGCTTCGAAAAGTTCGGATCAGATTAGGGCAGCAACAATTTCAATTTCCAACAAATAGTTTTGTAAATGTTTGAAATGTTCCTATTATATAACTTAACTATACATGCAATATGAGTGATTTCGTAACATGAATGACATGAGATGAGCCTATTGCATGCATGATCTTGATGATTTTGCTAAAAGGAAATTTTATAACTTTTTATTTTGCAAGACCATAATGACAACTTACTTATGAAAAATCTAGTTTTCTAACTTTTATCATTTCCATTTGTTTTGGATTTGTTACTTAAGAAAATATAATTATTTTTCAAAATTGAGTCTTCATTATATATACTACTTATGACCTTCATTTCTTCATAAAAATTTCCATTTTACACTTGGTAAACATGTTTTCAAGTGGGGTTGATTCCAAAATCCGAATTTGGTAAAAATTGGTTTTTGAGTGATTCCTTTAAGTAGAAATCATTTGATATTTAGAAAATTAGGGCTCAATCATACATAACCACTAAGGACTTCATTCTTACACAAAAATTTGCATTTTACACTTTGCAAATATGTTTTTAAACAAGCTTTTCACAAAAATCCGAATTTTGGAAATTTTCGTTTCTTGCATAATTCTTATGAGAAAACTTGTTTAATGCATCAAAATTTGAAGCTTTACTATATCTATTGTCTAAGGACTTCATTTAACACATAAAACTTGCAATTTGAGTTCAAATACTAAGTGATTACTTATGCATCATCTCAAATTACGAATTTGACAATTTGATCACTAACTCAAAATTTTCCATTTTAATTCCATTACTTGTTTTACACATTACTCATGCCTAAACTCATTTTAACTTGTAAAAATCATTACTTAATGATACCTATTACCTATATACTTCATTTTTCACATGAAACATGAGTTTTGGAGTTGATAAATGGGTTTTAAAAATTGGTCTTGGTTGGGATCCGAATTTAGAAAATTTATTTTTGGTCATATCTTTTGATAAAATCTATCTAAGCTTATGAAAATCCATTCCTCACATATCCTATCCTAAGAGCCTTTCATTTCTTAAATAAAAACTTCATTTTTGAGTTGGAAAACATGTTTTTAAAATAGGCCTTGGCCAAAATCCGAAAATAGAATTTTTATTTTGAAAATAACTTTTGGAAATCACTTTTGATTCTTGTAAAAAGAAGTCTTGATGATATACATATATTAAGCCTTCATTTTCTTAAGTAAAAATTACATTTTGACACTTGGAAAGTGGTTTTTAAATGGGGGTCTTGCCAAAATACGAATTTCACAATTTTGTTTGAGTTCATAACTAAGATCTATACTTAATATGAACATAAACATAAAAAAATGCATGGTAATAAGCTATAAACATCATGGATCTAAACTTTACTTATCAAAATCTTTCATTTATGGTATCTATACCCTAAGCCCTTCATTTTAAATGAAAAAATACATTTTGAAGTTGAAAAACCACTTTTCTAAATATGGTTCCATTTTCATCCGAATTTTCAAAAGTTGTTTTTTTGAAAATAAAATAGATCTTGAGTTTCCTACAACTTCCTACCATCATCATGCTATCACAAGTCATCCATGAACATAAAACAAAGTCTAATGCATTTTATGAACTCAAAACTCTAGATCTAGTTTTCTAAACTAGTTTTAAATGCATGAATCACTAAGATGGACATGTGGATGATAGATCTATGCATAAATCATAAGAAATAACAAATATAACAACCTAAATAATAAGATCTATGCAAAACGAAAATCAAAGCCATAAAAAGTTAGATCTACAATACATATCAACTTTAGACAAGAAAATAATTGTAATACAAGATAATAAAAGTAAGAAAGGAAGTGTTTCATTTTTGGCATCATCATCCTAAGCTTTAAGCTTTTGGAAGGTCATTTGATGCATAAAACCTTCATTACACTTTACCTATATCACCTATGGAGTTTTGGAAGAAGATTTGCTTATAAATCTTTAGGAATGAAGTGTGGAAGCCATGGAAGAAGAAGGGGCAGCTTGTTTTTCATGGAGGAACAAGAGGAAATGAAGAAGAAGAGAGGAAAAATGAGAGAGAAAAGTTAAAGAATGAAAGAGGGAAAGTGAGTAAATGAAGAGTGAGAGAAAATGAGTGTTTTAATTGTAAGAAAAGAAAAAAAAAAATAAAAGGTAACCAATGTGAAGCCATGCTGCACGTGAATTGCAAGGAGAGGAGAGAGAGGGTTTTGTTGAAATTTGCCTCAAAATTGGAATTGTATAATTAATGTGTAATGTAACTTTCTTAAGAAGGAGTGGAAAAATTGATTTGGTCAAAATGGAGTAAATGAAGGACAATGGCAGCCATAAAGAAGGGTCAAAATCTGCCATGAAGTGTGGGTTAATGTGTAGAAAGATTGAAGTGAAAAGGAAGTGATATGTGTAAAGTGTACTTGAAGATATGGGTTGTAAAAGTACCTTTTAATAAAATAAATTAAAATAAAATAAAATTATAAAATTTATTCCAAATATTTGCAGCAGATTTTTCATATTTAAAATTAAATAATTATTTGAATTATTTTTAGTAATTTAAAAATATGTTACCGGTATGATCAAAATACGCGAATATGGGCTATAAATGATTTTTTATAACCCGAAAAATTCTAAAAAAATTATTTTATGAAAATAAAAATTTTTAAAATATTTTTCAATTATTAAATTAATTTATTTTATTTTTAGTATCGGGTCTTAAACAGAATCATCCCGTAAAGACCCGAAACGAACTAAATTTTGGAAAAACAAAATTTTCTATAACATATAAAATATTTATCTAAAAATATAAGGCTTTATAAGAATAATAAAATTTTGTAATGAAATAAAAATGAATAGTGCAAAAGACTAATCAATTGCCGGTTATAATAGAAATACAATAAAAGGTTATAACTATAACTTTTATAACTCGAAAAATTATATAACTGATATATTTAGAAATCTTATGAAATTATGAGTCTAATGGTACTATTGGTATATTTTTTATATCTCGGGCCCCGGGACAACGCTTTTCGAAGTCTGTATCCGAACGAGTTCGAAATAGGTCAAAAATTTACTAATCTGATATTTTTAAAAAAACTTATATTACTACGAGCTATCTTACATATTTAAACTATATCTCGGCCTCTAAGGTTAGGGGCGCTAGATTGCCGGACTTAAACTATTGTATTCTCCTTAGGGTTTTCCGGTTTAGATCTTTGCCAATTTGGAAACTGATATTTTATGCTTATACAACATATTAATTTGAGAAATTTATTTTTCATTTCATTTTTGTAAGTATTTAATATCTTTTAATGTTTTTGGAATTTTGAATTGGGTTTCATTTTCGAAAGTTAATAGTTATTTACTTTTTATTAATTTGTTTTTGGGCTTTATATTACCAAATTTTATAAGTCGGAGTTAAATATGGAATTTTTCGTACGTAGTGGTTTTGAATTTGAAGACCACTGAGTTCTTATTTTATTTTTAAGGATTTTCATTTTCTCCTTATTAAGAAATTTTTGGATTCATTCATGATTTAGGACTTGTCGAAATTCGGTTTTAATTTGGAGTGATTTTTAGGGTTTATTTTCAAAGTTCATTTTCGAATTATTTTTTGAAATTTTCCGGGGCTTACAGGAGAACTGTCCATATTTTGGCGGGACAATATTCGCAGCCATAGTGGAGTTCCAAATTAGTGTCTACTCAAATAGGTTAATAAAATGAGTTTGATATAAGCGGATAAAGAGTTTATGCTCTTATATGAGCTTAACTTTATGATCAAATACTTAAACCTATCTCATGTCTTATCTTCTGGATTATCTTTTGAGATAGTTTCTATTTCTTTTGGAGTATCCTTTAAGTTGTATATCTTACTTATCTTTTGAGGTTTTAGTGGCTCTTTCTGTCACGCCTCAAAAGGGGGGCTAGTAGGATTAATTTAAAGCTATCATACCACGTGTGAACCCATGATATGAGAGTCATTTTGTAAGTTAGAGGATACAAGACTCTATTTTATTTATTAATATTTATCATATAAATGATATATTATATTACTGGATTTCAACTATGGAATCCGATTGTCTACTCTCTACCAAGATCGCAGAGAATTAGTATCCCCTACCAAATAATGAAATTGAGTTCTAATTTATAAAATATTAAGTTTCATTTCTTTATACAAATTATAAATTTTTCATTCTAAGTTCAGTGCCACTTATATATCTAACTTCACTATAGTCTGATGGAGAAGCACTCTTTACACATTCCTATCCCAGTCCCAATTAATGTTATACTTGCACAGAAACTGTTAGGGAGTGAGCAAAACCACAATCAGTGAGTCATTCCTCACTACCACCGTTCACACAAGTTATCAAGCATTAATTATACAACCATGCAAATCTATCTATACACGATATGAATGCATATGAAATGAATGTAGTTAACATATCTATGGGATTCCGGATCTATAGACGATGTAGATTTACCTGTCTACATTTCAGTTGTCTCCCATACTTACTTGCATGGGACCCCTCGCCCTACTCGCACAAGGCTGTTGGTGGTAGCATCCATCCAGACTTATCCAATGCTTAAACGATTGGTAACAGCAAATTCCCCAACGTGTTCATATGATCTACGTTGGTTAATATTTAAATATATATATATATATATATATATAACACCAATTAATGCGAATTTCACTAACCATCACCAATTTATGGTGAACCAGGCAAGTAGATCCCGATCAGGTAACATCTACTACTAATACAATCCATCACCCAATGAGGGTGAATCTAGTGGATAGACCCCAACTCAGGTAACATCTATCGCCACGTGACCAATAGACCCCGACTCAGGTAACATCCACTGTCGTGACAATACTCAGAAATGTTGATAAACCAAAATTATTCCTATTTTATGAATGCCAAAATGGACTTTTATGATCATTTTATTGATAGATATTATGAATTTGGCACTTAAAAATGTTAATTTATGTTTTCAGGCCTTTAAAGGAGTTGTTTTATAAAAAGAAAGAAAAATGGGTAAAAAATGCAAAGTTTGGATAAAAAAGTGGTTAACATAACAAAGACAAGCCATGTCTATCAACCATGTCAAAGAAAAGAAGAATCGAGTCTTAAATCTCAAGTTTTGGAAGGACAAGCTCAGTGACATGACTTGTCACAAAGCATGTCAAACTGGAAATTTTATCTTGCAAAGACACGACCATGACATCGTTTGTCACTGGGCATGTCGTTTTGAAGAATTGAAAACAGGAAGTTACACGACTTTGGGACAAGCCATGTCCCAAGTCGTGTCAGTGAAGAAAAAAAAAAGCTACAGGAAGTTACACAACTGAAGGACAAGCTATATCCCAGTCATGTCACTTTCTACTATGAAGAAATTGGCAGACATGCTCAAGTGACACGACTCGTCCCCAAGTATGTCAATTTAATAGTAACCCCCTATTTATTAAAATAACATTCATTGGGCATTAAAGAGGGGTGTTACTTTGGAAAGCCAAAAGACCTGTAACTCCTGTAACTTCCCAATTCCTCCATAATGAGCATTCAATTCCATTTATGTGAAATCATTAATTGAAGATGGAGGAAGAATCAAACCGGAGCAAGGAAGCAAGAGAGAGCACATATAGTATTCATACATGAGTTTTTTAGAATTTCAACAAGTAAAGATTATCTTGGATTGAAGATCCACAATTTTGAGCTTCATTTTCTTTTGTGATATCATGAATTCTAGTTTGTTTTTAAATTTCATGTATTCTCATTAATTACTATGGAAGATAAATTTTTCAGATCTAGGTTTTGTTGAACTCTAATTTTATCTTGTGATGAGGATTTGGGTTTAATAAAAGATTGATGTTCTCTTGTTCAATTGCATGTTTCTTAACTTTTTCTTAAGTTTGTATATCCGAAATGCAAATTTATGACTAATTTTCATTTAAGCTAATTGAAAGATTGCTTTCATGAATTGACCTATGCAACTGATGAGATTCGTTTGTAATTCTAGACACAGAATTGCAAGAATCTTCTGTGACTATTGAAATTCCAATGAGTTCATGTTCTTAATGCAGGCTTAAGTTGCTATTGATTGAGGAGAAATCCTAATTGATTAACTTAGGTTTAGAAAGAATTGATAGATTCAAAAGAATTATTATTTTGTTTGAGAAACTCAGCAGCTTAAGAACTAAATCAAATTTGTAATTTCCAAGGATTCACATGATAAATTAGATGAAGACAAAACCTAGATCATTTGCTTTAATATAATCTTGCTTGTTGATCAGTGCTAGTGTATTTGTTTTCTCTAGTAAATTAAAGAAATTCATCAAAATTATCCGTTAGATAGTAGAATAAGAGTAATTACTAATAATTGCTTATTCTCTGTGGACAATCCCGATTTTTACACTATATTACATTTTCGATAGGTACACTGCCTATTGCCTTTATAATGAATTAAGAACGGGCCTTTATAAATTTAAAACTACGCTTGAAGGCAACTATCAAATGTCCCATGTTTATCTCGTAAAATCGTCCTTTTCAAAGGATATAAAAGCAACTTGGAATATTCTAAGTCAGATTTCTTTAAAAGTACATTTCAAAATACTTTTGATTTCAAATTCGGGACATTTCCTATAGGGGGTCAAGCATATACGATGAGTATATCCAATTAGTTTAGTCGAATTATTATCTTTATCCATTTATTCAGGTTATCATGCAGATGATAGCACTCACATCAATCAGCCATTCCATATACAAGCAATACCATCAACACAACAGCAAGCAGTAGCAATCACAAGCAAATAGTAGATCATTAGAATTCCCTCACTTGTGGTCCTCGCTAAATTGTTGCATAAGCTACTGGAAATTCGAGAATTGATCTATTTTTCCTATGAAAATGAAATAACATATATTAATTATTTAACCAATCTATCATTTTATTAGTTTTGAAAATAAAATATTTGAAACAACATATTCACCATATTAATTATGGTATAACTTATATTATAATTTACACTAATTCTAATTTAGACGTATTTTAGAAATAACGTACTCCTTTCTTTTTATGGTTTACCTAATATAGTAATCTGAGACGATGTTTATTGAAATGAATCACCTAATTCAATTACTAAATCTACTTTAATTAACTTAATCAACCTAATATGATTTTACTTAGTAGAATAATTCATTTTAGATATATTAGCTCTATTTATATTATTTGCAATTCATTGTCACTTATTAAGACAAAACACTTATTAACATAATGCAAATAAGGCGGCTAAAGTTTTATGATTATTTAAGTGTCATATTTTGGTATTTAATTTAATTTTTATTACTTGTATTGGTTCTTTTTATGCTTTTATAGTAACGAATATTTACTACTTATTATTTATTTTTATTTTTCTTTTCTTGATCTTGTTAGATATTTATATATATCTATCGGGTATTTGGAAAATTGGTTTTTAGTAGGCTTATGTTTTTATAGTTATTATTATTGTTATTTTTACATTGTTCCTTATCTGTTCCACTATAATACTCGTTATTTATTTACTATTGTTTAGTATCGTCATGTTTCTTTTCATATACTTCATATAATTTTCTTGTTATGTATAGGTATCGCATTACTAAAAATTTTAGCTTATTCAAATTTCCATTTCTTATGTATAAAATATGTATTTTATAATTAGTATACTTTATTTTCATTTATAAGGTACACTAATATTAACAATAACGATAATAATATTAGTAATATTAATAATGATAATTATAAGATAATTTATTAGTAACACTAATATTATTTTTCATAATATCTTTATTAAAATAATAGTAGTTTTAATAATAATAATAATAATAATAATCGAATCAATAATAGTCATATAATAGTAATTTTATTAGTCATAATATTGATAATAACAATAATAATTTTCTTATTAATATCTTTAAAATGTTCATATTATTAATTAAACTAATAATGATCATAATAGTTGTAACAATAGAATAACAATTATAATATTAGTAACAATATTTTCTATTAATTTTAGGAGTTGCTAAATTACTTTTATTACATTTTATCATTCTTTTTTTATTGTATTTATTTCTTATTTATTATTATGCTTCTTCATTGCATATATATACAAATGTGTATATTTAAATATATAATATAATATAATATAAATATATACTGATTCGGACGAACAAGCTTAATTTGGGAAATTTTGCATGTACGCCGGCATCAAACACTGCCGGCTTTGATTCTTTAGAGGCCGATGTTTGTATAAAAATTACATGTTTCGAAGTTTATGTAGCCTCTATTTGAGGCTATACCACATCTACACTGCTGGCTTATGACTTTACGCTGCCAGCATTGGGGTATAAGCTGCCGGCATTACCACTGTTCATCATCTTCCTCATTTTTCCTCTGTTTTAAACTTATTTTTCTTAATTTATTTATATATTAAACTTGTGTTTAAGCTACTTCTAAGTGTTTTTCTATACTCCACATGTATTATAAGTAACATATCAATACATATAATGTCCTATCATCATCATGCTCTATGATTTCATAGTTTCTATATATCATAATACATATATGGAGTTTTAAGATTAGATTTACCTTGTTTGAGTTATTGTGATGTTGGTAGACTCATCTCCAAGGTTGGCACGAATCCTAAGTTGATTTGAATAGGATTTAAACTAAGGTTTAATACATAAAATAACTTGAAACGAATTTAACTTACCTTAAATTCTTGTTTTCCAAGCTTAGAAATTTGTTAATGGAAGTTGTGTCCTTGATCTTTTTGGGCTATGATTTTTGGATTGTTTGAGGGGGTTTATTTGGCTCTTCTTTGATATGATTTGGAGTAGTTTTTGGAGAGACTTTTCTAAGATGTTTTAAAGCTTTGTTTGGTGCCATTAAATGTTCTTATCCTCTTGAAAAATGAAGAGCTTAAATAGAAGAAGAGGAAGAATAGGAATTACAGTTGCTTCTACAAGAATTCCTCAACATTTACATGTGTTTGTTTGTATTCTTGCTGCATTTCATTAGTTTGCTTTGTTGGTTTTATTCCATTGGTTTGTGTGTGTGTGTATGTTGTTGGCTTTCTTAGTGAATTATTTGTGCAAATTGCATGGAAATTTCGGTTGGTGAAAATCAAGATACTCACAACCGTAGATCTTCTCCATTTGCCCAGAATTAAGGAGAAGATAAGAATGTGGAGAAGAAATAAAAAAAAATGTAAGGGGGATAGGATGAATGGAAATACAAAAACAATGAGAAGATGATAAATTTATAACCAACAACTATGTAAGGAGTGAGGAAAATATGAACTTGTGAAAAAAAATCAATTTTGTGGGTTCAAGTAATACGTACGATAAATATTGATTAAGTAATATTTTTAGATGAAAATTTTCATATCATCGTTATTAAATATTCTGAAAACTATGGTATACATAGAATTTCTATTGAAGATATGTATATGTATGTTAATTTTTTAACTTTTATTGGGCTTTTGTTGCGTACAGGGGTTTCAAAATGAAAAGAAAGAAAAAGAATCGTGAAGAAAATAAAAAAAAAAAGTAAGAGAGATAGGATGAATAGAAATACCAAAATAAAAAGAAGATGATAAATTTATAACCAACAACTATGTAAGGAGTGGGCAAAAATATGAACTTGTGTAAAAAGTCACTTTTGCAGGTCTAAATGACACGTACGATAAATATTGATTCGATAATATTTTTGGATAAAAATTTACATATTAACGATACTAAATATTATGAATACTACAGTATATATAGAATCTTTAGTTTAAGGCTTTTACTTTTCAGTTTTTATACCTGTTATTGTAAATTATATTTTATCTATTTAAAAGTTTTGTTTGGTGGTATTTTGATAAATTAATAATTATATTTCCCTTAATTCGACTTTATTATAAATTTATAAGGTTTGAAATTACATATAAATTCATATCTATTTATAAATTTACTCTAGAGTTTTTATTAGATTAAAAATTTAATATTTATTTTATATTTGTTACTTTGTTCTTTTTACTAATTATAAGTTACTACGTTAGATCAGAATTTTGGTTTCTATAGAGTTAGAATTATTTAACTTAAAGGTATTAATATTTTTCGAATATTAAAACTTAAGTTCTTAAATATTAAACAGTTTTTCTTTATTCTTTATTTCAAACATTATGAATTTTTAAAGTCATAGTGATAAAGATTCTTTATTCTAATTTTTTTATACTTAAAATTTAAATTGCAAAAAATTTGGAGTGATTTTTGAGATTTTTATTATAGTTCTTTTATGATTCTACATTTATTTATAATATTTATTATAATCAGGTTATGAAAAATTAAGGGGATTATACTTTCACAAAAGGAAATAAACTCGTTACAGTTTTTATCAAGTAATAGACACCATCATCAGGATTCATGTTTTTTTTTTTTTCAAGCGATTATATGTACTATGTACGTAATAACTTTCTTGTGACTGTAGGCATATTCTAATAAACTTAACTGAAGATGAATTAAATATTGTTTAAAATTGGTTGTGCTTAAGTCTTTAAATCTAGTCCGGAGAGTGGCAACCCTGTCATAATGCAATGACATGATAGTTAAGCGCTTAAGCCACTTTTATCATGACACAATGACTTCATACCATGATGCAATGGTGACTTCTTTTTAAATGGCTCAGCGGGTAATCGATAGGGAATATAGTAATGGTGTAACATTTACTCATTCTTAAGAAGAAATAATATGATTTAATTCAATATTTATGGGAGCATGTGAATTAATTTATATTATGGATCAAGTTAAGTAAAGTTGAGTAATAGCTATTAACCTTAAATGAGATTACTAATATTTTCGGTTGGATTTAGGAGATATAGGTATTCAAGCTATCTATATCAACCCCCTGAGCAGTTATTATTACTCAGGACCCCCAGATTCCTAAGTTTGAATCGGAGTTTAAATACTCCAATGATGTTTTATTCATATGATCAAAGATAATTAAATTAATGATTGTTATGTTTGCATTTAGTTTAAGTGTGCTTGCCATTCGTATTTTCTTGTGTTATTGCGTATTGCGCCTCTGGCTTATTCTTTATCTTTTCAAGTTTGTTGAAGATGATGAGTTCTTAACCAGTTTGGATTTTTGGATCCAATTTTGAGGACTTTTTGGATGACTAGGAGCTTTGAGACCGATCTTGGCTTTTGATGGAAGTTTTTGTAATAGATTAAGATAGAAGTTTTGTTAAAGCTTTTATTGTATTGTGTATAATGTTGTAATATCTCTATATGTTTGTTAGTGGCTTGTTTACAAGCCTATGTCTATAGTATCTTGTATATGTTTATATATGTGTGAGAACTATGTTTCAACCCTTAAAGGCAACAAAAGGAAAATATTTTAAGTTTATATGAAGATTTTTTTTAAGTAAAGTTTTTGGTATGTTTTCTTATCCTGGGTTTTGGCAAATAATTATCCAAACCATTCTTTGTGGACAACCTTGCACATAATTTTCGCTGGTTATATGTGGTTGGGGATTCGAATTCACCTGTTTTTATATAAGTGGTGAATTCGGGTCTTTACACGTGGAGTGTTTGCGAACATTATGTTGATCGCATTTAAAATTCTTTAATCACATGTCAAGAATAAAATCAACAAATTGATTCATGCATAACATGTAGTAAGTCGCATTGCATTCATTCTTATACCCTTGGTGTGACAAGAGCATAATAGTGGTGGTTGGCACAACTGGTAGAATTTGCAAGTGGCATGTAGTAGCCGATGTGATCTACATTGTTTAGTAGTGAGTAGTAGCTGATAAAATCGACAAAAACCTACTTGTGAATTAAGGTTGTAATTGTCCAAGAACGCCTTACCTCTAATGGAGGGCATAAATCCATTCAAACATATGATTTTTGGATGATCATATATATTGCTTGCTCACGCGTTTGTTGCATTTCATACGCTTGTTTAAATAACTTATTTGAATTATTTGTATGGGTACGATTAATTCAAGAATATTTTTCACTAAACAAGTTAAGCTTAGACCCCCTTAGATATTTACTATAGTTCACCTATCTCTTGTTGAAGCCAAGAGGATATTTCTCTTAGATACCACACTTTTGACTCAATGAGCTTTTGGAAGAAGTCCATTCTGTAGAATTAGACATAAACTTCCATAGAAATCTCCTAATGTAATTTATTTTGGAAGATAGACTATGGGACTATTGTAACGGTTTTTGATGGGGGTATGCCCCCTTTGGTTTTTAAGACACCTATTTTGTTTAAGTTGTGAACTTACGGTTTCTATTCTTGGATGCTATTATTTGTATCTTCTTAAACTACTAGTTCCAAAGAAAGGTCCTCTTTTGTCTTGAAGTACGCCTTACATCGGATATTGAAGTTTTTGCATAACTGAGGCAGTCATTCTTAAGCTTTATTATTGAGTGTGACATACTGGTACATTTAGGATACTCTTTGGGGCGTAACAAGACGACCAAACACAAATAACACACGTTATTAGCTGAATTTGAATATTAATCATGTTATTAAATTCTAGTTCTAACATGCGACAAGCACGTCATTGCGCACCTAGAACACCAGCACAATGTAAATCTTGAGTGTAAGAGAGAGTATTAATTGTTAAAGGCATAATTGTATGTCAGCATTAAGTAAAAACCATTTAATCACATTCACTTTCTATGTTAATTTATCTATTTTTGTTTTTTAAATTCCGATTATAAATTTCCAAATATATAATATATTTATTAGTTGATCTTCATGAATTGAATCATGGATTTTAGCTGGTTCGGTTCTTTGATTAAGTTGAGTTCTAGGATTTTGGGCTTTAGTACGTGTTTATATTTTGGTCGGTCTAGCCTATTTCTTTAATATTCATTTTGTTTGTCACCTAACGTTTCTATTTACATATTCTAAGCTATGTCGTCAAAACCAACTTCATAGAAAACCAATATCGCTACTGCTTATATTAAAATCTAACTTCATGTTGTCTAATGTTAACATCCTTTTCTATAGTCACCAAATAAAATATACCCATTAACAAAATCTGAGGGCGTCCAGGACAAAAGCCTTTTGTTTTTTTTTGGCTACTGTTCCTTATCAAACCATTTTCATAGCATTGTAATTTCCTGAAGCTCCATATACCTTTAACCATACGTAACTTTAAAAAAAATAAATCTATAAATCAATAACACTTAGAGAAAATAATTATAATATAAAATATACCATATCCATACAAAAATTGTTGTACACTGATTCACCGAGAGACGACAGTTGGCACCAAATCAGGTCATCTTCTCATTTTTATACTACTAACAAACACACATCAATAACAATTCCATTAAGGTGGAAAAAGAATGGATTCATTCTTAATTCGATTTTTTAAAATTTATTTAATCATTGAAGCCCATTGCTAATATATATATATATATATATATATATAGCATAATGCTATTTTTAACATTACCATTGCAAAAATATATATAATGAATAAATGACCATGGCACAATTTTGCACTAGCTATCATCAGGAAATTTACTCGATGTGACCAATAGAATCTAAACAATTTTTACGAACTAATATGTTGCAGTAACCTCCATCCATCTATTCTTGGACTTCTCAATCACACATTTAAGTATTATGAAAATCAAAAGACATCATTGACTTCTGCACGAATTATTCCTTTTGACAATGTTACAAGGAATAGCATGAGAATCAGAAGCTGTCCTCAAAAGCTCGTGGACTATATTTGTACAAACAGATCAATGATAGTTATATGCAGATACATAGATTAGTTACAAGACTAGTTATAATCTATCTATAATCTGTTAGTAGCATAACTAACAAAGATTAGTTGTAACAAGTTTAGATCTATTGGACAAGTATCAAATACAGTTGTAAACAATGAAATAAACAAGTATAAACACAAAGAAAGGGAAAAGGGAGACTTATCCCCCTATTGTTCATGTTAATGCTTGTATAGAGTCTGCTGTTACTTGAAAACAGCTAATCTTGTTCATATCCTGTAACAAACAAAACATATAACAAAATGAGCTTACATACAATCTGAGCTAACATACGGAATAAGGAACGAGAGGAAAAACAGAGAGTTTACAAAAGGAAGTTAGGGTTTGCTCTTACACAGGATAGGAGGTAAAGTCGAGAGGCAAGAAAAGAGAAGGAAGTTTACTAATTAGGGTTGTAGTAGGTGTCCTGGGCTAAGTCGAGGAAGTGGGATAGGCTGAAGTCATAGGCTGGTAATATTTGGTGCTCTCGTGAATCTTTGGTGACCAATTGGAGAATTCCAGGTGGTGTTCGTCAACAATGTCAACTCAATCGCAGGAGGAATTTGTTAAACTGCAAAATTTGGTATATTCATTAGCAGATACTATGAAAACCATGCAAATGCAGATGCAAGATTTGATGAAATCCAATTCGTTGATGAATCAAAATTTGCAAGAATTGAATGCCACTGTTAATTCTTCTATTCAACAATTTGGAGAGAAGATTGCTAATTTGAGGAATCAGATTGATAATGGAGTTCAATAAGATAATTCAAATGCATCACAATCATCATTTTCCATGGTAGATTCTTTGTTGAAAGGGATTAAATTGGAAATTCCGAAATTTTCTGATCAAGATCCATTGAGGAGCAACGGTTAGACATTGCTACATTTGCAAGGGAAGGGGAAGCCTTATAGTTTTTTTAATGGCTCGAACAAAACAAACAGTTGAGTACATGGTCTTAATTCTTGATTTCTATCAAATCTCGTTTTGGTTCATCTGAATACGAGGATTTTCAAGGTGCTTTGTCTAAGTTGACTCAAGGAAATCAGTTAGTGATTATCAAAAAGAGTTTGAAGCTTTATCAAATCAAGTCACTAGTATTTTTGAATCTTTTCTTTTGAGTTGTTTTGTGTCCGGATTAAAGAGTCATATTCGTAAGGAGGTTCATATTGCTAAACCTACTTCTTTACATCATGCTATTTGGCTGGCCAAAATGCATGAATCCAAATACTTTGATAGTTCTTTTGTCACAAACATTCATTTTCACAACCATACACTTCTATCCCAAACACTTACCCAAACACAATATCCCTTAACACGAACTCCCATACTACAGAACCAAATTCTTATTCACATACTTTAGCCACAAATACAATCCTAAACACTAACCCTTCTGCCACTTCTACTTTGCAATTTTCTAAACCATTACAATCACATCCTAAACCATTACCAATTCGGAAGATGAGTCAAGCTGAAATACAAGAGAAACATGATAAAGGACTTTGTTTTCATTGTGATGAGAAATATTCTCATCAACACAAATGTAAGGCCAAGTTTTTGTTGTTGTTGGATGAAGGAGATGGTAAGGGTGAGGAACCAGAGGAGGAGGAGCATTCAGAAGTTTTGCCTTTTGATGAGAGCACTATTAGCTATCATGCCTTGTCAGGGCATACTATTCCATGAACACTCCGTTTTCGTGGTAAAGTAAAGGGACATAATATATCTGTTTTAGTGGATTCGGGTAGTACTCATAACTTTGTATAGTCCCGCATAGCAAAATATTTGGGGTTGCCTATAGTGCAATCAAGGTAGTTTAATGTGATGATAGGAAATGGTAGTAAATTGTTGTGTGAAGGACACTATGAGAATATTGCAGTGGATATTCAGGGTATAAATTTTCAGGAAACATTCTATGTTCTTCCTATACAAGGAGCAGATTTCGTGTTAGGTGTACAGTGGTTACAGAAGTTAGGACCTGTCACAATTGATTATATTACCCTTACTATGGAATTTGTGAACAGTGGATCGATGGTGGTGTTAAAGGGAGATAATCAGCATTCTTTGTTGTAGATTTCAAATCATCAACTTTACAAGTTAATTCAGCAAGATGATGTGGTTTCTTATTTCCACTTATTGGCTCAGGAGGTAAATTCTAACTCATGTTGCATTACCACCAACAATAGAGATTTAGATCATCTATTGGATAGCTATGCATCAATTTTTGAAGCACCTTCATCATTGCCTCCATTAAGTAATGTTCAACATAGAATTCAGTTAGTGAAAGGAGCCTCACCTGTTAATGTTAAGCTATATAAATATCCCCATTTTCAAAAGAATAAAATTGATAAACAAGTTTATGAAATGTTGGACTTGGGGATTGTACAACATAGTAACAACCCTTTTTCTAGTCCAGTGCTTTTGGTTAAGAAAAAAGATGGGACTTGGCGTTTTTGTATTGACTATAGGGCTTTGAATTAAGTGATAGTAAAAGATGAGTTTCCCATTCCTACAATAGATGAATTGTTGGATGAGTTACATGGTGCTTCATATTTATCCAAATTGGATTTGCGATTAGGATATCATCAAATTAGGATGTATTATGATGATATTGAGAAGACGGCCTTTAGAACGCATCAGGGTCATTATGAATTTTTGGTAATGCCCTTTGGATTATCAAATGCTCCGGCTGCTTTTCAGTCTATAATGAATCAAATTTTTCAAACTTATCTTCGTAAATTTGTCATAGTATTTTTTGATGACATATTGGTTTACAGTAAGCATATGACAGATCATTTGACTCATCTTGAGTTGGTGTTGAAGATATTGCAGCAACACGAATTTTATTTAAAAGGCAGTAAGTGTCTTTTTGGTAAAGATTCTATTGAGTATTTGGGACACATTGTGTCTGCTCAAGGGGTCAGTCTGATCCAACTAAAGTTCAAGGGGTTCAACAATGGTCAGTTCCACAATCTGTAAAGCAATTACGGGTTTTCTTGGGTTTATCGGGTTATTACAGATGATTTATTAAGGGTTATGCTCATATTGTAGGACCATTAACTGACCTATTGCAGAAAGACAACTTTGATTGGTCAGAGTCAGCTCTTACAGCTTTTTAAAATTTGAAGCAGGCATTGGTACAAGCTCCGATTTTGAAATTGCTAGATTTTTCCAAGCAGTTCATGATTGAGACAGATGCCTTTGGTACAGCTATAGGTGTTGTTCTATTACAGGAGGAATTTCCTATTTTACATTTCAGCAAGAAATTGCTCATCCATTTGCAGAAGGCTTCAGCTTATGTAAGGGAATTGTATGCTATTGTGGAAGCAGTGCGAAAGTGGAGACATTATGTGCTAGGGACTCATTTTATGATTCGCACGGATCATAAAAGTTTGAAAGAAATTCTTTCACAGGTTATTCAAACACCTGACCAGCAAAAATACTTATCCAAATTGTTGGGTTATGATTACTCTATTACTTATAAAGCTGGCAAAGACAATATTGTGGCAGATGCATTATGTAGACAACATGGGGGGAGGGACAAATTTTTAGACTGTTTGCACCCTGTTTTTCTAGTATGGATACTCTTAAACAGGAATATCAGACACTTCCAGCATTTCTACGTATTATTTCTGACTTAGCAAAAGGGTTATATCATAAACATTCCTTGACTTGGAAAAATGGATTTTTGTATTTCCATACCCGATTGTTTTTTGTTCCCACTTTGAGTTTGGTGCCTCTTATTTTGAAGGAATTTCATACAACCCCTATTGTGGTCATTTTGGTTTTCTTAAGATATATAAGAGAATTGCAGCTGAGTTTTTTTGGGAAGGCATGAGGAATGATATTGAGCAATTTGTGCAGAACTGTTTAACTTGCCAACAGGTGAAGTATGTAACTCGATCACCAGCTGGGTTACTAGTTCCATTGCCCATACCGGATAGAGTTTGGGAAGACGTGAGCATGGATTTCATCACATGTCTTCCTAAATCTCAGGGTTATACTGTTATTTTGGTGGTTGTAGACAAACTTCTAAGTACTATCATTTGGGGGCATTAGATGAACATTTCACAGCTACTAAAGTTGCTGCATTGTTTCTACACATGATGATCAGATTACATGATATTCCTTGGACTATTGTTTCTGATTGTGATGCAATTTTTATGAGTCGATTTTGGAAAGAGCTTTCACTTTAAGTAGAACTCAACTGTGTATGAGTTCAGCTTATCACCCTCAATCTGATGGGCAAACAGAGGTTCTTAATCATACTATTCAACAGTATTTGCGGTGCTTTGTGATGGAACAACCTCACACTTAGGTTAAGTTTCATGAAGGGGCCAAGACTATACCATTTGAAGTAGTGTATGGTTGACCTCCACCATCTATTCCTTCTTATGTTCGAGGAACATCCAAATTGGATGCAGTGGATCAGGAATTGTTAACTAGAGATCAAATTCTATCTTCCTTGAAGACTAATTTGCAGGTAGCTTAACAGAGAATTAAAGCTATTACTAATACTCATCGGACTAATGTCACGTTTGCACCAGGAGACTTGGTGATGGTGAAGCTCAGACCCTACAAGCAAGTCTCACTTGCCAACAACTTTCATAAGTTGTCTAAACAATACTATGGGCCTTATAAGGTGCTTCAAAAAGTGGGGGAGTGTGCCTATAAGGTTGAGCTTCCACCTAGTTCCAAGATCTATAACGTATTTCATGTTTTTGTTTTAAAGAGGTATTTTAGTACATCTACACCATCCTTAGATTTACCTGCAGATGCTATCGCTAATTACCCTTTGTTAGAACCATTGGGTATTGTGAATGCTAGGGTTATGATGGTGCATGGAAGACCTCTCAAATAGATTTTGGTTTCGTGGAAGGGTCTTGCCTTAGAAGATGCTACTTGGGAAGATTATAATCAATTTTCCCAGATTTATCTGAATTACAACCTTGCGGACAAGGTTGTCTTTTCAGAAGGAGAGTTATCTGTTACAAGGAATATCACGAGGATCATAAGCTATCCTCAAAAGCTCGCGGACTATATTTGTACAACAGATCAATGATAGTTACATGCAAATACATAGATTAGTTACAGGACTAGTTATAATCTAATTATAATCTGTTAGTAGCATAACTAACAAAGATTAGTTGTAACAAGTTCAGATCTATTGGACAAGTACCAAATACAGTTGTAAACAACGAAATAAACAAGTATAAATACAAAGAAAGGGAAAAAGGAGACTTATTCCCCCTATTGTTCATGTTGGTGCTTATATGGAGTCTGTTGTTACTCGAAAACAGCTAATCTTGTTCATATCCTTTAACAAAAAAACATATAAACAAAATGAGCTTACATACAATCCGAGCTAACATACGGAATAAGAAACGAGAGGAAAAACAGAGAGTTTACAAAAGGAAGTTAGGGTTTGCTCTTACGCAGGACAGGAGGTAAAGTCGAGAGGTAAGAAAAGAGAAGGAAGTTTACCGATTAGGGTTGTAGCAGAAGTTCTGGACTGAGCCGAGGAAGTGGGCTGGGTTGAAGTCATAGGCTGGTAATAGACAATCAATAGTGTTATTATCATGTGAAAAAAGAAAAAAAGAAAGATGCCATGAAGACAAGCTGTAGCATTATTATCTTTAGCAACTCGACCACGAAAAAAAAAAAATTTAAAATTTAAAAATCTAATTCCACGATTTCCAACTATCATTCTCCAAAATACTTTATTCTTCACCCCTTTTTTTTAAACATAATAAATATTATTATTATTATTATTATTATTATTAACAATACAAATAACAGGTCGCCAAGCTCATATATTTCATAATCTCATAATAAATATGCTATATTGAAAGAATTTTGTATTCAATTATCCATTAATCCCCAAGTAATTTGTATCTAAATCCCAATATTATTATTTTTCTTTAAAGCATTATGTTTCCGGTCACCAAATCTTTATTTTAGCACAAAATCACACAACACTCTTGGTCAGTTATTAATTGACATTGTTTTTGGGTTTCATGGTCAACATTACGTATCCTTTGTTCACGCATACTTATCATCTAGAATTTTTTTTTTTTTATAAATCATATAAATTCCTTTTAAGTCATCAAATGTCCAAAGTACTATGGAATGTAATTCATGGTTCCTTACCGATAGTGACGTGGATCTTTATTTTCCTAGACTTCCGAAACCCGTATTCTTTTGGTCCCCCTTTCTTTCCACGCACATTGATTTTGATGATCTCTCCAAAATTTCTACAAACCCTTGTTTCTTCCTTTACCCATGCGTTAATATGAAAGAAAAAAAAAAAAAAAAACAATTTGTTAGCTATTTATGTGGCTAGAGCTCCCATTTTATTTGAGAACTCATTCTTCATGGAATTAATGTACCGATAGCTTATGGGTTCAGAAAACAAAAGGCGAAGGAGTCTAAAGAGGAGATTAACTGTGAGGTTTATATATTTGAGTTATAGAATTTAACGTAGGGTCTTCATTTCCTTCCTATAATTACAAGTGCCACTAGGCATATGGTTTAGGTAATTGCTTGCTTTGCGGCTTTAATTATGGTTATTCGTATTTAAATGTACTTAATTTACTTATTTATTATATCTATTTATTTCCCTTTTTTTTGGATATTTCAGGGATAAAAAAATATTTTAAAATGTGAAGTCCAGATTAAAATTTTTTTAGTTTTATAATAATGGATATAATATAGATATAGATATCTGGATTATTTTTCTTTAAGAATTCAAACTTTTAGAAATAATGAATGATTTTTAGAGTCTCATCAGTCAATAAACTTATCATGCTTTATATTTGGAAAGTTTGTTTCATTAGGAAAGATTAAAATGAAGGATATTTCATAAAGATAGTAAAATAAGTCAAATGTACTTGAAATAGAATCAATCACATTAATGACTAGAAATTACACTTAAATTTCTTATAATTCTTTTTTCAATTTAACTATACATGTAATTGTTAGTTGAACCAACTTTGAAATATGATAAAGAGAAATATATTAATTAATTTATCATATAATTCTATTTTCAAATTTTTATTATACCATAATTTAATTTTTATATTAATCTTTCTCTTATGATTACGATATACATGCAATTAAATCATATAAATGTTCAAATACTTTATTTTTTATAGTGTTAAACTTAATTATTTTAAATATATTAGTACCATCTTTTATTTATATTTTTATAGGTTCATATATCATATTTGATATGATAACTTTATTATTTTTAAATTCTGTTACATTGATATGTTTAACTTTTGGGTTAATTACAAAAAACATTATATGTGTTTTGATCAATTTATAAATACATGAATTGTACTGATTTTTTGGCAAAGAGGTGGCCTAAGTTTTATACAAAAGTGTTAATATAATTAATTACTATTACAAGGATATGTGTTAGAGTCTTATTGGTCTTAAAAAATTAATTTTAACAAGAAATATTACTAAATAAAAATAAATAAATATTAAATTTTATTTTTTTAAATGTGAATATTGATTAAAAATGTTAAATTTATTTCTTATGACTAATAAAATATTGACATGTGTCATTTAAAAACTATTAAGTAATATTGACATCTTTGTATAAAACTTAATCACATATTTGTAAAAAAAAAAAAAAATTAATACAGATCGTATGTTTACAAATTGGTTAAAAGACAGGTAATGTTTTTATAATTATCCTTAATTTTTTTATATGTATCATATGAGAGTCATTTATTAGTATATGCATTAAAACATTTTATTTATAATATGTACTAATAAATAAAAAACTTTATATATAGATGATAACATGTATAATAACATTGATAATGGAAAATGTAAGACTCCCATTATAGACAAAAGTACAACCAAATAATTTTATCAATAAGTTCCAATTTAAAAGATATTGAGAAATTATTTAATGCATTCAAATTTTTAGAAATAATGAATGGCTTTCAATGTCTTATTATTCAATATTATTCATCATGCTATATAATGAAAAATTGGTTGCATTTAAAAAAAATAAAATAGGAAAAATAATATAAAATAGTAAAATAAGTCAAATATACTTAAAATAAAAAAGCATATTAATGACTATAGAAATACTTCTAACTTAAATTTTTTGGTCAAATGCAAGGAGGCTCCATTAACTTTAGGAGTAATGCGAGTTAACCTTTTGAACTTTAAAAGTGTCATTGTCGACTTCTAAACTATAAACATATTGCAAATTAATAAATTTTTATACATGTTTTAAAAAGTACAAATTTTGTATTGTTTTAGATGTACTTTTTCCGACAATATTCATATGGATTTGTATGGATATATACGAAAAAGGACAAAAAAGGGTGGAATGTTCTAAACTTGCAAATTATTTATGGTTTAAAAAGTCAAAAACCATGTTTCAAAGTTAAGGGGTCAATTTGCGTTACCTTAAAGTTTAGGAGGCGTTTTTGTATTTTTCTAAATTTTTTATTATTTATGAAGATTAAGACATATAGTTGTCATCTAATTTTACTATTATGAAAATTAAGAATCTTTTTCAGTGGGCCACAAAGGCTATTACAATGCGCTAATGTGGGGAATCGAACTCGATACCTTAAGGATGAGAACCTAGGCTGGATGCCACTAGACTACAAGGCTATTGGCGATTATGAATCTTTTTATACAATTCATGTTATAACAATAATGAATTTAATATCTTATTAATCAACTATATTTATCATGATTTATGAATTGTAAAATGTCTTTATTTTTTTCATGTATTAAATGACTCTTATTTTAGCAATTAAAATTGAGAAGTTTTCATAAAATAAATTACTTAATATCTTTGTTTCAAATGATAAAAATGCTTTCATATACATTAAAATGTAGATAATCAACTGGATGATGACAATTAATATTTACATTTGATTTAAACTTGGATTTTCTTATAAATTAAAACATAACTTTGATTACATATATAACAATAAGTTTAATTGAAAAATAATGTAAAATATGAAAAGGTAAAAACATCAAAAACTATATTCTATGATAGATAATACCTATTTGTTTGTTATATCTATACATATTACATCTTTTCCAATGGGTTATGGTAATTATACATGCACCTGATGATCTACTATTTGTATACCTCAAATAAAACGGTTTAAACATAAAATATACTGAAATAAAACTGTAGTAATGATGAGAGTTATATACCTATCCCAAGTTTACAATCTCAATTGCTAGAATAGAATCCCTATGCCTAAAGCATGAAAAAAAAAAAAATCCTTATCTAAAGGACCAACCTATTGTAAAGAAGGATAAAATATATTAAAGTGAAAATATAACTTACTAATTTACTACGACAGATTTTCAATTAAATGTGAGGTAGGTGACATATTATTTAAGATGGGTCATTGAAAAAATTTACTAATGAAAATTTAAAATTTTAGGTATAAGGCCAATATGTTGACATTATCGTGTTTATAATGAAGATAATGATAAATTGATACGTATAGATGCATACATATTATTAGATTTTAAAAGAAACAATTATCTAAAAGATAAGCATCTTCCAATCCATATCCTTAACAAATATCTAAATAAAGAATCAACACATATCCTTTATTTACATATATATATATATATATATATCTATAACTGTATCTATATCTATATCTATATCTATATCTATATCCATATCTATATATATTCAAAGTACTAGAGTCAGACTTATGAAATACAATCTCCTTTGTTTATTTATTGATTTTTTTAAAGATTAAATAGGTTTTTGAAATTCGAGGTAAGTAATGGAATCTCTCTCGATGATATTCTCATGCAGATTCTCTCTAGGGTTCGTACTCTTGATTTGGCACATGCGAGGTGTGTTTGCAAAAGATGGAAAACCATCATGAAAGAACCTCTTTGGCACAAACTTCATTGCTCTTATTCCATCTCAAACCCAAACAACAAAGTCCTAATGGTTCAATGTGGGAAAGATTTGTGCTTTGCGGATTTTTCTAATGATTCCAAAGCTTCTCCAGCGAAAATGAGAGCTTTCACTCATATCATGCAGTCATTCTTAAATATTATTCGGATAACTGATGAACCCAAAGTTTTGAAGCAAAATTGAGAGTTTGTGTCCCTGGAAAGCATTTATCCTTTAAGATTGTTGGGTCGTGCAATGGCTTGTTGTGCTTATTCCATGAAAGGTTTGAAAGGATCTATATCAAGAATCCATTCACTAATGAAGACCTGTGGCTTCCCGAACTTCCCCATTCAAAAAGAATCTTGTTTTGTGGTTTTGGATATGATTCCACTACTAACAACTACAAAGTTGTGGCTATGGTTCCTTCGCAAGGAAATCATTCTCCTGACAATATGTCTTTCTTATCAGAAGTTATGGTGTGTGAATGTGGGAGCATGACGAATTGGAAGAATATAGGCACGACAAGTTATTGTTATATTACCTTCAGCTTCATCCCCCACAGCTAGCTTTTGTGCATGGGAGGCTCCACTGGATGTATTGGCGTGAGATAGTATCATTTGACTTTACAGATGAGATAATAAGGGTGATAAGAGCTCCTGATTCTTTGACATTATATAAATGATTGTGATATTATATCGTTTCAAAATTGTTTATGTCTCGTGCATAAAATCACCACTATGAAACCCTTCGATTGCAAGTTTGGATCATGAAAAGGTACGGCATAAATGATTCTTGGGTGAAGGAATTCGATAGTCAAAGTGCTGGTATAAGGATTGAAATACCACTTGGTCCAGGTGATATATCTACAAAAGTTATAGGGGAGGTCGAGAATGGCAAGATCCTAATATATTGCAGCAATTTTATACATAATGGCATACTTTTGTATGAGCCCATGAATAATCATAAACACAAGTTTTTTAATTGTAAATACTTGCCAGATCTTCGGAAATCATTAGCATCAATTCATAGTTTTACTCTTAATCCAATGTCCCGCATGTTGAGCTTGTGATTCGGATAAATATGTATACGAATTATACGTGATGGACATTTACTTTAGTGGTTTTTGTCAAGATTTCTTGATCAGTTTGCTTCTTACTAGAAAACACATTTTTCTTTTGTTCGTTATAATTATATTTGTTACATGTTTATATTAAGTGGTTTTTTTTATATATAGTTTGAAACATCCAAAATCCTCACCTAGCAAATTTAGTAATGGCATAATTGAATAGTACTCTAGGTAGTTAATTTTGAACTTAGTTTAGATAGTTCCATTAAATAAAACAAGTAAACAATAAAAAATGATTAGATAACTTGATATAATTAAATTAGTAAATAGGATGATTGAAATTTGAGATTTCAAATATTCTTTATCTACTTTCTTCGATTATCAACTATGTAATCAAATTATTCAATTCTTTCCTAATCATCAATTTGAATTCCTTTTATTTTCACTTTTCAAATGAAATAAATTCTTAAGTTTAACTACCTAAATTTTTAAAAGACCCTATTTAGCCATCTTAACAAAGATTTCATTCCTAAAATCCACATAAATTTTGAGTTGCATTGCTTTTTAAAAATATTAATTCTTTAGCTCAAACTTAAACTAAATATCAAATTTTTACAAATTAAATTCCTAGACATGATTTCAATTCAAGTAATTAATTCATAATCTATAAGTTCTCATTTTTATTTAATTATTTTCAATGCTTAAGATAATTATCTAAAATGTTTAAACTTAAATCCTTATTGTAATCACTCAAATTTATACAACTCAAAAATAATAATCATTCACTAAATAATGTGAAAATTTTGAAGAAATTTTAAGAAATGTTACAGAAAGCACTCCTAATTTTTTATGATCTAAAGATGTTAAAATAAGAAAAATTTAATTATCATTTAAAAAATTTAATAATTATATTTCAAAATAAAATTCTTCCTTTTCATTATAAAATTTTACAAATATAAAAGGACAAAATTCAAAATAAATACTTAAATGAACAAAAATGAGATTTTACTAAATGATAATAGTAATCAAAGTTGTAAAATAAAACATCACGGATAATTAAAGAAACAAATGATTTGTAGATAAATAATTATAAAAGAATGGTACTAAATCTAAATAACTTGAATCTTAAGATATTTTATAAAAACGAAAATTACAAGAAACACTAAATCAATATAACAAGAGAGAATAAAACAATGTAAACATATAATGCATGTAATAAACAAATCTAAAATATGAAAATAATTTCAAAATGATATCAAGTTTCAATATGTTTTAAATAACGGATGTCACACCCCTACAGGGTACCCTAGTTATAATAATGCACCACGTAACTAACTGAGGCCTCTAGAAAGTAACATAAATACTATACAACTAACATTCCCCATTGAAGTGGACAATTAAACATGATCGATAGTTGTTTCGGTGAGAAAGATATTGCATATACACACATATAACCCATAAACGAACATAATATACAAATCTAGGTCTTCATAAAATATTATAATCATGGTCTTCAAGGCTTCATAGAACCGTTTAAAAACAAAGCTGAACAAGGAAAAATAAAACTTAACTTATACTATTACAAAACATTACTAAGTCTCTATTACACATATGGTCTTCATTCCAAAAGAGTACATAAGTCCACTCTACACTGACTCCTACACTTGAATTGGTTTCGCTCTTCTTACTTATAATCCTATAAAGCAACAATCTAAGAGAGCATGAGCATACAAAACTCAGTGAACAATAGAATCTTAACACACATTATCAGTATCAAACAAGTTTTTTTAGCAACTGTAAAATACAGAAATAAAGATGAAAATATAATGAATTATGAATAATGAGATTATATAGGATGAGTTTAAGATCAAAACAAGTAAATTGTAAAGGTTTAAGTTTGGTTGTAGGAAAAATACTAAAGTTCGGATTTCTGCAATTTTGGACAGATTGTATGCCGCCTCTTGAGAATCTATGCCGCCAGTATAGAGACAGCGTAGGATGGGAACAGTAGCGTTTTTCTTAACGCTGGGAGAACGCTGCCGGTGTTCACTGAGGTTTCTTTCAATACCGGTAGGGAACACTGCCGCGTAGGGCATGAATTTGCTGGCGTATGTAGTAAGATCGAAGTTCTGAGAAATCAAAGCCCCAATGAACGCTGCCAGTGCTCGTGTAAATTTTGCCAGCGTAAGGTGTAAGCCGACAAGATCTATATGTACGCCGTCGGCGTAGGGCCGTGTATGACAAAATTTCTATAAGTACGAGACAGGAAAGATAGTTTCGAAAGATTTGTTTTTCGTCATGCTTTCCTTCGTATAAGAGAGTTTTGGAGTATTCTTGGAGTTCTAAGGTTAGAGAATCATCAAAAGGGTGTTTTTGATCCAAAGTAAGTGATCTTAACCTTCTCATATGGATTTTATACGAATTTATATAAGTTTCTTAGGGTTTGGTTGAATTTTTGCATGAAGGTTCTTGTGAGGAAACCTTAGCACGTGTTGACATCCTTGATTGGTGAATGCAAGTAAGGTTTTAGCGATTCAAATCAGTAAGTTTATCTCCTCTATGATGGATTCAAACAAAATACGAGTTAAAAAATGTAAACCCCGATTTTTTCAAGTAACCAAGATAACTCAAGAATCGGAAACAAAAACCCTAAACCGGAATAGCTTAAGTCTGGAGTGAGAACTAGAACCCTAATTCCGGCTTTTCCTCGGTTTCCGATTAAGAAACTTTTATAAGAAATTTTGTTTTGAATATAGTTCTTGATTATATTTCAAACCAAGAAAATAACATATTTTAAGAAAACTTCAATTTTGGGTCATCCCGAGACCCATTATAAAAAACGTGCCCCGAAACTAGAATTTCAAAAATTTCCTTATGAATACTCATTTGAACCGAAATAAAATAAGATTTAAAAAAATAGATTTCATAATTTTCCGGCTTATGAAAAATACAGTTATAGCCTTTTTATTCATATCCTTACTACCGTAATTAAATTGTCTTGACTACTATTCTTCACTATTCACAAGTACCACCTATTACTACCTATTTTGTACACTCTATATTACAACACTTACCATCACTCAATCACCTCCCCTTTTCAAAGGATTTTTGTCCCTTAACTTTCAATACAAGTTATAACAAATTATACATCAAAGATAAACAATCAAAACAAAAATAAAATCACACTTCCCCCCCCCCCCCCCCCCCCCCCCCCTCATGCATAGTGCCGGCGTGAATGCTGTAAACCCCGGTTTTTCAAGTAGCCAAGATAACCCTAGAACAGGAAACCAAAACCCTAAACCGGAATAGCTCAAGTCTAGAGTGAGAACTAGGAACCCTAATTCCGGCTTTTCCTCGGTTTCCAATTAAGAAACTTTTATAAGAAAATTTAATCTTGAATATAGTCCTTGATTATATTTCAAACGAAGAAAATATCAATTTTAAGAAAATTTCAATTCCGGGTCATCCCGAGACCCATTATAGAAAGGCGTGCCCCAGAGCTAGAATTTCGAAAATTTACTTATGAAGTACTCATTTGAACCAAAATAAAATAAGGATTTCAAAAATATAAATTTCATAATTTTCTGGCTTACGAAAAATGCAGTTATAACCTTCTTATTCATATTTTCTTACTATCGGTAATTAAATTGTCTTGTCTACTATTCTTCACTATTCACAAGTACCACCTATACTACCTATTTGCACACTCTATATTTCAACACTTGCCATCACTCAATCATCTCCTCTTTTCAAAGGATTTTTGTCCCTTAACTTTCCATACAAGTTATGACAAGTTAAACATCAAAGTTAAATCAATCAAAACAAAAATTAAAATCAAACTTCCTCCCCCCCACAAGTTCCATTTTTGCAAATTTTTTTATTTGTTTTACTCCCTTTTAACCTAATTTCAAATGCTATATAAACTACTTTTTCTCTCTCTCTCTTCATTCTTTCACTTTTCAAGTTTACAAAGTTAAAACACTCTCAAAATCCTCCCCATTTCCTCTCCTTTGCCGTGAGCTTTGAGCTCCCCCACCAACCCACACAACTTTCCATTTTCTTCTTTCCATCTCCTATTTTACCTCAAAGTAAGTGAACTTTTACTCCTTCCACTCATAGATCTTTGTAATGGCTAAGTGATTCTTGGATATTTCCAACCAAAGGACCCCATGAGCTCTTGCTAGGGACAAGGAAATATGAAAACAAGAATACCAAACCATTACAAAGTAGATCTAACATTTAAAGGAGCTTTCATGCCAAAAGCATTTGTTTGTCCATCAAAAAGTGTTTTGAACAAAAGATCTTTTATAAAAATGTAGTTTTAATGTTTTCAAAACTCATTTAAGCATTTGATATAGTAGATCTATCATTTTACTACTCATGTTCATGTAGGCATTTAAGATCTCATCATTATTTTGAGTTTATGTGCATTAATGGTCTTTAATGTTTTTGTCCTTAGTAAATAACCTTCTTAGTATATAGATCTATAAGTAGATGAGTTAATAAAGTCAAAAAGGAAAATACTTTTCAAGAAATGAACTTGTGTAAATTCGGATGACTTTAGAAACCTAGGTTAAAAACATTTTTATCAACTTTTAAACATGTGTTTTACAAGAAAAATGAAGCCTATAGGTGATAGATAATGTTTGGTAATATTTTTCATGAGTTTAGATGAGTTTTTACTAAAGAAAATATTTAAAACAAGAGATGAAGTCCAATAGAAGTTTTGAGTTAAAAGTCTTGAAAACCAAATTCGTAATAATGGATAGATGATTAGAAAACACTAGTTTTCCAACTTCAAAAATAGTATTTTCTCAAATAAATGAAGTCCTTAGGCTATAGGTAAGATAGATACTTAAAGTTCTAAGTATAAAGTGCATTTTCTTAAAAGAATCAACTTGAAAAGGAAGTTTTCTAAATTCGGATTTTTGGAACCACCCTAGTATAAGACCCACTTAAAAGTTTACAAATGAAGATTTTATTAAAGAAATAAAGGCCTTAGGATAAACTAATATAAGGGGTCAAAATTTCTTTAAACAAAGTGAAGTTTTCTTAAAGAAAATCCTTGTAATAAGTAGGTGTGACCAAGTGTAGTAAACTCACTTGTTAAATAATAGTATGAAATGGTTTTCTAAGAAAAAGTTTATTTAAATTCTTTGAGTCTAAAAATTTATGAGGACTTAAGATCATTAGAGTTCATATCATGACATTCATGATAGGGAAAATCATTACCATGGCATTTAGTTTCATTTTGTACTTAGGAATCTCAAGTGCACTCATGAAAACCACTTTTTCGGAATCAATATACCCGCTGTACAGATCTGATCCCTCATTTCGAGGCTTAGATATTTTCAAAACTTGATTTAAAATTCATATTTAGAAAGCTCTTCCGAAGTAGATAGAAATCAATATAAAATTTACGAAATTCCAACTTAAAACGACCAAGTTATGGCCATTTTAAATTGGGACTTCGAAAATGACGCGAATTTCGATTTCACTAAGTTTCTTAGAGTTTTAGTATCATAAGAAGGTAGAACACTTATTAGGGTATTTCTTATATGAATAGGTGAACCCTTGGACGTTGACTCTTTACCTCCGGATTATTATTACTAGAAGAAAGGCGAACCAATGGCGGAGTGAGTTTTTCTTCTCGATTCATTTATTGTATGTGCTTGTAAAGTAGTGCACTAGAATGTAGGCCAAATGAATGGAATATGAATGATGGGGAATAATGAGAAATTATTTGTTGATGATGATGTGAGAACTCAAATTAAGAATATCGAAACCGGGCGATAAATTTTGGTTGTGTACTTAGCTATGATGGATTGTCTGAGAAATTGTTTGATCGCCTAATTAAAGTGACTTAATCAACTACTCGAACTAATGCCAAATTTGACATGTGCATATCAAAAGGGGAAGGAGCATTAGCATTTGTAGGTTAATCGTGATCCACAAACGATATCGAATAATCGTAGGTTAATCGTGATCCACAAACGATATCGAATAATCGTAGGTTAATCGTGATCCACAAACGATATCGAATAATCGTAGGTTAACCGTGAACCATAAATGGCATAAAGTTAGTACCGCAGTATTCGTTAATCTGCTAACCCGGGATGGAGGGCACAAGTCCATCCACATATGATTTCCAGCTGGTCATATGTTTGTTTAACTCACATGTTTGGTGCATTCACTTGCTTGCTTAATTATTTGGTTAAATTGTTGAGACATGAATGTTATTGTGGAAGATTACACTCACTAAGCTAGTTAGCTTACGTCCCTACAGTCCATTCCTTTTGCAGCTATCCCATTTGTGGCTTAGGCGACGTGACCCGGCTGAACAGGTACAGAAGCTAGGAGTTTCCCCTAGAAGTTGGAATTTATGTATTAGACTTCCATAGGAAACTTCTAAGACTTGGATGACTGTATAAGACCGTTAATTATTCTTTTACGGGGGTATGCCCCTTAGATTATGTAATATTTATTTATGTTTCATGAATTATATCCTACTACTAATGCATGCTAAATTAAGCTTTTATCTCCATTTGGACTTGCACTCTATTGTGTGTAAAGGTACGCCTTACATCTATATAAGGCTCTCGAAAGACTAAGGTGGTAATTCGAGAATCTTATATGGTAGGCGGACTGTTACGTTTAGGGTACCCTATGGGGCGTGACAAATGCGTTCGCCGCGCACACCCCCCCCACACCAAGCTCCATTTTACAAATTTTTTTCTATTTATTTTAGTCCCATTTAACCTAATTTCAAATGCTATATAAACTACTTTTTTTCTCTCTCTCTCTCTTCATTCTTTCACTTTCAAACTTTTGCTAAAGGAAAAAGCTCTCAATTCTCTCCCCCATTCCCCTCCTTGCCATGAGCTTAGAGCGCACACACACACAAACTTTCCATTTTCTCTTTTCATCTCCTATTTTATTTCAAGTAAGTGAGCTTTTACTCCTTCTACTCATATATCTTTGTAATGGCTAGGTGATTCTTGGATATTTCCAACCAAAGGACCCCATGAGCTCTTGCTAGGGATAAGGAAATGTCAAAACAAGAATATCGAACCATTGCAAAGTAGATCTAACATTTAAAGGAGCTTTCAAGGCATAAGCTTTATGATTTTTCATCAAAAAGTGTTTTGAACAAAAGATTTTTATAAAATATAGTTTTTATGTTTTCAAAACCTATTTAAGCATTTGATATAGTAGATCTACCATTTTACTGCTCATATTCATATAGGCATTTAAGATCTCATCATTATTTTGGGTTTATATGCATTAATAGTTTTTAATGCTTTTGTCTTTAGTAAATAACCTTCCTAGTATATAGATCTATAGGTAGATGAGTTAATAAAGTCAAAAAGGAAAACACTTTTCAAGAAATGAACTTGTGTAAATTCGGATGACTTAAGAAACCTAGTTTAAAAACCCATCTACCAACTTTTAAACATGTGTTTTACAAGAAAAATGAAGCCTATAGGTGATAGATAATGTTTGGTAATATTTTTCATGAGTTTAGATGAGTTTTTACTAAAGAAAATATTTAAAACAAGAGATGAAGTCCAATAGAAGTTTTGAGTTAAAAGTCTTGAAAACCAAATTCGTAATAATGGATAGATGATTAGAAAACACTAGTTTTCCAACTTCAAAAATAGTATTTTCTCAAATAAATGAAGTCCTTAGGATATAGGTAAGATAGATACTTAAAGTTCTAAGTATAAAGTGCATTTTCTTAAAAGAATCAACTTGAAAAGGAAGTTTTCTAAATTCGGATTTTTGGAACCACCCTAGTAGAAGACCCACTTAAAAGTTTACAAATGAAGATTTTATTAAAGAAATAAAGGCCTTAGGATATAACTAATATAAGGGGTTAAAATTTCTTTATACAAAGTGGAGTTTTCCTAAGAAAAATCCTTAGAAATAGTAGGTGTGACCAAATGTAGCAAAGTTGATTTTTTTGACAATAGTAAAATATAGTTTCTTAAGACAAAGTTTATTTAAAATTCTTTAAGTCTAAAAATTTATAAGACCTTAGACAGTCTAAAAATCATTTCCATGGCATTTAGCTTCATTTTGTACTTAGGAATCTCAAGTGCATTCATAAAAACCGCCTTTTCGGAAACAACATAACCGCTATACAGATCTGATCCCTCATTTCTGAGGATTAGATATTTTCAAAACTTGATTTAAACTTCATATTTAGAAAGCTCTTCCGAATTAGATAGAAATCGATGTAAAATTTGCGAAATTCCAACTTAAAACGACCAAGTTATGGCCATTTTAAATCGGGACTTCGAAAATGACGCGAATTTCGATTTCATTAAGTTTTCTTAGAATTTTAGTATCCTAAGATGGTAGAATACTTATTAGGGTATTTCTTATATGAATAGGTGAACCCATGGACATTGACTCTTTGCTTCCGGATTATTATTACTAGAAGAAAGGCGAACCTATGGCGGAGTGAGTTTTTCTTCCCGATTCATTTATTGTATGTGCTTGTAAAGTAGTGCACTAGAATGTAGGCCAAATGAATGGAATATGAATGATGGGGAATAATGAGAAATTATATGTTGATGATGATGTGAGAACTTAAATTAAGAATATCGAAACCGGGTGATAAATTTTGGTTGTGTACTTAGCTATGACGGATTGTTTGAGAAATTGTTTGATCGCCTAAGTAAAATGGCTTAATCAACTACTTGGACTAATGCCAAATTTGACATATGCATATCACCAGGGGAAGGAGCATTAGCATTTGTAGGTTAATCGTGATCCATAAACGATATCGAATAATCGTAGGTTAATCGTGATCCACAAACGATATCGAATAATCGTAGGTTAATCGTGATCCATAAACGATATCAAATAATCGTAGGTTAATCGTGATCCATAAACGATATCGAATAATCGTAGGTTAATCATGATCCATAAACGATATCGAATAATCGTAGGTTAACCGTGAACCATAAACAGCATAAAGCTAGTACCGCAGTATTCGTTAATCTACTAATCCGGGATGGAGGGCGCAAGTCCATCCACATATGATTTCCGGCTGGTCATATGTTTGTTTAACTCATGTGTTTGGTGCATTCACTTGCTTCCTTAATCACTTGGTTGAATTGTTGTGACATGAATGTTATTGTGGAAGATTACACTCACTAAGCTAGTTAGCTTACGTTCCTACAGTCCATTCCTTTTGCAGCTACCCCATTTGTAGCTTAGGCGGCGTGACCCGGCTGTACAGGTACAGAAGCTAGGAGTTTCCCCTAGAAGTTGGAATTGTTTGTTTAGACTTCCATAGGAAACTTTTAAGACTTTGGATGACTGTATAAGGCCATTGATTATTCTTTTGCGGGGGAATGCCTCTTAGACTATGTAATATTTATTTATGTTTATGAATTATATCATAATGTTAATGCATGCTAAATTAAGTTTTTATCTCCATTTGGACTTGTACTCTGTTGTTGTAAAGGTACACCTTACATCTATATGAGGCTCTCGAAGTACTAAGGCGGTAATTCAGGAATCTTATATGGTATGTGGCGGACTGTTACGTTTAGGGTACCCTATGGGGCGTGACAGTTTAAGTTGGTATCAGAGCACTAGGTTTTTAAGCATGACAATAGAGTTTAAAACTAAACCTAGAATTAAGTAACTAGGTTAAATTGGAGTTAAAGCTAGGCTAATTAGTAGTTTTCTTGTTGTAGGTTTCTTTGGGTGAAACCCGTGAAAGGGCTAGAAACTTCACAAAAAGCATGAATGAAACTATGGTGGAATATTGGCTAAGATTAAGGGTGTTGTGCGAAGACTTTGCATTAGTGCAACGACATAGAACTATAAAAGAGATATATAAATTGTGGAAAGAAGGTCTAAGGTATACAAGATGGACATCAGTAATAGATCAACTAAGATATGATCTAATTAGAAGAAGAAGGTGGACCATGATGGAGACTATCTATACCTTGGAAAGAGTAATGGTGGAATATGTTGGCGAACTAATGCTGAGGGAAGCTACCTTTATCTTGAAGAATGAAGGGAACCCCACCCACCTAGACTTTAGGAAGTGGCATGGTATAGGACCTCTCTATGTGCATGCCCATGATGATCTTGATAACCATAGGGAATGGAATCTTGTGGATGTCAGAAATCACATATTATGGCAAGCTAGATATCTTGATCTTATACCATTTTTAGGAGGAGCTTTAGCCCCACAAGTAGGAAATGGAGGAGTACATTTGATTAATGCCCCAGTTATGGAAGGAGAAGATGCGAATGAAGGAAATAATGCAGAAGAGGATAATGATATGGATGACTTTGAAGAGGAAGAGGATTCTGAAGAGGACCTGAATTGGCAAAGAAGGAATACCTAATCTCCTACCCCTCCAGCCATAGCCCCAGAACAACCCAACCAGTTACCCGAACAAATTTTATGGGATTTTGATAGGGATCTTGACATACCCGATAGTGGGAGAATGGAACCAGAGTTTGACCCCACCATCTGGAAGGATATCTACCCGGTAGGCGAGTGTTCCCCTTAGGTTGATGCCATAGCCCCCGAGCCAGTAGTTCCGGAACCTTTGGAGAGAATGAATGAGGAGGAGGATATGATGAGTGAATTCCGGGATAGATGGAACAGGATTTGGGAGGAAACTGGAAGAGAAGTGGATAGAGAAATGTGAAATAGGAATGGATCCAATAATAGAGTTGATAGGGAAGAAAGAAATCAAGTGGAGATCAAGAGATGAGAGAAGAAGAAGAAGAGGAAGAAGAAGAGCAAGAACCAGTAGCTCGACCCATTAGGAGAAGGAGGTTAACTGTGAGGGCCTATCTAAGTCAGTTTATCCAAAGGGATGATGGAGGATCTTCTAGTCGAGGACGACCCCCTAGCCCCTCACCAGACGATTCTGAGTAAGCCATGGAGGAATAGAGTCGAGTATCCCATAGAGTCCAATAGCATTTCTTTTTGAATAGTAGGCAATGTGGGATGCCAATTTGCCCTAGGATCTCTTTATGGTTTAGTATGTTGTCCTTCCTTTTCTTGTCTTTTTCCTTTCCATGTCTCTAGATGTTGTTAGATGGACATTATCGGCTAGTATCGGAAGGTTAGATTTGTGTTGCCTAATTTTGTAAGCTTATTTGAAAAGCAACTCTTGTACGGCACATCAAATCAATGAAATATTATGTTGATTCCAAGAATGAAGTTCCACAAGCATTATACTTTTGCATTAGTAGTAGACTACATTCATTATACTTAATTGCATAAACATATTCCCATTCATATCATCACTTGATTCAGAATTTCTTTGCTTATTATGATTTCTTGATTTAAAATTTCTTTTATTGTTATGATTTCTTTGCTCTAAGAGCCTTTTTGTGGACAATTTGAAATTTTGATTTCCTTTGGATCTTTTGTGAATTCTATAGTTCTTTAAATTATTCCTAAAATTTTCACAAATTCCTTAATCAAAGTTTTATAAACCACGAAACTTTGAAGAAGAAATAAAACTTATTAAGAAATTATGTAACAGTCGAAACCGAAGAAACTGAAATAGGGAGCAAGAACCACTCCCAAGCGAGGCTAGTAGCGCAAACCAGCCAGATCACCCCAAGCTAACCAACTTGAAGCTGCTCAGCTCGATCCCAAGCAACAACAATGAATGCAATTGGGCATTTGATAAACATGTTTACTACATTCATCCAAAACCAAAATCAAAACCAACCCCGGAATCCCGAACCAAGTATGAGGGATTCAGCACCTCTACCACCACCTCCACCAACCCCGCCGTATAGGGAAATGCAAGCCGAGATTCCCTTACCACCTAAGGAGCAATCTTACAATGCTTGCTATCCACCCCCTCCACCACAAAGAGGATATCAAAGGAGTTCTCTCCCCGACTTTATAAAGAGCAATCGTTACTTTGAAGGGGCATTTGGAAGGCCCGACGAAGCAGAGGATTGTAGGCAAATTGAGCGCTCCTTTGCAGCTTATGAGACTCCACCATATCTCTGACTGGAGTATGGCACCTACATGCTAAGATATAACGCCCGAGTACGGTGGGAATCGAAACGAAGGAGTTTGGTACCCTCGATTAGTTGGGAGACCTTTCGCAGGGAGTTCCCGAGAACTATTTTCCTGCCAGCCTCCGAGTGAGATACAGTGCAGATTTCTTGCATGTGAAACAGAGAGGCAGAACAATTTAGCAGTATGAGACAGAATTCAACCACCTGCTACAGTATGCTCTTGAATCTTACAAAAATACTGAGGAGCTGCAAAAACAAGTATTTTTGGAAGGTCTCGATGAAGACCTAAGAGTGAAGATTGAGGAATCAGGTTTGCGAACATACCCAGAGGTAATTGAGAAAGCCCGGTTGATAGAAGGGGCTAAGAAGAGGAAGCATGTTGAGTCGGACAAGAGAGTGTTCGGAAAAAGGCAATTTGATGCCTCTGGCTCAAGCTATAAAGGGAAAAGATTCAAACCTTACCATGGGTTTAAGGATAACAATGGTGGAAGTTCAATCAAACCAAGCCCAACATTACTTGTTGGAAGTGTAAAGGAAGCCACTACCCAAGGCAGTGCCCACAGCTGAAGGGCAAGTGCTTCTTCCTGCCCTTCAGCTGTGGCGAGGCAAGCCATCTAGTCTATGCTTGCCTGAAGAAGATGGCGATAACCTACTTCCTTTGCAAGGAAAAGGGCCACGTAACCTCCAAGTGCCCTCAATGGAAAAGTGTGGCTACCCGGCCTTATGGAAATCCGGGAAATGATAACACCCTACGATCTAGTAGCAAGGGTGGTAGCCGCGCAGCTTTGGCCATGCATGGGATGCGGCTATACAACTTTGAAGGCCAATGGATGATTGAGGATGATGAGGAGGAAAACGTGGAGCTAGCCGCACTGGACCAAGGCGATGATGTAGATAGCGGCTTGCTGATAGGTCATTAACAAGCATTTTTTTTTTTTTATATAAAAGTTCTTTGTTTCTTAGCAAGTTTTAAAAAGAATTAAAACTGTAATAAAGGAAGAGTTGCAATCTGGAAACCTTGGAATAGATAGCTGTTGAGTGATTGGGACCAAGTAGTGATAAATGCTTATGGTAACAAGACGCATAGGAGTAAATGGGAGTGAAGCGTATGTGTTGTTTGACAGGAGCAACCCACTCCTTTATCACTACCCGCTTGGCTAAGCAGCTTGGACTACCCATAGCCATGACAACCCACAGCTTAAGGATTAAGACACCCACAGGTAGTGTCGTGCCAACCCGAGAGATAATAAGGGATTGTTTGCTAGAAATCCAAGAACATATCTCAACAAGCTACCACCCAACCATTCAGATGCCACCCTATGAAGCCTTATATGGACGGCGTTGTAGGTCCCCTCTGTTTTGGGATGATGTGGAAAAGCTTGCTATTGGGCCTGAATTGGTTCAGGAAACAGCTGATAAGGTCCGGGTTATTCAACAGAAAATGAAAGAAGCTCAAGACAGACAAAAGAGTTGGGCTGATCTGAAGAGAAGAGAACTGAAATTTCATGTAGGCGATCATGTCTATCTAAAAATAAACCTAATCAAGAGCATAAAGAGGATGCAAACTCAAGGGAAATTAAGCTCAAGGTATATTGGACCCTTTGAGATTTTGGAAAGAGTGGGAGATTTGGCCTATCGGCTAGCCTTACCGCCAAGCTTGTCGAGAGTTCATAATGTGTTCCACATATCAGTGTTAAGGAAGTATGTACCTAACCCTGAGCGGATAGTGGAGTTGGAACCCATTCGGTTAAAGGAGAATCTCATATATGAAGAGCACCCAGTAGAAATCTTGGATAAGAAAACTCAGAAGCTTTGGAATAAAGAGATCCAATATGTTAAAGTATTGTGGAGAAACCACGCTTCTGAGGAAGCAACTTGGGAAGCTGAGGAGGAGATCCGAAGGAAATACCCCGAGTTGTTTGAGGATCAAGGCACGTCAGTTCAGTTTTGAGGACAAAACTCTTTTTAAGGTGGGTAGGTTGTAAACCCCAGTTTTTTTAAGTAACCAAGATAACTCAAGAACCGGAAACCAAAACCCTAAACCGGAATAGCTTAAGTCTGGAGTGAGAACTAGGAACCCTAATTCTGGCTTTTCCTTGGTATCCGATTGTCGAGCCTGGATTTTTCCACTAATCTTATCTGGTTCATTTCTTATAACCCGATTCACGTTAAACCCGAACCCATTTAACATGAATCCTCGACTAGGGGTTAAAAGAAATTTTAAAAAAAATTTTAGAGTCGCCACCCGATATAAATCGGGAAAAATATAAAAGGTAGGATCAATGGGTCGGTTGATCCTAACTTAGCTACTAGTCTGCGAAAATTTGATTTAAAAAAAATCAACTTTTAAAACCAGATATCATGGATTCGGGGGCTAACATTAAAACCAAATTGGTTACCACTTTTGGAATTTTAAATTTATATCTATCCTTTATATGCTCAAAAAAAAAAAACTCTAATAATATATTACAACAAAAATATTTACAAGTCAAATCATTCATTTTTTTATTGTTATGTGCTTTTATTCATTTTTATTATCTTTTAGAATATCAATATTAACAAATATATATTTTTTTAAAACAAAAACTTATATTTACAAAATAGTTATTCACAATATTTAAAAAAACATTTTTTTTTATGTTTTAATGTCGCCCCGCAGGTGCCTACGTACTCGCTAATCGAGATCAGACAAAACGTAGTTCTTTTAAAAAATTTTAATTTGTTGATCAATTTTAATTTTTTGAACTCTTTTCATTTTAAGTTCATTAAATTTTGAATTTTCATGAAAAATCATTTTTGATGATCCTATGATCTAATCAATTAATTTTTTATTTTATGAAAATACAATTTTTCTAAGCCTAAAAATCATTTTTTTTATAGAAATTTTGTTCTTTGGAAAATCCAATTTTATTATTTTTATTTATTTTTTATTTATTTATTTTTTTTTTAAAATCATCACATAAATTCACAATATATTCAGAATATATTAAAAAATATTAAAATCATTTTTCATGCATTAAATATGCATTTTCTAAAGCAATTTATGTATAAATACATGTTAAAATATTCAAAAATATTAAAAAAAATAAAAAATAAAAAAAATTATATAAAAAATAATTATTTATATTTTTCTGGATTTTTCTGTATTTTTTCTGAATTTTTTTGAATTTTTATAAATTTTTTACTATTTTTTATTATTTTCTGAAATTAATTATATAATAAAAATATAATAAAATAATACGGGTTAACCTGGACCGTTGGATGAAACGGATGAAATCTGGAGCGTCGATCGTGCTGACCGATCTGGATCGTCTGATCTTTGTTGACTCGATCTGAGTCGTCTGATCTGCTTGATTGAATCTGGGCCGTCTGATCGCTTGATTGAATCCGAGCCGTCTGATCTCTTGATGAAATCTGGGCCGTCTGATCGCTTGATTGAATCTGGGCCGTCTGATCTGCTTGATCAAATCTGAGCCGCTGATCTGCTTGATTGAATCTGGGCCGTCTGATCTGCTTGATTGAATCTGGACCGTCCGATCAGAGTTGACCGTTGACCGATGACCGACGACCGTTGATCGATGACCGACCGGGTTGGATTCGGATCTTCGGTCGGATCTCGGAGCTCCGGCGGGTGAAGAAGACGATGACGAAACTTTTCAGGGCGGATTCCGACGGCTACGGTGGTCCTCGATAGCTGGAAGCTTGTCGGCCCAACTCCTATGGTGGTTGCGCGTCCTCTGAAGGTGGTGGTTCACGCCCAGAACGGCGGCAAGGGGCGGTTCCGGCGGTGGTTGTACGGTGGCGCAAATCAGAAAATTAAAAAAAAATTTGCAGAGGTTAATTTGATCAATTTGATCAAATCTAAGCAAACTAAAACATCAAAATTAGGTTTCTAACATTCCTAACACACTCAATTTTGATCAAATCTGATTCAATCACTTCGAATTTGAAAAATTCGAATTTTTCTTCCTAAATTCGAGAATCTCGAATTGATATGGTTATGTATGTGTTTTCTTGAAATTGACTTGTGCCTTTTGCTCCTAGGACCTCCTATTTATAGGTTGCAAGCTCAATTTTATGTTTCAAGCAGTTTCGAAAATGAATCAATTTTTGCCTCTTGATTTTTCACGAATTTAATTCGAAAATCCATGATTAAATTGTTTGAAACTGATGAATTGATGATTGTTTTCATATTCCATGTCAGATTCATCCAATCAATTTTTGTAACTCCTCATTCATGTGCAATTGAATGCTTTATACATTGAATTTTGTAACTTTTGGGTTGTTTTTGCACTAATCTTTCATATTCCATAACCACTTTGCAATTCCATCATCAATTTTGGCAATCAATGATGTTTTGTCAGTTAAAAACTGATGCAAAGTAAGGCAAAAGTCACATTTGAGGAAAATGAAAAGACAAAAATGATAAAAAGGCAAAAATCTGCCTTTGCTAGGGTTTGAACCTGTGTCCTTGAGCTTGAATGTGTGTTTGGGTCAATGTGTTTAACCAATAGGCCATTGGGCCTGTGCCTTGATCACTTAGCCAATTTCATCAATACTTAAGGCTTTTGAAAAATGAGTTTAATTAAATTTTAAGCCTTAATTAATTGGGCAAAAATTGGGTGTCTACAGCTGCCCCTCTTTGTGGTAAAGTTTGAACAAAACTTTTGCCACAAAGACAAAAAGATAACCAATTTTTGTTAAGTTTCTTCTCTAAATTATTATTATTATTTTTTTTAAGGAGATTTTTATCTTGTGCTAAACTATCCGTCGAGTTTAGACTTTGAGATTTTGCTAGGTCAACTGTCGAACCTAGACTTTAATTTGGTCATTTGCCGGACCAATGGGCTTTGGTTTGGTCATTTGCCGGACCAATGGGCTTTGGTTTGGTCATTTGCCGGACCAATGGGCTATGGTTTGGTCATTTGCCGGACCAATGGGCTTTGATTTGGTCATTTGCCGGACCAATGGGCTTTGGTTTGGTCATTTGCCGAACCAATAGGCTTTGGTTTGGTCATTTGCCGGACCAATGGGCTTTGGTTTGGTCATTTGCCGGACCAATGGGCTTTGGTCATTTGTCGGACCAATGGGCTTTGGTTTGGTCATTTGCCGAACCAATGGGCTTTGGTTTGGTCATTTGCCGGACCAATGGGCTTTGGTTACCATCTAGAATGGATGGATTTCTAACTTCTGTCTTGATCACCATCTTTAGTGGATGGATTTCTGAATTTTGTCTTGATCACCATCTTTAGTGAATAAATTTCTAAATTTTGTCTCCATCTTGAAAGTATGGATTTTGTGTTTGGTCAGTACTAAACTATCTGTCGAGTCTAGACTGAGGGGTACTTGTGATTTTTCAATCCTCTTGGGGACTTAGTTTTTTTCTGATCCACTTAGGAACTTGGTTTTTCTGATCTACTTGGGGACTTGGTTTTTTTTTCTGATCCACTTGGGGAACTGGTTTTTTCTGATCCACTTAGGGACTTGGTTTTTCTGATCCACTTAGGGACTTGGTTTTTCTGATCCACTTGGGGAACTGGTTTTTTCTGATCCACTTAGGGACTTGGTTTTTCTGATCCACTTAAGGACTTGGTTTTTCTGATCCACTTGGGGAACTGGTTTTTTCTGATCCACTTAGGGACTTGGTTTTTCTTTTTTTGGAAAACTCGAATAGGCTTCAGACTTTTTTCTTTTTTGGGAGACTTGGATGGGCTTCAAGCAATTTTTTTTGAAAACTTGCTTTGAAAACTTGGATGGGCTTCAAGTTTTTTTATTTGGAAAACTTGGTTTGAAAACTTGGATGGGCTTCAAATTTTTCTTTTTGGAAAACTTGCTTTGAAAACTTGGATGGGCTTCAAGTTTTCTTTCTTTTTTTTTTTTTGGAAAACTTGTTTTGAAAACTTGGATGGGCTTCAAGTTTTTTTTTTTTCTTTTGGAAAACTTGGTTTGAAAACTTGGATGGGCTTCAAGTTTTTCTTTCTTTTTTTTTTTTGGAAGACTTGGTTTGAAAACTTGGATGGGCTTCAAGTTTTTCTTTCTTTTTTTTTTTTGGAAGACTTGGATGGACTTCAAGCTTTTCTTGAAAACTTTGGAAACTTGGTTCAAACGTACCCTATGAACTGGCGTTTGGTTTTAACATTAGTGCACTTTTCGAGCTGACACTCGACTTGTTAAGGCGCTCCTTGAGCTGGCCTAAAACTTACAACTTGACAAGGCAGCACAACACTTCCTTGAGTTGGCGATTCTCAATTGGAAGAATAGATGAAGCTCCTTTGAGCATACGATCCTAAGGATTGAAAAAATATCGGACAACGCTCCCTTGAGCAGACTATCCTGATGCTGAAGAAATAGGATGATGCTCCTTTGGGCAAATAAACCTAAAGATTGAAAGGTAGGATGACGCTCCTTTGAGCGGGACCCTAATACTTAAACAGACAGGATGACGCTTTTTTAAGCAATCGATCCTAAAACTAAACAAATAGGATGATGCTCCTTTAAGAGCAGGTGATCCTAAAACTTAAACTTGAAAATCAAGTTTTGAAAACCGTAGCCTGAAATTTATTTTTTTTTTTAATTTTTTAATGTGGGAAATTCTTCCCCTTTTTTTTATTGAAAATTTTTAAGAAAACCTTTGAGAATTTTTTTTCTTTTAAAAACCAAAACCTTATGCCCTTTTTTTTTCATTTTTGCAAAGTTTTTTTTATTCTTTTATTTTAAAAATTTAAACCAAAGGCAATTTTTTTTTTACTTTTAATGAAGAAAACTTATTTTCTGTTTTTTTTATCACTTTTCAGATATTTGGAAAAAACTTTTTTTTTATTTTATTTTTTTTGGGAAGAAATTCCTTCTTTTCTTGGACCTTTTAAAGGTAAAAAGTTTCCCTTTTTTTTTTTTTTTTGAATTCCAACTTTTTTTTGAAAGTTACCAACAGGTAAAAATAATCATAAATAGGGTTTGCCCCATTGATCACTCATTTTTTTTTTAGCCTAAGGCTTCACTATTAACCACCTAAGGTCTTTTATTGAAAAGTTTTAATCATTGGGGACAAAGTTTTTCTTTTAGGACATTAATTTGAAAATTGGGGCATTGTTTCCAACTTTAGGGCAATTAATTCCTAATCCTGAGGCAGACTTCTTTCAAATTGGGGCAAATGATTTCATGCCCCTGGGATGATTCTTACACCAAGGTTGGTTATCTTATTTTAAGTTACCTAATCAAAGAGGACTTCCTTACACTCTCTTAGGCTTATTTTCACACATTTGACTCGATTCCAAAAATTATGGTCCGGCTTGCAAGTGACACACTTTGGTCAATCTATTAGGTCTTTTTTGGACTATAATGTGGGCTTTTGGTTATTGGCTTTAATCAAAAAGGATATTTCATAAAGGCTTTTTTTTTTTTCAACACATCCCGGGTTTACAAGTCAAGAACCCTTAAGGAAAACTTGAATATGCACTTATTCCTAGTTTCAAGAGCATTAAAAATCAACTCCTTTGATCCAAAGAGTCTCTAAAGGGTGGAATTGTGGATGGGCCCATAATATAATTTTGGACCTTGTGTTTTGATGGGCCTTGAGCTTTGAGCATGTGCCCCCAGTGTTTGGGTATGATCACCTTGTGTGATTGTCTTCCATCAGGTGGAATTGTGGGTGGGTCCATGATATAAATTTTGGACCTTATGTTTTGATGGGCTTGAACTTTGAGCATGTGCTTGTAATTTCTTGGTTTAATCACCTTGCTTGGCTATTCTTCATTTTTTTTTTTCTTTTTTTTTTTTTGCACTTTATTCATGTATCCCTTTTTTCTTCTTCTTTTGCAAGATGATTTGTATTTTTTCCATTGGATGGCTTATAGCTCAAAGTATATGGATTGTGTATGGTTTGGGATAGAAACTCTTCTTCCTTTCAAAGGAAATGATTTATTTATGTCAATTGACTACTCTTGAATTGATGCAACTAGGGCAAGTGCATACAAGTTAATCCTTTTTCTCCTTAATAATGACCCTGTCCTCCAAATTGCCCCGTTGTGGGGTACCCTAATGTAGGGTGGTTCTTGACAGGGCTTAATTTTAAAAAATTCTTCCTTAATAGGCTCAAATGGGTTAACAAAGGATAATGTGTTTAGGACTTTGAAATGAATGCCTAATGTCACTTTGACCTATGTATCAAATTCAAACTAGACCTCCTTTAAGGAATGAGTCCATTTTATCTCTCACAATTCACTCCACTCTTAGTGTGTAGGGTTAGTGTTTGGGATTAAGTTTGCCTCTTTTCATTCTAGGCCACTATTTAATAAGAATTTTTGGGATTTCAATCATCCATTTTTTTATTGCCTCACATATATAACTAAATGCCCCTAATCGGTAAAGTCCTTTTGGTTGCCCCCTAGTTTTGATTTCATTTGCCTTTAGCTTAAAATGAATGATCATTGAGGTAACAATTTTGAAACATTCTTTTTCTGTTGGCAATTTTCCTTCTTTTCTAATTTTTATTTTTTTATTTTTCGAAAATAACCTTTATTCTCTTTCTCATTTGTTGGAAAACAATTTTCATTTTTTTTTCTTAAAAAAAAATTGTTGGAGAACAAGTTTGAAAAATTTTTATTCTTTTTTTTTTTAGACAACAACTTTTTGTTCTCACTTTTTATTTTAAAAAATCTTCAAAAAAAAGAAAGTTGTTGAATGATATTTACAAAAAAGAATGTTTGAAAATGATTATTTATCCTAAAGTGGAAAAAGGATATTTACAAAAATAATTCACTTTTTTTCTTTTTTCTTGAAGGCAAAAATTATTTTACAAGAATAGTGGAACAAAAAAGACCCCCCTTTTTCTTTTAGAAGGAAATTCAAATGGGGGTTGATTTTTACAGGGATGATTATCCTGAAGACAAGGGAGAGGAATACATATGACAAAGGTAATTTTGATTGGAGAGGACCTATAACTATAGGTGGACAAAATTTCTCTATGAGTATTTACAAGTCTACTGTACACATTTTTTATTTTATATTATTTTTTTTCTTAAAAAAATGCAAAGATGCAAGCATACAGATGCAATTGGGATAATGACCTTAAAAATTTGATGAAAAAATTTTGCTGGAGTTGATGAAAAATTATTTTCTTTGAAAACCTTTTTTTTTTTAAAAAAAAAAAAAATAACTCCATTTTTTAAAAAAATTTTGGTCGCTATCCATATAAATGGAGATAAGGACCCTGAAAGTTTTGGTGAAAAAGTTTTGTTGGAATTGATGAAAAATCATTTTTTTGAAAATCTTCTTTTTTTTTTTTGAAAAATAACAAAATTAATTAAGACTCCATTTGAGAAAAAAAAAATTAGTCACTATCCATGCCAATGGGATAATGACAAAAAAAAAACTTTACTTGAAGTGGTATTAATTTTTTTTTTAAAAATAAAGGTTTAAAAACCATCTCAATCTAAAATTTTATTTACTAAAAAATGTTTGATTTTTGAAAAATTCCTTTTCTAGGAAAGAAACAACTCCACATTTTTAAAAAAAAATTTGGTGGACTTTTTTGAAATTTTTTTTATTTTTGAAACAACATTTTTTGGAAGAAAATATAACTCCATTTTTTTTTTAAAAGTTTGGTCAAAATCCCATGTTGATGAATGCATGATTTGGTAAGGTTCTATAGGTTCCCCGATTTAGTAGTACTAAACCGGAGTGGGAGGACATTTCTTGATCTAGAGGGTGGAAAGCCACAGCCCCCGGACCTTACTTCTGTCCTCCTCGCTTAGGCTCTTAAGACGGCCTGGGTCCGACCGTATCTAGCACACAATCAAGCTAATGCAAATGCAAATGCAAATACTTAAATAAATAAACAAACAAGCTTTTGCCTTCTTCTTCTTCTTTTTTTTTTTTTTTTGTATACCTGCAAGGTTAGTATATATTTACAGAACAATTATTCAATATACAAAGAATCATATATTTACAAAAATTGAGCAAGGATAAATTTAAAATTTAAAATTCCTAAGTGGCTAGCCCTCTTTTTTTTTAAAAAAAAATTTTAAAAATCCCCAGTGGAGTCGCCAAGCTGTCGAGCCTGGATTTTTCCACTAATCTTATCTGTTCATTTCTCATAACCCGATTCACGTTAAACCCGAACCCATTTAACATGAATCCTCGACTAGGGGTTAAAAGAAATTTTAAAAAAAAATTTAGAGTCACCACCCGATATAAATCGGGAAAAAATAAAAGGTGGGATCAATGGGTCGGTTGATCCTAACTTAGCTACTAGTCTACGAAAATTTGATTTAAAAAAATCAACTTTTAAAACCAGATATCATGGATTCGGGGCTAACCTATTAAAACCAAATTGGTTACCACTTTTGGAATTTTAAATTTAATCTATCCTTTATATGCTCAAAAAAAAAACTCTAATAATATATTACAACAGAAATATTTACAAGTCAAATCATTCATTTTTTTATTGTTATGTGCTTTTATTCATTTTTATTATCTTTTAGATTATCAATATTAACAAATATATTTTTTTTAAAAACAAAAACTTATATTTACAAAATAGTTATTCACAATATTTAAAAAAACATTTTTTTTTATGTTTTAATGTCGCCCCGCAGGTGCCTACGTACTCGCTAATCGAGATCAGACAAAACGTAGTTCTTTCAAAAATTTTAATTTGTTGATCAATTTTAATTTTTTGAACTCTTTTCATTTTAAGTTCATTAAATTTTGAATTTTCATGAAAAATCATTTTTTGATGATCCTATGATCTAATCAATTAATTTTTTATTTTATGAAAACAATTTTTCTAAGCCCAAAAATCATTTTTTTTATAGAAATTTTGTTCTTTGGAAAATCCAATTTTATTATTTTTATTTATTTTTTACATTTTTTTTTTTTTTATTATTTTTTTTAAAAAAAAATCATCACATAAATTCACAATATATCAGAATATTAAAAAATATTAAAATCATTTTTCATGCATTAAATATGCATTTTCTAAAGCAATTTATGTATAAATACATGTTAAAAATATTCAAAAATATTTAAAAAAAATAAAAAAAATAAAAAAAAATAAATTTATATAAAAATAATTATTTATATATTTTTTGGATTTTTCTGTATTTTTCTGAATTTTTTATGAATTTTTATAAAATTTTTACTATTTTTTATTATTTTCTGAAATTATTTATATAATAAAATAATACGGGTTAACCTGGACCGTTGGATGAAGCGGACGAAATCTGGAGCGTCGATCGTGCTGACCGATCTGAATCGTCTGATCTTTGTTGACTTGATATGAGCCGTCTGATCTGCTTGATTGAATCTGGGCCGTCTGATCGCTTGATTGAATCCGAGCCGTCTGATCGCTTGATGAAATCTGGGCCGTCTGATCGCTTGATTGAATCTGGGCCGTCTGATCTGCTTGATCAAATCTGAGCCGCTGATCTGCTTGATTGAATCTGGGCCGTCTGATCTACTTGATTGAATCTGGACCGTCCGATCAGAGTTGACCGTTGACCGATGACCGACAATCGTTGACCGATGATCGACCGGGTTGGATTCGGATATTCGGGTCGTATCTCGGAGCTCCGGCGGGTGAAGAAGACAATGACGCGACTTTTCGGGTGGATTCCGGCGGCTACGGGTGGTCCTCGGTGGCTGAAAGCTTGTCGGCCCGACTCCTATGGTGGTTGCACGTCCTCTGAAGGTGGTGGTTCACGCCCAGAACGGCGGCAAGGGGCGGTTCCGGCGGTGGTTATACGGCGGTGCAAATCCGAAAATTAAAAAAAAATTTGCAGAGGTTAATTTGATCAATTTGATCAAATCTAAGCAAACTAAAACATCAAAATTAGGTTTCTAACATTCCTAACACACTCAATTTTGATCAAATCTGATTCAATCACTTCGAATTTGAAAAATTCGAATTTATTCTTCCTAAATTCGAGAATCTTGAATTGATATGGTTATGTATGTGTTTTCTTGAAATTGACTTGTGCCTTTTGCTCCTAGAACCTCCTATTTATAGGTTGCAACAAGCTCAATTTTACGTTTCAAGCAGTTTCGAAAATGAATCAATTTTTGCCTCTTGATTTTTCATGAATTTAATTCGAAAATCCATGATTAAATTGTTTGAAACTGATGAATTGATGATTGTTTTCATATTCCATGTCAGATTCATCCAATCAATTTTTGTAACTCCTCATTCATGCAATTGAATGCTTTATACATTGAATTTTGTAACTTTTGGGTTGTTTTTGCACTAATCTTTCATATTCCATAACCACTTTTGCAATTCCATCATCAATTTTGACAATCAATGATGTTTTGTCAGTTAAAAACTGATGCAAAGTAAGGCAAAAGTCACATTTGAGGAAAATGAAAAGACAAAAATGATAAAAAGGCAAAAATCTGCCTTTGCTAGGGTTTGAACCTGTATCCTTGAGCTTGAATGTGTGTTTGGGTCAATGTGTTTAACCAACAAGCCATTGGGCCTGTGCCTTGATCACTTAGCCAATTTCATCAATACTTAAGGCTTTTGAAAAATGAGTTTAATTAAATTTTAAGCCTTAATTAATTGGGCAAAAATTGGGTGTCTACACCGATTAAGAAACTTTTATGAGAAAATTTAGTTTTGAATATAGTTCTTGATTATATTTCAAGCCAAGAAAATATCAAATTTTAAGAAAACTTCAATTATGGGTCATTCCTAAGACCCATTATAGAAAAAGGTGCCCCGAAACTAGAATTTCAAAAATTTCCTTATGAATACTCATTTGAACCGAAATAAAATAAGGATTTCAAAAATATAGATTTCATAATTTTCCGACTTATGAAAAATACGGTTATACCTTTTTATTCGTATTTCCTTACTACCGGTAATTAAATTGTCTTGACTACTATTCTTCATTATTCACAAGTACCACTTATTACTACCTATTTGTACACTCTATATCACAACACTTACCATCACTCAATCACCTCTCCTTTTCAAAGGATTTTTGTCCCTTAACTTTCAATACAAGTTATGACAAATTATACATCAAAGATAAATCAATCAAAACAAAAATAAAATCACACTTCACCCCCATCCCCACCCCCCCCCCCCCCCCCCCCCCCCCCCCCCCCCCCCCCCCCCCATGCATAGTGCCGGCATGAATGGCCCCCCCAAGCTCCATTTTACAAATTTTTTTCTATTATATTTTAGTCCCATTTAACCTAATTTCAAATGCTATATAAACTACTTTTTCTCTCTCTCTCTTCATTCTTTCACTTTGAAACTTTTGCTAAGGGAAAAGCTCTCAATTCTCTCCCTCATTCCCCTCCTTGCTGTGAGCTTAGAGCCCACACACACACATACACAACTTTCCATTTTCTTCTTTTCATCTCCTATTTTACTTCAAGTAAGTGAGCTTTTACTCCTTCTACTCATAGATCTTTGTAATGGCTAGGTGATTCTTGGATATTTCCAACCAAAGGACCCCATGAGCTCTTGCTAGGGACAAGGAAATGTCAAAACAAGAATACCGAACCATTACAAAGTAGATCTAACATTTAAATGAGCTTTCAAGGCATAAGCTTTATGATTTTTCATCAAAAAGTGTTTTGAACAAAAGATTTTTATAAAATATAGTTTTTATGTTTTCAAAACCTATTTAAGCATTTGATATAGTAGATCTACCATTTTACTACTCATATTCATGTAGGCATTTGAGATCTCATCATTATTTTGAGTTTATATGCATTAATAGTTTTTAATGCTTTTTTCCTTAGTAAATAACCTTCCTAGTATATAGATCTATAGGTAGATGAGTTAATAAAGTCAAAAAGGAAAACACTTTTCAAGAATGAATTTGTGTAAATTCGGATGACTTGAGAAACCTAGTTTAAAAACCCATCTAACCCAACTTTTAAACATGTGTTTTACAAGAAAAATGAAGCTTATAGGTGATAGATAATGTTTGGTAATATTTTTCATGAGTTTAGATGAGTTTTTACTAAAGAAAATATTTAAAACAAGAGATGAAGTCCAATAGAAGTTTTGAGTTAAAAGTCTTGAAAACCAAATTCGTAATAATGGATAGATGATTAGAAAACACTAGTTTTCCAACATCAAAAATAGTATTTTCTCAAATAAATGAAGTCCTTAGGATATAGGTAAGATAGATACTTAAAATTCTAAGTATAAAGTGTATTTTCTTAAAAGAATCAACTTGAAAAGGAAGTTTTCTAAATTCGGATTTTTTGAACCACCCTAGTATAAGACCCACTTAAAAGTTTACAAATGAAGATTTTATTAAAGAAATAAAGGCCTTAGGATATAACTAATATAATGATCAAAGTTTCTTAAACAAAGTGGAGTTTTCCCAAGAAAAATCCTTAGAAATAGTAGGTGTGACCAAATGTAGCAAAGTTGATTTTTTTTTACAATAGCAAAATATAGTGTCTTAAGACAAAGTTTATTTAAATTCTTTAAGTCTAAAAATTTATAAGACCTTAGACACTTAAGAGTTCATATCATGACATTAATGATAGGGAAAATCATTTCCATGGCATTTAGCTTCATTTTGTACTTAGGAATCTCAAGTGCATTCATAAAAACCGCCTTTTCGGAATCAACATAATCGCTGTACAGATCTGATCCCTCATTTCCAAGGCTTAGATATTTTCAAAACTTGATTTAAACTTCATATTTAGAAATCTCTTCCGAAGTAGATAGAAATCGATATAAAATTTGCGAAATTCCGACTTAAAACGACCAAGTTATGGCCATTTTAAATCGAGACTTCGAAAATGACGCGAATTTCGATTTCATTAAGTTTTCTTATAATTTTAGTATCCTAAGATGGTAGAATACTTATTAGTGTCATGCCCCAACGGTACCCTAAACGTGGCAGTCCGCCACACTCAATATTAAAGCTTAAGTATGACAACCTTAGTCATTTCCAAAAGCTTTTATATTAAGTGTAAGGCTTACTTTCACAATTTTAGAGGACCATATATGGAATAATGAAGCTTAAGGAGATATAAAACATATAAGAAAAGAGGATTCACAATGAATATTTGTTCATAGCCAAGACTGTGCATACTTAGGAACAATTCCCTAAATTACTAAGCTATTATATAAATATTTGCATGCTAATACTATGATGTACTTTATCCAGAGTTCTAATATTCAAAAGGGATTACCTGTCCACATGGTCCACGTGGCCTTAGCCATAAGTACGGAAACTGCAAAAGGTAGCTATCGGGGTATAAGTTAATAGGCTTAGTGAGAACTATTTCCATAAATAACTTCTTGTAACAAGGTTCAAACAAGTTGGTTAATCACACATATGTAATGCATCAAACACGTGAGCAAACAATCATATAGCTTTTCGGGAACTATATGTTGAATGGATTTACGCCCTCCATTCAGGGTTTGGTGATACTCAAAACAAGTAGTTTTAATAATAGTAAATTTAAGCTTGCGAGCACATATCGCAAAGCATTCAATAAAAACTTTTGTACTTGCGAGCACTCATCGCCAAGTATTCCGAACCTACTTGATTTGACCTTGCTTTCGGATCAACCGCCAAGCATATTCCATTAAGCCGCCAAGCAATCGCTTTCGGATCTTCCGCCAAGTGTTGCTTTCGACATGAGCCTACTATCCTTCTCACCCAAGGATAATAACCCAACCATGTAATGTGACTCACTTCGTGGTATGCACGAGTTCATTAATTTATAAAGTCATAACATAATTATTTTCAACTTTATGGTGATCAAGGAATTTCACACAAATCAATATTATACTAAAACAATCACTTAGAACAATTCGAGCTTCGATATTCTTAGAATTCTTTCAAGGAATTATTTTACATGCATATCGGTTTATCTTTTCCTAACTCTAGTGCAACTAATTTACAAGCACAACAAGTGTAGCATTTAATGGAAATAAACTCACGATGCCATGGTCGTCTATTCTTCTAAGCGGATGAGTCGTTCATACACTCCACTTAATCGTAATAGTCCTCGGGGGTAAAGGAATCCTTCCTTGGGGTTACCTAACCAAAGAAAAATACCCACAATGAGTTTTTCTTGAAGATTTTCTTGAATTTTGACAAAACAATGTCAAAGAACGTTAAAGTTCGTATGGAAGAATGTTCCAACTTAAAATGGCCATAACTTGGTCATTTTAACTCGGAATCGCGCATATAATATACCGATTTCTATCTACTCAAAAAGATCTACCCATTTCTAAAATTATTTCCCACAAACAAAGCCATATAGGCTCCGAAAAAGTGGCGACAAAATTCACCACGGATTTTCCAAGTAAAAACAACTTTGTTTCAAGAAATCAAAATTTGTTTGATAAATACTTAGTTATCTATATAGTTGAAAAATTCTCTTTTTATAACTTTATAACTCATATTTAAGCATGCTCAAGTGTCTTGTTGTCCAATTATTTTTCTTAGGTAAGACAATGTCGGGTTGAAGTTTTTTCGGAAATTGTTTTTTTGTAAATTTCTTTGAAATGAATACCTTGTTTTCTTTATTTTCTAAAAAACGTTTTATGTTGGTTTTATTTATCTTTTTCTAAGTGACTTTTGAAAATAAAATTTTCTACTTTCTAAGTTACATTTATACTATATTTGAAGTTTTTCTTAGGAAATATGCTATTCTTTATTTTTCTTGTGCAAATTCTTTTTGTTCACTTGTTTTGCAAAAAAAAAAAAAAAAAAATCCTTACTTGACATTTCTCATTCTTTTTCTCATGTCTCATATTTTTCAAAATAATTATCCATGCATGAAAACTTGTTTTCTTCATAAAAACAATATGGAACAATTAAGGACTTTTTGTAGAAAAACTAATTTCTATAATCTTATTAACTTCTTCTTGTAACTTGAAAAGAAATAACTTTATTGCTTTCAAACCATAAATTTTCATTGCCTATTTGTTTGCAAAGGTCTTTATTTAAAATTTCCTTAGTCATCCATCTTATTTTCTTTCTTTATGAAAAGAACCATTTTTGTCAACAAAAATATTTTCTTTTGAAAAACAAGGTAGAGTAACAAAGTTTTAAGTAGCTTTTAAGTAAAAATAGTTTCTAAATTCATAGTGAATTCTTTTCGTAACTTGAAAATGAATGAGTTTATTTTTGTTATCTTATATTTTTATGTTTCACATAAACTTATTCCTAAGTGACAAAAAGCCTTCTTTTATTTGATTATCTTTAGAAAATAAAACTTTTGGACAACAATCTAAATGAACATGATTATGAGGGTAATAATAAACAAAATAACATAAAGCATAATAAAGTCAAGTATTGGAGTCTTAGCTTTTTCAAGGCTCCCGGGACTAAGAAATAAACTAGTCCCATAATGAAATAAAATGAAAGAAAGAAAACTTGTTTTGACTTGATGAGGACAAGTCTAAGACTAGAGACTAGTCTTAATTTCAACAAGAAATAAATAAATAAATTGCGATGGAAAAGTAAATAAATTGCTTTGCATGAAATAAATAAATTGCAAGCGAGCTTATATGCTCTAAAGAATATGTATAGATATATAAACAATAATAAATCAACATAAACATAAATGGATTGGCATGAACAAGAACAATACATGAACATAATGTAGTTTCCACAACTTGTAGTATTTGGAAACTCACACTATGGTCATGTAAAGTTACATGACATGAAGAAGAAGAAAGAAATACAAATGAGTTACCTAAAGAAGACTTTGATATGGTTATGTGGTTATGGGTTTTTGTTGTTGGTGGAAGTTGTTGTAGAATTATTTTGAGAGAGTTTTGAGATAGAAATTTGAGAGAGCTTGAGAGGAAAATTTGAGAGAGTTTTTGTATGAATTTGTGGGTAGTGAATGTGTGAAAGAAGTGAAAGAGGAGGGAGGGTATTTATAGGAAAATGGAGAGTGATTTTTGTGTGATTAAAATAATTGCAAAATTAAAACAAATGGAGAGGGAAGGGAGAGAGAGAGAGGTGCCGGCCACTTTTGAGAGGAGAGAGGGAGTGATTTTTTTTTTTGTATTTTGTTAAATAAAAGATGTAATAAGTAAGATAGATGTGATATAAAGTTATGGGAAAGGTAAAAAGTTAAGATTATATGTTATGTAGAGTGTAAGAGTAGGTGTAAGAAAAAGTAGAGATAAAAGAATAGTGTAGAATAGTAATGAATAGTGTAATGTAAAGTAGATATGACAATTAAAGTATCGGTAGTAAGAAAATACGCGTATAATAGCTATATCTGTTATTTTTACTTACCGAAAAATTATGAAATTGATATTTTTGGAAAACTTATATTTTTACGAGTCTAACGTATATTCGGAATATTTTTACTATTCCGGGCTTCCGGACACGTTTTTCGAGAACTGTGTCCGATCGGGTTCGAAGGACACCCGAATTTCGCGAAACTGGAACTTTTATAAAACCTATGGTTATTACGGACTATTCGAGCTAATTATCCCAACTTCGTTTTTCAGGGCCAAAGAAAACGGCAATGCCGGATTTAGATGGATACGGCAAACTAGGGTTTCGTTGACCTTTAGGGTTTCGTTTGACTTCCGGTTAGGGTTTTGTGCTAAACCGATTCCGAAAATTTTGGGGTTTACAACCTACCCCCCTTAAAGAAAGTTTTGTCCTCAAAACTTGGAAATTCCTACTTGTGGTTAAAACTTGGTTACTTGGGTTACGCGTTCTTCTTCAAAAAGATCTCTTTACTTGATTTCCTCATTTCTTAACCTCTGACTTTCTTATGGATAAATATTGGTATTGGGTATATCCTCATAAGGAAAATTCTCTTTGTTCCCATTCTTGTGTCTAGGTTTGTTATATCTCTGACCGATCCCCTTTGCTTTCATCTCTTTTTCCTGTTGAGAGCGTTATATTGATCGATTATGAAAAGGACCATCCTTGTCAGTCGCTCAATGTGTACCATAAGCATTCTTGCTTTCTTGCTATCGTTTGTGAGAAATCCAAAATCTTGAGAAGGTTAATTCTGCTTTTATTGAATTTCATAAACCTTTTCATCCTTTGATATCTTTATTCTCTTATCCATATTTCTTTTCTTCTACTGTCTCTTGAACTTTGATTTATCTTAGTTCTCCTTGGATATGTTGTTGGTCCTATTTTATGAACCGTACTCATGATTCCTTCTTACTAACTCCTTTGTCCTTAGGTTATGCTAAATCATCCATTAGCTTCTTTTAATACCTTTTTCTTCCTTTATCCTTCGTATCTTCTTATCTAAGTTCTTTTGTTGTTTTTATACGGTTGATTTTAATATCCTACCGGCGTGGTTCCTCTTGTGGTGAGTTTCAAGGTTTGGCTTTTCAACTTTCTTTAATTTCCTATACTTAAGATTATATTCTTAGATTGCTTCATTACTTTTTCAGGCTATATCACTATCCAGAAATCATTACTAAAACTTGTGGGGTTATGAAGAATGTGAGGGTCACGCCTTCTTGATTTGATCCTTTGTTGGTGATATCGTGATCTTAATCTTGAGAGAAACGTGTTTGTTTCTTAAAAGGTCTTTACCTTGTTCCTTTCCGAAAATTAACACGTTGTCTTAAGGTTTCCTCCATTATGAGCTGGATGGGTATATTTCGTGATGGTATATTTCTCTTTGTAAGGTCTCGGTTTTTCTTGTTTGTTGTTTCTCCAATTTCCTTAAAATTCTATTTTCCTTGTTTCTTCTTATTGGGATCTTATATGAGAGGTATACATCTTTTTCAAGAGTTACTTATTTCCATTATTCCTTAGAGTCACGGGTGACTTCATGTCCTCACGTCTTTGCTGAAAGTTCGACCAATTTCTTGGGTTTCCTCATCATTCTTTCGTTATCTTAAACTAGGTTGATCGTTTGTCATATATATAGAAAGAATGTAATACTTTGAACTTCAAGAGAGTAAAACATTCTGATTTACTAAACTTCTTATGTACACAAGAGGGATTATTGCTCCTATCACATATAAAGAAAACTTTACATTCCTCTGTTACTATAAAGAAACAACATCAATAAAAGAAGGTTGGAGATTGACTGGTTCCCATCGCTGTTATAGCCTCTAATGTACTCCAAGGCAGTCAAGTTTTCATTTCCTTTGTTCACTTCTTCACCTATCCATCGTCCCTGCAAGTTGTATACTCGAATTCCCGAAGCAGTAGGTCCAGGTCTGCTTTCACTTCCACTTCCATTTCCTTTCTCCATTCTTATAGGAAAACTTCCTCTGATGATCTTGATAGAATGTTCTTCCTTGTGGGCAGTTGTTGGCAAAATGTCCTTTCTGATTGCAAACATAGCAAGCATCTATCCCTCTGTTTGGGCATTTTGACATCTTATGGTTTGTATTTCCACAAAGAAACACTTTCCAAATAGCTGGGGGCACTTCTTCGGGTAGTGTGCTCCATTGCACTTCCAACACTTAATACCTCTTGGTATGATCCTTCTATTGTCGCTCTTGATTTTCTTTGGTAGGGGCATGAGATGGGGTTCTATGTAAAACTCCCTTTCGACGATTGGGTCTTCTTCTCTTCTATTCTTTCTCTCCTTTTCCTTGCTCCTTCTACAATCCGAGCTCTTTCCACTAATTCTCGAAAATTCCTTATGTCAAATTCTTCCAACTTCATCCTTAGGTCTTCGTCCAATCCTCCTATAAAGACTTGCCTTTTCAATTCTTCACTGTACTTATAGGAGTCTGGTGCATATTGCAACAATCTACTGAACTCAGTTCATATTGTTCGATTGTTCTTCCTTTTTGAGCAATTTGCAAGAAGTCTGCACTATATCTTACTCGTAAACTTCCTGGAAAATAATTCTCCAAAAACTCATGTCTAAACATTTCCCAAGTGATTGGAGTCATTAGATCTCTTTTCCTTGACTCCCACCATATCCTAGCGTTTAGACGAAGCATGAATGTTCCATACTTGATTTGCAAATGGGGCGGAACTTCATATGCATCAAAACATCTCTATTTGAGATAACCAATCTTCTGCCTCCTCTGGCTTGTCATAAGCTCCTTCAAAGAAGCGGTTACTTTTGATGAAGTTAGGTAACATGCTTTTGTATGGTCTTCGGTGGAGATGGAGGTAGGGATGTACTTTGGCTATGCATGTTCCTATGCACAGATGCCTCTGTTGAAGCTTGTTGTGGTGGGGTTGGTATAGATACTGGGGCTGTCGTGATGCTGTTGCTGGTGTTGCTTCTTGTACGGGTGCTTGTGCTGGCATATTTTGCCTAATTTTTTCTAATACGTGGGTTAGGTGTCCTAACGTGGCGTGTAAGTCCCTTTGAGGTGCGGCGGCTCCTTGAACAGCAGGTTGATCTGCTTCTATTCTGGTTGGTTAGAGGCGCTTTCCCTTCTTCGTCTACTCCTATTTCGGCTGTTTTAAACTTTCTAAGTTAGTTTGTAAAGTTTTGATAACTTAATTAAATTTTTACCGGAAATTGGTGGATATAACGGAAATTTAAATATGCATAAAAGCTAACAAAATTTAAATCAAAACAATTTCTGAAATCCTAAAAATTATCATAGAAATAAAGTTCATACATGAAATCGGAAATAAGAAAACAAAAGAAAATCACATAGAAAATAACAAGCATTGTTCCGAATTAAAAGATAGACTAAGATCATGATCTAGTCTATGATTACAAAATCTAAGCTGGACTTCTAGGGATATGCTTCGTTTTCCTTTCTCCTTTCTTCATTCTTCGGGCATCTCCCGGGTTGCTGCTGGATGATCCTGGGTTCAAACTCCTCATGATTTGGTTGAAGTGTTTTCTTCTATTTCGTGCTCTTTTCTTTCTTGTTCGTGATAGGCAATTAGTTCCTCCGTCATTGCTGGTGCTATCTCATCAATGGTCTTCCAAGTGATTGTTCCTTCGGTCCCTATTGTTGTTTTCATTGGCCGGAGCATTTTCCGTATCCATCGTGGAGTCTACATCTTGTCCTCCCCAACATGTCTTCCTTCTAGGTAGCGAATGATTCTTAACTCATCGTTAGTCCAAGGTTCCTCGACTCCTACGGCAGCTTGGTTCCTTATCTCTTGCGCCGGTCTTTCTTCTTGATTTTCCTCCGAGTCCTCACCGGGTTCACTATCCGAACTGTCGTTCGCCTCCTGCATTGGTTCATCTCTTATCACTGTTCCATCTTCTCGCAATCGTAAGGGCTCGTTCATCCCTAGTTGGATTCCTGTGAAGGTAGGCGGTTCGGTGGATACTTCTGTTGGGGGTCGTAGTATCCCCTGATATACTCCGTGCCAATGGAAAGTATCGTTGAGGTCAGCTCTCATCCATTCGAGGTGATCCATCAAATCATCATGGGCATAGACAAATATTGGTCCGATCTTGGTCCAGGTCCGAAAATCCGGGGGGTTCGTCCTCCTTCTTCTCTAAGAACGAAGGTTGCTTCTTCAGCATTGGTCGGTGGTCCCGATAGCAATGATTCGTTCCACAGCATATATTACTTCCAACTCGGTCATCCTTTTGCCTATGGGCAGTTGTGAATAGTTCGTAACACTCCTTTCCACTCGGTTTGCATCATTCCCCTTCCAGATTTGGAACATTTCTCGGAGGGTCTTAGGTTGTCCAGCTAGGGCAAATTCTTCACATAAAACTCTAAGTCTCATTCGGAAGTTCTCGGGTGTTTCGAAGGATCCTTTTCGAAAGTTCTTGGCTTGGAGACGGGCCTCATCTATGGTGATCTACGTAAAAGAAGATATTAGAAGGCTTATTCTACCCATTCTATTTTATCTAAGTTTTTCTTGCTTCTATCTAAGTCAATTCTTCTTAAGTCCATTTCTATAATTATGATTCCTAGGTTCTTAAACCATGCTCTGATACCAACTTAAACTGTCACGCCCCAATGGGTACCCTAAACGTGACAGTCCGCCACACTCAATATTAAAGCTTAAGTATGACAACCTTAGTCATTTCCAAAAGCTTTTATATTAAGTGTAAGGCTTACTTTCACAATTTTAGAGGACCATATATGGAATAATGAAGCTTAAGGAGATATAAAAACATATTAAGAAAAGAGGATTCACAATAATTATTTGTTCATGCAAGACTTTACAAACTTAGGACAATTCCCTAAATTACTAAGCTATTATATAAATATTTGCATGCTAATACTATGATGTACTTTATCCAGATTTCTAATGTTCAAAAGGGATTACCTGCCCGCATGGTCCACGTGGCCTTAACCATAAGTACGGAAACTGCAAAAGGTAGCTATCGGGGTATAAGCTAATAGGCTTAGTGAGAACTATTTCCATAAATAACTTCTTGTAACAAGATTCAAACAAGTTGGTTAATCACACATATGTAATGCATCAAACACGTGGGCAAACAATCATATAGCTTTCCGGGAACTATATGTTGAATGGATTTACGCCCTCCATTCGGGGTTTGGTGATACTCAAAACAAGTAGTTTTAATAATAGAAAATTTAAGCTTGCGAGCACACATCGCCAAGCATTCATAAAAACTTTTATACTTGCGAGCACTCATCGCCAAGTATTCCGAACCTACTTGATTTGACCTTGCTTTCGGATCAACCGCCAAGCATATTCCATTAAGCCGCCAAGCAATCGCTTTCGGATCTTCCGCCAAGTGTTGCTTTCGACATGAGCTACTATCCTTCTCACCCAAGGATAATAACCCAACCATGTAATGTGACTCACTTCGTGGTATGCATGAGTTCATTAATTTATAAAGTCATAACATAATTATTTTCAACTTTATGGTGATCAAGGAATTTCACACAAATCAATATTAAACTAAAACAATCACTTAGAACAATTCGGGCTTCGATATTCTTAGAATTCTTTCAAGGAATTATTTTACATGCATATCGGTTTATCTTTTCCTAACTCTAGTGCAACTAATTTACAAGCACAACAAGTGTAGCATTTAATGGAAATAAACTCACGATGCCATTGTCGTCTATTCCTCTAAGCGGATGAGTCGTTCACACACTCCACTTAATCGTAATAGTCTCGGGGTGAAGAAATCCTTCCTCGGGGTCACCTAACCAAAGAAAATACCCATAATGAGTTTTTCTTGAAGATTTTCTTGAATTTTGACAAAACAATGTCAAAGAACGTTAAAGTTCGTATAGAAGAATGTTCCAACTTAAAATGGCCATAACTTGGTCATTTTAACTCGGAATCGCGCATATAATATACCGATTTCTATCTACTCGAAAAGATCTACCCATTTCTAAAATTATTTCCCACAAACAAAGCCATATAGGCTCCGAAAAAGTGGCGACAAAATTCACCACGGATTTTCAAGTAAAAACAACTTTGGTTCAAGAAATCAAAATTTGTTTGATAAATACTTAGTTATCTATATAGTTGAAAAATTCTCTTTTTATAACTATATAACTCATATTTAAGCATGCTCAAGTGTCTTGTTGTCCAAATTATTTTTCTTAGGTAAAACAATGTCGGGTTGAAGCTTTTCGGAAATTGTTTTTGTAAATTTCTTTGAAATGAATACCTTGCTTTCTTTGTTTTCTAAAAACGTTTTATGTTGGTTTTATTTATCTCTTTCTAAGTACTTTTGAAAATAAAATTTTCTACTTTCTAAGTTACATTAATACTATATTTGAAGTTTTCTAGGAAATATGTTATTCTTCATTTTTCTTGTATAAATTCCTTTGTTTACTTGTTTTGCAAAAATTCCTTACTTGATATTTCTCATTCTTTTTCTCACTTTCAAAAATAATCATCCATGCAAAAATTTGTTTTCTTCATAAAAACAATGTGGAACAATTAAGGACTTTTTGTAGAAAAACTAATTTCTATAATCTTATTAACTTCTTTTTGTAACTTGAAAAGAAATAACTTTACCATAAATTTTCTTTGCCTATTTGTTTGCAAGGTCTTTTTTAAAAATTTCCTTAGTCATCCATCTTATTTTCTTTATGAAAAGAACCATTTTTGTCAACAAAATTTTTCTTTTGAAAACAAGGTAGAGTAACAAAGATTTAAGTAGCTTTTTAAGTAAAAATAGTTTCTAAATTCATAGTGAATTCTTTTTGTAACTTGAAAATGAATGAGTTTATTTTTGTTATCTTATATTTTTATGTTTCACATAAACTTATTCCTAAGTGACAAAAAGCCTTCTTTTATTTAATTATCTTTAGAAAATAAACTTTTGGACAACAATCTAAATGAACATGATTATGAGAATAATAATAAACAAAAAACATAAAGCATAAATAATAAAATCAAGTATTGGAGTCTTAGCTTTTTCAAGGCTCCCGGGACTAAGAAATAAACTAGTCCCATAATAAAATGAAAGAAGAAAACTTGTTTTGACTTGATGAGGACAAGTCTAAGACTAGAGACTAGTCTTATTTCAACAAGGAATAAATAAATAAATTGCAATGGAAAAGTAAATAAATTGCTTTGCATGAAATAAATAAATTGCAAGTGAGCTTATATGCTCTAAAGAATATGTATTAGTATATTAACAATAATAAACAACATAAACATAAATGGATTGGCATGAACAAGAACAATACATGAACATAATGTAGTTTCCACAACTTGTAGTATTTGGAAACTCACACTATGGTCATGTAAAGTTACATGACATGAAGAAGAAGAAAGAATTATAAAGGGGTTACCTAAAGAAGACTTTGATATGGTTATGTGGTTATGGGTTTTTGTTGTTGGTGGAAGTTGTTGTGGATTATTTTGAGAGAGTTTTGAGATAGTAATTTGAGAGAGCTTTGAGAGGAAAAATTGAGAGAGTTTTGGTAAGAATTTGTGGGTAGTGAATGTGTGAAAGAAGTGAAAGAGGAGGGGGGTATTTATAGGATTTTGAGGAGTGATTTTTGTGTGATTAAAATAAATTAAAATTGAAACAAATGAAGGAGAAAGAGAGGGGGGGCGCCGGCCATTTTAGTAGAGGGGGAGAAGTGATTTAATTTTGTGACTTTTTGAAAATGAAAGATATAATTTGTAAAGTATGTGATATAAAGTTATGGGAAAGGTAAAAAGTTAAGATTATAGGTTATGTAGAGTGTAAGAGTAGGTGTAAGAAAAAGTAGAGATAAAAGAATAGTGTAGAATAGTAATGAATAGTGTAATGTAAAGTAGATATGACAATTAAAGTACCGGTAGTAAGAAAATACGCGTATAATAGCTATATCTGTTATTTTTACTTACCGAAAAATTACGAAATTGATATTTTTGGAAAACTTATATTTTTACGAGTCTAACGGTATATTCGGAATATTTTTACTAGTCCGGGCTTCCGGACACGTTTTTCGAGAACTGTGTCCGATCGGGTCCGAAGGACATCCGAATTTCGCGAAACTGAAACTTTTATAAAACCTATGGTTATTACGAGCTATTCGAGCTAATAATCCCAACTTCGTTTTTCAGGGCCAAAGAAAACGGCAATGCCGGATTTAGTTTGATACGGTAAACTAGGGTTTTGTTGACTTTAGGGTTTCGTTTGACTTCCGGTTTGGGTTTTATGCTAAACCGTTTCCGAAAATTTAGGGGTTTACAACCTACCCCCCTTAAAGAAAGTTTTGTCCTCAAAACTTGAAAATTCCTACTTGTGGTTAAAACTTGGTTTACTTGGGTTACGCGTCCTTCTTCAAGAATTTCTTTAATTGATTTCCTCATTCTCATCCTCTGAACTCTTGCGGATAAATATCGGTATTGGGTATATAAGGAAAAATCCTCCTTTAAAAACATTAACTTTTATCCTTATAATCTTGATTCCTTAATCTTTTGTCAAACGGGGAATTGTTGCACATCTTCGATATGTTTATGTAATGATCAACTTCCTTCTCGTCTTATGATTACTCACCTGATTCTCAATTTGAGACTTTTAAGGTCTTCTTTTCCGGTTCATCTTATTTCGTCTATCTTGTGCCTTTATCATCTCACGAGATTCTCTTGATTGTTCCTCCAAGGTATTTGAACGGTTTTTCCTTGATCGTTTGTAGTATTAGGGGTCAGAAATTCTTTATTAGTTCCTCTTTGTTTCCATTCTTGTGTCCAGGGTTGTCATATCTCTGACTGACCTCTTTTGCTTTCATCTCTTTTCTTTTTAGAGAGCGTTATATTGACCGATTATGAGACGAACTATCTTTGTTAGTTACTCAATTTATACCATAAGCATCCTTGCCTTTATCGTTTGTGAGAAATCCAAAATCTTGAGAAGGTTATTTCCGTTTCCATTGAGTCTTATAAACCTTTTCATCCTTTGGTGTCTTTATTCTCTTATCCATATTCCTTTTCTTCTACTGTCTTTTGAACTTCGGTTTATCTAAGTTCTCCTTGAATATGTTGTTGTTCCCAAATTATGATCCGCACTCATGATTCTTTCTTACTAACTTCCTTGTCCTTAGGTTATGCTAAATCATCCTTTAGCTTCCTTTAATACATTTTTCTTCCTTTATCCCTTCTTTATCCTTCGTATCTTCTCATCTAAGCTCTTTTATTTTTATACGGTTGATCTTAATATCCTACTGACGTGGTTCCTCTTTTAAACCTTGTTGTGAACTTCAAGGTTCGGCTCTTCAACTCCCTTTTATTAATTCCTTACACTTAAGGTTACATTCTTTGATTACCTCTTTCCTTCTTCAGGTTATATCACTATTTTTGAGTCGAGAAAGCATTACTAAAACTTGCGGGTTTATAAAGAATCTAAGGGTCATTCCTTCTTGATTTGATTCTTTGTTGGTGATATCGTGATCTTAATCTTGAGAGAAACGTGTTTGCTCCTTAAAAGGTTTTCACTTGTTCCTTTCCGAAAGTTAACACGTTGGCTTAGGGTTTTCCATTATAAGCTGGATGGGTATATTTCGTGATGGCATACTTCACTTCGTAAGGTCTCGATTTTCTCGTTTGTTGTTTCTCCAACTTCCTTATTAGTCTATTTTCCATGTTTCTCTGAGTGAAATCTGTATCCAGAATTCTTTTCAAAACTTCTCATTGAACTTATGATGTCTCCAAAGGTCAATTTCTCTTCACTCTTTAGCTACTTAATTTCCTTTATCAACTTGAAAGAATGTGTCTGTTCTTTCCTTTGTCAACTATTTTCTTTTTGTTTTGTAAGCTCTATGTTTTCCTTGTTTCTTTTGGGATCTTATTTGAGAGGTATACATCTTATTCAAAAGATTACTTATTTCCATTATTCCTTAGAGTCACGGGTGACTTCATGTCCTCACGTCTTTGCTGAAAGTTCGACCAATTTTCTTGGGTTTCCTCATTCTTTCGCATTATCTTAAACTAGGTTGATCGTTTGTCATATATATAGAAAGAATGTAATACTTTGAACTTCAAGAGAGTAAAACATTCTGATTTACTAAACTTCTTATGTACACAAGAGGGGATTATCGCTCCTATTCATCCACATAAAGAAAACTTTACATTCCTCTGTTACTATAAAGAAACAACATCAATAAAAGAAGGTTGGAGATTGACTGGTTCCTGCATCGCTGTTATAGCCTCTAATGTACTCCAAGGCAGTCAAGTTTTCATTTCCTTTGTTCACTTCTTCACCTATCCATCGTCCCTGCAAGTTGTATACTCGAATTCCCGAAGCAGTAGGTCCAGGTCTGCTTTCACTTCCACTTCCATTTCCTTTCTCCATTCTTATAGGAACAACTTCCTCTGATGATCTTGATAGAATGTCCTTCCTTGTGGACAGTTGTTGGCAAAATGTCCTTTCTGATTGCAAACATAGCAAGCATCTATCCCTCTGTTTGGGCATTTTGACATCTTATGGTTTGTATTTCCACAGAAGAAACACTTTCCAAATAGCTGGGGGCACTTCTTCGGGTAGTGTGCTCCATTGCACTTCCAACACTTAATACCTCTTGGTATGATCCTTCTATTGTCGTTCTTGATTTTCTTTGGTAGGGGCATGAGATGGGGTTCTATGTAAAACTCCCTTTCGACGATTGGGTCTTCTTCTTCTTCTATTCTTTCTCTCCTTTTCCTTGCTCCTTCTACAATCCGAGCTCTTTCCACTAATTCTCGAAAATTCCTTATGTCAAATTCTTCCAACTTCATCCTTAGGTCTTCGTCCAATCCTCCTATAAAGACTTGCTTTTCAATTCTTCACTGTACTTATAGGAGTCTGGTGCATATTGCAACAATCTACTGAACTCAGTTCATATTGTTCGATTGTTCTTCTTTTTGAGCAATTTGCAAGAAGTCTGCACTATATCTTACTCGTAAACTTCCTGGAAAATAATTCTCCAAAAACTCATGTCTAAACATTTCCCAAGTGATTGGAGTCATTAGATCTCTTTTCCTTGACTCCCACCATATCCTAGCGTTTAGACGAAGCATGAATGTTCCATACTTGATTTGCAAATGGGGGGAACTTCATATGCATCAAAGGACATCTCTATTTGAGATAACCAATCTTCTGCCTCCTCTGGCTTGTCATAAGCTCCTTCAAAGAAGCGGTTACTTTTGATGAAGTTAGGTAACATGCTTTTGTATGGTCTTGGCGGTGGAGATGGAGGTAGGGATGCACTTTGGCTATGCATGTTCCTATGCACAGATGCCTCTGTTGAAGCTTGTTGTGGTGGTGGGGTTGGTATAGATACTGGGGCTGTCGCTGATGCTGTTGCTGGTGTTGCTTCTTGTACGGGTGCTTGTGCTGGCATATTTTGCCTAATTTCTTCTAATACGTGGGTTAGGTGTCCTAACGTGGCGTGTAAGTCCCTTTGAGGTGCGGCGGCTCCTTGAACAGCAGGTTGATCTGCTTCTATGTCTGGTTGGTTAGAGGCGCTTCGTTCCCTTCTTCGTCTACTCCTATTTCGGCTGTTTTAAACTTTCTAAGTTAGGTTTGTAAAGTTTTGATAACTTAATTAAATTTTTGCCGGAAATTGGGGATATAACGGAAATTTAAATATGCATAAAAGCTAACAAAATTTAAATCAAAACAATTTCTGAAATCAAACTTAAATTATCATAGAAATAAAGTTCATACATGAAATCGGAAATAAGATAAATCAAAAGAAAATCACATAGAAATAACAAACATTGTTCCGAAAATTAAAAGATAGACTAAGATCATGAATCTAGTCTATGATTACAAAATCTAAGCTGGACTTCTAGGGATATGCTTCGTTTTCCTTTCCTCCTTTCTTCATTCTTCGGGCGCATCTCCCGGGTTGCTGCTGGATGATCCTGGGTTCAAACTCCTCATGATTTGGTTGAAGTGTTTTCTTCTATTTCGTGCTCTCTTTCTTTCTTGTTCGTGATAGGCAATTAGTTCCTCATCCGTCATTGCTGGTGCTATCTCATCAAGGTCTTCCAAGTGATTGTTCCTTCGGTCCCTATTGTTGTTTTCATTGGCCGGAGCATTTTCCGTATCCATCGTGGAGTCTACATCTTGTCCTCCCCGAACATGTCTTCCTTCTAGGTAGCGAATGATTCTTAACTCATCGTTAGTCCAAGGTTCCTCGACTCCTACGGCAGCTTGGTTCCTTATCTCTTGCGCCGGTCTTTCTTCTTGATTTTCCTCCGAGTCCTCACCGGGTTCACATCCGAACTGTCATTCGCCTCCTGCATTGGTTCATCTCTTATCACTGTTCCATCTTCTCGCAATCGTAGGGCTCGTTTATTCCTAGTTGGATTCCTGTGAAGGTAGGCGGTTCGGTGGATACTTCTGTTGGGGGTCGTAGTATCCCCTGATATACTCCGTGCCAATGGAAAGTATCGTTGAGGTCGCTCTCATCCATTCGAGGTGATCCATCAAATCATCATGGGCATAGACAAATATCGGTCCGATCTTGGTCCAGGTCCGAAAATCCGGTGGGGTTCGTCCTCCTTCTTCTCTAAGAACGAAGGTTGCTTCCTTCAGCATTGGTCGGTGGTCCCGATAGCAATGATTCGTTCCACAGCATATATTACTTCCAACTCGGTCATCCTTTTGCCTATGGGCAGTTGTGAATAGTTCGTAACACTCCTTTCCACTCGGTTTGCATCATTCCCCTCTTCCAGATTTGGAACATTTCTCGGAGGGTCTTAGGTTGTCCAGCTAGGGCAAATTCTTCACATAAAACTCTAAGTCTCATTCGGAAGTTCTCGGGTGTTTCGAAGGATCCTTTTCGAAAGTTCTTGGCTTGGAGACGGGCCTCTCTATGGTGATCTACGTAAAAGAAAGATATTAGAAGGCTTATTCTACCCATTCTATTTTATCTAAGTTTTTCTTGCTTCTATCTAAGTCAATTCTTCTTAAGTCCATTTCTATAATTATGATTCCTAGGTTCTTAAACCATGCTCTGATACCAACTTAAACTGTCACGCCCCAATGGGTACCCTAAACGTGACAGTCCGCCACACTCAATATTAAAGCTTAAGTATGACAACCTTAGTCATTTCCAAAAGCTTTTATATTAAGTGTAAGGCTTACTTTCACAATTTTAGAGGACCATATATGGAATAATGAAGCTTAAGGAGATATAAAAACATATTAAGAAAAGAGGATTCACAATAATTATTTGTTCATGGCAAAGACTTTACAAACTTAGGACAATTCCCTAAATTACTAAGCTATTATATAAATATTTGCATGCTAATACTATGATACTTTATCCAGATTTCTAATGTTCAAAAGGGATTACCTGCCCACATGGTCCACGTGGCCTTAACCATAAGTACGGAACTGCAAAAGGTAGCTATCGGGGTATAAGCTAATAGGCTTAGTGAGAACTATTTCCATAAATAACTTCTTGTAACAAGATTCAAACAAGTTGGTTAATCACACATATGTAATGCATCAAACACGTGGGCAAACAATCATATAGCTTTCCGGGAACTATATGTTGAATGGATTTACGCCCTCCATTCGGGGTTTGGTGATACTCAAAACAAGTAGTTTTAATAATAGAAAATTTAAGCTTGCGAGCACACATCGCCAAGCATTCATAAAAACTTTTACTTGCGAGCACTCATCGCCAAGTATTCCGAACTACTTGATTTGACCTTGCTTTCGGATCAACCGCCAAGCATATTCCATTAAGCCGCCAAGCAATCGCTTTCGGATCTTCCGCCAAGTGTTGCTTTCGACATGAGCCTACTATCCTTCTCACCCAAGGATAATAACCCAACCATGCAATGTGACTCACTTCGTGGTATGCATGAGTTCATTAATTTATAAAGTCATAACATAATTATTTTCAACTTTATGGTGATCAAGGAATTTCACACAAATCAATATTAAACTAAAACAATCACTTAGAACAATTCGGGCTTCGATATTCTTAGAATTCTTTCAAGGAATTATTTTACATGCATATCGGTTTATCTTTTCCTAACTCTAGTGCAACTAATTTACAAGCACAACAAGTGTAGCATTTAATGGAAATAAACTCACGATGCCATTGTCGTCTATTCCTCTAAGCGGATGAGTCGTTCACACACTCCACTTAATCGTAATAGTTCTCGGGTGAAGAAATCCTTCCTCGGGGTCACCTAACCAAAGAAAATACCCATAATGAGTTTTTCTTGAAGATTTTCTTGAATTTTGACAAAACAATGTCAAAGAACGTTAAAGTTCGTATAGAAGAATGTTCCAACTTAAAATGGCCATAACTTGGTCATTTTAACTCGGAATCGCGCATATAATATACCGATTTCTATCTACTCGAAAAGATCTACCCATTTCTAAAATTATTTCCCACAAACAAAGCCATATAGGCTCCGAAAAAGTGGCGACAAAATTCACCACGGATTTTCAAGTAAAAACAACTTTGGTTCAAGAAATCAAAATTTGTTTGATAAATACTTAGTTATCTATATAGTTGAAAAATTCTCTTTTTATAACTATATAACTCATATTTAAGCATGCTCAAGTGTCTTGTTGTCCAATTATTTTTCTTAGGTAAAACAATGTCGGTTGAAGCTTTTCGGAAATTGTTTTTGTAAATTTCTTTGAAATGAATACCTTGTTTCTTTTTTTCTAAAAACGTTTTATGTTGGTTTTATTTATCTTTTCTAAGTGACTTTTGAAAATAAAATTTTACTTTCTAAGTTACATTAATACTATATTTGAAGTTTTCTAGGAAATATGCTTTTCTTCATTTTTCTTGTGTAAATTCCTTTGTTTACTTGTTTTGCAAAAATCCTTACTTGATATTTCATTCTTTTTCTCATTTCAAAAATAATCATCCATGCATGAAAATTTGTTTTCTTCATAAAAACAATGTGGAACAATTAAGGACTTTTTGTAGAAAAACTAATTTCTATAATCTTATTAACTTCTTTTGTAACTTGAAAAGAAATAACTTTACAATAAATTTTCTTTGCCTATTTGTTTGCAAGGTCTTTTTAAAAATTTCCTTAGTCATCCATCTTATTTTCTTTATGAAAAGAACCATTTTTGTCAAAAATATTTTCTTTTGAAAAACAAGGTAGAGTAACAAAGATTTAAGTAGCTTTTTAAGTAAAAATAGTTTCTAAATTCATAGTGAATTCTTTTTGTAACTTGAAAATGAATGAGTTTATTTTTGTTATCTTATATTTTTATGTTTCACATAAACTTATTCCTAAGTGACAAAAAGCCTTCTTTTATTTATTATCTTTAGAAAATAAACTTTTGGACAACAATCTAAATGAACATGATTATGAGAATAATAATAAACAAAAAACATAAAGCATAAATAATAAAATCAAGTATTGGAGTCTTAGCTTTTTCAAGGCTCCCGGGACTAAGAAATAAACTAGTCCCATAATAAAATGAAAGAAAGAAAACTTGTTTTGACTTGATGAGGACAAGTCTAAGACTAGAGACTAGTCTTATTTCAACAAGGAATAAATAAATAAATTGCAATGGAAAAGTAAATAAATTGCTTTGCATGAAATAAATAAATTGCAAGTGAGCTTATATGCTCTAAAGAATATGTATATATATATAAACAATAATAAATCAACATAAACATAAATGGATTGGCATGAACAAGAACAATACATGAACATAATGTAGTTTCCACAACTTGTAGTATTTGGAAACTCACACTATGGTCATGTAAAGTTACATGACATGAAGAAGAAGAAAGAATTATAAAGGGGTTACCTAAAGAAGACTTTGATATGGTTATGTGGTTATGGGTTTTTGTTGTTGGTGGAAGTTGTTGTGGAATTATTTTGAGAGAGTTTTGAGATAGTAATTTGAGAGAGCTTTGAGAGGAAAAATTGAGAGAGTTTTGGTAAGAATTTGTGGGTAGTGAATGTGTGAAAGAAGTGAAAGAGGAGGGGGGTATTTATAGGAAAATGGGAGTGATTTTTGTGTGATTAAAATAAATAAAATTAAAACAAATGGGAGGAGAGAGAGAGGGGCGCCGGCCACTTTTAGAGGGGGAGAGTGATTTAATTTTGTGACTTTTTGATAAATAAAGATGTAATTTGTAAGTAGATGTGATATAAAGTTATGGGAAAGGTAAAAAGTTAAGATTATAGGTTATGTAGAGTGTAAGAGTAGGTGTAAGAAAAAGTAGAGATAAAAGAATAGTGTAGAATAGTAATGAATAGTGTAATGTAAAGTAGATATGACAATTAAAGTACCGGTAGTAAGAAAATACGCGTATAATAGCTATATCTGTTATTTTTACTTACCGAAAAATTACGAAATTGATATTTTTGGAAAACTTATATTTTTACGAGTCTAACGGTATATTCGGAATATTTTTACTATCCGGGCTTCCGGACACGTTTTTCGAGAACTGTGTCCGATCGGGTTCGAAGGACACCGAATTTCGCGAAACTGAACTTTTATAAAACCTATGGTTATTACGAACTATTCGAGCTAATTATCCCAACTTCGTTTTTCAGGGCCAAAGAAAACGGCAATGCCGGATTTAGATTGATACGGTAAACTAGGGTTTTGTTGACCTTTAGGGTTTCGTTTGACTTCCGGTTAGGGTTTTATGCTAAACCATTTCCGAAAATTTAGGGGTTTACAGTTATAGAGTAGATTTTTTCTAAAATCTTCTAGCTTTAGTTATGTTATATCTAGAACCATGTTATTATGAATTATCGGGGGAATGCCCCTTAGAAGCTGTAAGACTTTTATTTCAATGAAATATATTGAGTGTTATTTTTTATATTCCGCTGCCAATGTCTTAAAATGCATTACTCCACCGGTCTCCCTTTGTTGTGAATGTACGCCTTGTACCGATATGGAAGCTTTCGAGTGACTGAGGTAGTCATTCTTGAGTTTTAATATTGTGTACGGCGGGCTGTCACGTTTAGGGTACCCGCTGGGGTGTGACAAGTTGTCCTAAAGTCACTTGTAAAGCGGCTTGAGTGTTGGCCATGTCACGCCCCGAGGGTATTCTAATAATAATAATCAAGAATCACTCGATTACCATTATTAGGTTACCTTCTAGGAGTGACATGATTTCCAAAAACAGGATCTTTTAGTTGCTTGGATGGAATAAACAACATATATAAGATGTAAACTAGTAAACAACTTTTACAAACTATAATATTACAGATCATATGTTTTATAAGTCCTTACAACTATAGCTGATGATTCTAATGCACTTTAAATGCATCACAAGTCTATTATAGATATAGATATTCTAACCCTATACTAAACTTTAAACTTCTGGCTTCTAATCTCTTACCGGGACCATGCTCCTGCTAGTAATGAGCCAGGGTCGCAAAGTGAACCTGAAAGGACTATGGGAGTGTGAGCTAAAACACAAGCTCAGTGAATAACCAGAACTTATTACACATAACATACAAGTTATTTAACAATCATATGAAATGCATCAATCACACAAATGAACATTAAAAGCTTGGATAACCCGGAATCCAAACAGGATGAAGATTTACGCCTTCCCATCGGGGTTGAAGGATCACAATCTATGGTCCACCTTCCCAGGAGAGACTTAAGCTTTCTAGGAAATAATAATATTTAATTTAATTATCTCTTTAAGCTTATCATGTTTCATTATTCATTTCCTGTTTTAGCTTTAGAAACTCCACTAAGTGTTAGTTATTCCCATGTAATACCATAAGCGGCGTCCTTCATTACCATTTTAGTTCCTATGGTATTAACAGAACAAAGGTAATCTTGCAATTAACTAATAGCTCTTTGGCCTAGATAATTCAAGCATCACCAGAGATCCGAGAAACTAACATATAGTAGGCTACCAATTACTCAATGCTTTTTATGCATAGTATGTAATGCATGATTATTTTCCATTATGGTACTAGTAGTTGTTAGTCAATTTGGGGGTGATCAAGCATTACAGACACTCAATTAGATATTGTATACATTATCATGCAGTTGTGTTATCACTTATTTCAGAGTGACATGGCAATCAATGGAATACAATACACAACTTTTATATTTCAAACAATTCACCAATTTTCATTATCTTTTTATTTAAGATTCACTACTAGTACAAGCACAACCAATGTAATAAGACTGAGTTACTCACCTGCCCATCCTATTTAATCGTAGTAATCTTCAAGTAGGTCTTCCCCAATATCCAAGTCACCTATTAAGATAAATAATATAATCATTAAAATTTCCAGACTATATAACCTAGTTCCTATGAATATTTAAGTGTTCTAATGGTTTGTTGGGTTTCTGTTTTATTCTTAACTAGTTCTTTCGAAATAACCCTAAGTTCTAATTCATTGTACTCACAGTTTTATTTTATTAATTCTGGTTGGATACTTGAATCTATTGATTGGGTATTTGGAAGGTTTAACAACTTAGTTAATTCATTTTTATTGTTCAAAACTATTAGTTTTCCTTTTAAATTACTTAATAAATTTTTCTTATAGAGTAGGTATTCTATACTCGTAATTTAGATTATCTAAATTTCCATTGTTATCTATTCTTTTTAAATATGTACTTAGTATTTACTAAACTCCATATTATATTATAGATATGTACATATATATATTTTTCTATAAATTAGTTAAATATTATCTTTATGAAAATATACTTACTAATAAAAGGATTTATAAATTTTATTATAATTATTTTCGAAAAATTCTCCTTTTAACCGTAAATAATAAGAATATTAATAATTTTTATCAATAATAGTACTAAAAAATAATTAACATCAATAATACTAATAATAATGATAACAACAACAACAAAACAACAACAAACAACAACAATAATAATAAAATAATAATAATAATAATAATATATAATAATAATAATAATAATAATAATAATAATAATAAAATTTCCGAAATAGATTAAATAGAATAATTATATTTCATCACATTAGTAATTATACTAATTGTCTTATACTTTAATTCGTATTATTACTAAAATAATTTTAGTCTTATATTCATATTTATTATTATTTCATAAATAATATTTTCGAAATTCTAAGAATTCTTTTAATAATATTAAGAATATTAATAATTATAATTAGAATATTATGCGGAAATTACTTAACAAAGTAATTTATATTTCTAAAAATTCTTTTTGGATTAATAATAATAGATTAAATATTTAAACATCATATATTTAATAGTGTCAGAAAATAATTTATTTTAAATTTAAATAAATAAATAAATTTCTGATTTTATATTATTATACTATAATTTACTATACTATTCCAGAAAATAAATAAATGCAGAAATAATAATAATAATTCTAAAATTACTTATTTTATTATTTATTCTATACTTATATTTATTTAGTTTCGTTTTCTTTTCTTTTTTTTTTAAATTTGGCCGAGAGGTACACCGGTTAAACACGCCCGTGTACTCAGCCCGTGTTCATCGGGGATCACTGTTCATCTTCTTCCCTGATGAGCTGCGGCCATTTCCGATAACGTCGGGATTTTGGATCCTATAGACTCCTAGGAACCTAATCTACTTGAATATGTAAGAAAAACAACATAAAAACAACATGTTACCCACGCTTTTGGATCATCAAGCTCGGTAGGGTTTGGGAAAATCACCTTCGTTGTGACTTCTCGGTGAAATCCGAAGCTCCTAGTGGACTTGGTTAGCTTCCTAGGATGTTTAGAAGTCAGTATCAATCCTTAGAATTGAGAGAAAACTCGCGGAATAGAATCACTTACCTCAAGCTCGTTTTTCATACGTTTTTCCCAGTTTTTGTTTGAATTTTCGAACTGGGTTGATGTGAGTGTTTAAAAATCGTTTTCTGGGTTGGTTCGACTCTTAATAAGGTGTAGATGGATTATGGAAAGTTTGAGAAAGTTTGAAGTTCGTTTGCCTTTCCATTTAAATTCGTTAGGGTATATATTATATATATATAAACGAATGCAATTCTTCGGCCGTGTTTATTGCTTAGATTTGGAATGAATTGCTCCTGTTTGTGTTCATTAATTTCCTTGTTTGTTTATCATTAATATGGGGGTGATTTGGCCGGTTTGTATTGGTTTAGGTTAGATTGGTATTGACTTTAGCATTGTATAATTGGAGGATTTTCGGCTCACAACAATTGAGAAGATCACAGCCCTCCAAAGCAACCTAAACGTCTCCTGCAAGTTGTAATTGTTCATATATTAATTATATATATTAGTTAGATTTTATTTAATTGAATTTTTGGGTAATTTATTACACTATTAGGGTATATTTTAGCTTATATATGTAAATATATATGTACAAAGGTCTTTAATGAATCCTACAAGATGTTTAGTTTAACAAAAAGTACAAATTTAAGTTTTAATAGTACGTATTTATTTGTTTAAGAAAAGTTTATCCTACGCGATTTAGGTTTTATAAGCTTTTCGGGTCAATTTTCGTTTCAGGCTCCAAGGGCTTTAGAAAACCCTAGTTCGAGTATTGGTATGATTCAATTCTATATTTGAGGTCTATATCTCAAGTTATACATCAGTTTATGTTTTTATTAGGTATTTATAATCCTAACAGTTTATCTTAAGATCACAATTTTCTAACTAAACCCTATTGAGTCATTTACGTAATATTACTACTAATATATAGGCTAAATTAGCTAATGTATTAGATTTGGATACTCACTATGAATATCATCAATGTATTTTAATTACTGACTAGAAATCTCAAATTTAGGGTTCCAATGCAAATATAGGTTTGTTACTATACTTGTTTTACTTTCAAATCCCATGAATACCAAAGGGTTTCTTAATTTCTATATTTAGGTTTTTCCTATATAATCTGTCGTTTGACAAGATTCGGGTTTGGATTTGAAGTTTCCTTTGAGCACAACTTGAATTATCATCTTGGAATATGAATTCTCTTTTGGAATCTACTGGGTCAAAGAAGTCCTTTTATGAAGTTTATGAGTCCTATACCGATCAAATAAAAGTATCTATCTAAACTATAGTTTCTGATAACTCCTAGGGTTACTAGCAACCCATAATTTCTATCTAGGGTCGTATTGTAGGTGAAAGTTTCGGGGTTTTACAGGCCATGAGTAGTTTGGCGGCAGTGCCGCTTGTTACTCTCCCCCCATTTGGTTCATTTGAGGTGCTTTGTCTTGGCATCTCCTTCCTCTACAATGGTTGTGTTACGTTTTAATTAACTTAGTTAAGTAATCTCCAGTAACATATTAACATTTTCTATTGAGATCGAAATGTCGGAAATTCTTATGCAAGCGAGTACTATAAAAGCAAGTATAATTTAAGAACTTAATAAAGAAATCTCAACTTCATAAAACATAACATAACCTTTCATTAAAAATTCACCGTAGGTACAAAGACCTTTACATTGGAATTTAAAAATCAAAACATACTGATTCAAAACATCACAACAAACAACAACCATAGATAACTTCGAACAACAAAAGCTCCTATGACCTATCTTTTAAGGTCGCAACTAACAAAATTCAGCTTAGACTTTGGGTCAAAATAGGGCCTCACTTTCTCCCTGAATTTCCTCATATTTTCTCTTTGTAAACTACTTCTTCTCCTTCCTTCGTCCTTATTTCCATGGATGGGGTAACAATCTCATCCTTATCTCATCCACTTCCTTTCTCATGAGGTTGGTACTCAATTTCACTTAGTAGAGCTGGCTGGCCATGTCGGTAGGTGGGTATACATCCTCATACGCTCCCCACCAAAAGAAGTGACTTTAAGCATCTGCTCTAAGCCAATCGTGTGATCCCCCAACAAGTCACAGCATAGACAAACATATATCCAATTGGTTCCAGGTTTGAAAATCGAGAAAGGTCGGTTTCCCGTCATTCCTTAACATAAAAGTACTTCTTGTAACATAGGTTCCCTCAACTTATAAACAGCAATCCTTTTCAATGCATAAATCACTTCAAGCTCCGACCAATATTTCTTCCTTATAGGGCAATACTCTATGTTGGTCACTACTTTATGCCATTCAGTATTCATCAACCCTCTTTTTCCACATATTAAACATCGCTTGGATTGACTTATGGTGGCTAGTTAGTGTAACTTCCATAACATAAGTTTAGGAAACTCACAAAATGGTCATGTAAAGTTACATGACATGGAAGAAAGAAATATGGAAAAGAAGTTTTACCTAAAGAGGATTTGAGTAGTATGTTTGAATAGGTTTTGTGTATGTAGGAGGAAGTTTGAGAGTAATTTTGGGAGAGTTTTTGAGAGTGTATTTGGAGAGAGTTTTAAGAGGAGATTATTGAAAAAGTAAAAAGTAAGAAAATAGGTGTATAGGTAGTAAAAAAGTAGAAATAGATTAATAGTAATAAACATAAGATATGACATGAACAGTAAACAAGACTAATAATTTACTGGTAGTAAAGAAAATACTATATAAATGCAATATTTGTAAATTTGTAGTTATCGAAAACTTATGAAACTAATATTTTTTGGATTTCTTACATTATTACGAATCTAATGGTGTATCGGAATATTTTTAACCGTTCGATGTACCAGGGCATGGTTTTCGAAAACTGATCCCGTTCAGACCGAGACAATAGAAATTGTGTTTTTGATATTTTAAGCTTCCCTATATTATTACGAACTATTATCCATAATTTTTCCTAGTTTGGTTGTTTAGGGTTTAAGAGTACGGGATTGCTGGATCTAAACTCTAGAGTTTTTGTCATTTTATTTAGCTTAGGGTTTCCGGTTGACCTCTGGTTTCTAGGTTTGAACTTAAGAATCATCATAAAATCTAGGGTTTACAATAATTTGAGAGAGTTTTTGGTATGTGAAATAATGTATGAAAGAAAAGAGGGAGAGGGGATATTTATAAAAGTTGTGGAGGGAAATAGATATAATAAATAAATATTAAAAAGAAAAATAAATAGGTAGAAAGGAATGAGAGGTGCCGGCCAAGAGGAATAAGGGAAGGAAATTGATTAAATTTTGTATTTTTTGTAATGAAAGGTAATTAAGATGTGAAGTTGTATTGGAAAAGAAAAAAAGTAAAAAATAGGTGTATAGGTAGTAAGAAAAAATAGAGATAGATGAAGTATATGTAACGCCCGAAAAATATGGCATTACAATCCTACTTATCTCCTCTTATATAGGATACGCAAAGACTCTATTATCCACAAATTCATAAAATCATATCTTAAACACTCATAGGATAACTCATAGGATACCAAACCTGTTAAAAATAAAAAACTTATACTTCATAAAACATAAAGTCCTGGTTCAAGCATAAAATCCAAGTTGACATCATAGTCAACAAATTCTACATAAACTAAAAACTGTTTACATTGAAATATCTTCATTTAAAACCAACAAGAATCCAACTACAATCTTAAATGATCAAAACATGTCTTTTCTTAGAAACTTGGTATATGAAGCCTAACTCTCGGTGGGTAGTCAAGCCCACTAACGTCATCCCCGCTATCAAAAAATAAATCATAACCGGATAGATCCTACACTATTTCTTCTTTCCTGTACCTAAAATTTAAAAGAATGAGCGGCGACGTCCAGTACGATAACTCCAATCCAAAAACAAATGCATATGCACATACAAAAGGCATACAATTCATGCAACTTAAACTAATGCAAACAATCATATATTAACTTTCTTAAGCCAACACAACAACAGTCCCAGTAAGAGTATACTCTAATCCTGAACTCAGGAGTTACTCAAACTCCATTGAAAATCAAACAACTTTCTGAAAATAATAATCATATACATATATGGATGAGTGGGTACTCCCCAAACACCCCGAATCTAGAACACCTAATTCTACCGGAATCATATCAAGGCACGAGCCTACTAGGGGACAACCTCACACCAAGATCATCAGGGTGCCTCACCAGTATCACTGTCTGCCAGGTCTTTACTGGTTAAAGCCAAGCACAATCAATCATATAACTATTAACCCGAATAACAATTAAGTTTATTAAGAAATTCTGTTCCTACAAGCATTCAATCAATACTAAACTTACAGGCAAAAACAGTAAGCAAGGATTGGTCGTACCTTTATCAGTTTCAGGAAATTCCAATTTGTATCTCCTAAAATCCTTTATCGACAACACTCAACCACAACCGAATCTCCTGAATCTCCACAATACTTCAATCAATATTAACAATTCAACAACAAACTCAAATCTCCAAATTCCTGACAACATCATACATTTATATATTTAACAAATAAAAACACGACATAAACAAATCCTAATGTACTACAACTCCCAAAATCCTAACCTAACAAAGAAAATCATCAAGTTGCACCGTTTAACCAGATAAATCTTCCATAACAATTTATAGAATTTGATAATCCTTCAAAACCCTAATATTATATGACAACAAGAACACATAATGATCATCTAATCATACATTATTCAACTCCATCAAATAAAAGTTGAAACTTACTGATTTAGATCACCAAAATCTAACTCACATCCACAAATTCATATCCCAACCAAAACTAGGGTTTCCTTCATGCAAACAAATCAAAAAATCCTTAGAAGTTGCATGAAATTCGTATAAATCTGATATGAGAACATTATGCTTACTTGTTTTAATCACAACACTCACTTTTTATCCAACCGAGGTAGATCAAATCCAAGATCTAAATCTTTCCCACGTTTTTCCTTCAAGAACACCACAAAACCCTAAGCAAACTCATGCAAATTCGTATTTAATCCATGAGAGAAGGTTAAAATTACTTACTTTGAATCGAAAACACCCTCTGGATGATTCTCCAAGCCTAGATCTCCAAGAACACTCCAAAACTCTCTTATACGAAGGAGAAATATGAAATGATGTTTCTGACAAAACCGGCTTTCGCGTCTCGAATTTATATAAATTTGGTCATACGCCGGCCCTATACCGGCGGCGTACATGTAGATCTAGCTGGTGTACAGCCTACGCTGGCAAAATTTACACGAGCGCTGGCAGCGTTTATCGGGGCTTTGATTTCCCAAAACTTCGATCCTACTACATACGCCGGCAAATCCGTGCCCTATGCCAGCAACATTCCTAGTCGGCGTTAAAATAAACCCTATGCACACCGGCGGTGTTCCTCCCAGTGTTAAGAAAAACGCTACAATTCCCATCCTACACCGTCTCTATGCCGACGGTATAGATTCTCCAGGAGGCCTAATTCCTACATTTGCCATGATCCATACCATGTCTAATAGGGATGGTACCTAGGTTTGATCACTTGATTTAAATTAAATCATCAAGTTGCAAATCATGTCTTTGAATTATGCTAAGTTTGACTTAGCAACCCTAATTTCTCAAGGGGTGCTGAGACATGCGAGCTCAAACATAAGCTCATTCTTGAATCTAATCATATGATCAACTTCCTTAAGGCTTTTTGGTTCTAAGGATGATTCATTTGTTCATTCAATCATGGATTCCTCTTCAATTCTCCAATAGGGCTAAAACTTTCTATAGGCAGACACATGTTCACAATAGCTAAATTTTATCTCTTAGATTGTATCATATGCTCATATTACTTAGTGTAAGCTAGGTTTCATTATAAAATACACATGATATGCCTCTTTTTTTCAAGTTGGTCGAATCATCTAGTCATATATACTTGTACGTTTAATTTTGTCTATCATGAGATTCATCACTAGATATGCCACATGCTTAGATTAGGACATGAATCATTTAAAGTTGCAAGAGTATAGTGTAGATTTCCTATTGTTCTTAAAGTGGTCGAGACCTTTAAGAGGTACACATCAACTCATGCTTTTGATTTTCCCAGTTATCTAGTTATGGACAAAGTAAAGGCTTAAGAAAGTGTAGAATTTACCTTGATTTGATGGAGATTGAGATAGATCTCTCCTCCTCATAAAATGAACCATGACCTAGGGAAAGGAAGAGGGAAATAAGGGGTCTAGTTCTAAAGATAACCAACTTGATTAAGACAATTCCTTACCTTAGCTTTATGGTCCCTTGATGTTGCAATCTCTATTGATGTTCTAAGATCTTTTTGACTAAGTATAATGTGTAAATTGGTTGGAAAGGAAGTAGGGTAATTTGTTATGGAGGCTCACAATTTTAAATTGCATATATGAGGGAGTTTTCTTAACTTGTGTCTTCTTTTAAAGTGATATTATTGTCTTGATGTTGAAATCTTTTTGTGGGTGTGAAGGGTGATTCACAACAAGCTTAAGGGTGTTTGGGGTCCATTTGTTTGTTAATAATATGCATTTAATGGAAAGATCATGCAATGATTGGCTAAGGAAAATGGGCATGTGTTGAAGTTGTAACAAAGGTATCCAAAGGGGATGTAAGTTCATAGCATTTAAGGTTTCTAGGGTTTGGTTTTGTTTTTTATCCTTTAATGCTATTAATTTCTTAGATTTTATGAAGATATTATAATGTTGAAGAAGTTTATAGAGGGTTTTAGGGTCTTATGGTTTAGAGGAGAAAAAAAGAGCGATTTTATTGCTCATAAGTTGCTACTTAGAAGCTAATTTGAAAAGAGTTGATTGGTGCCAAGTTGCTATTGTAATGATTACTAGTGATGACTTCTAAAAATATCTAAACTCCTTGTTTTATTACAAACACAAGAGCTGTCATGCCCTGGAGGGTACCCTAAATATGGCAGTCTGCTTCATATAATATTAAAGCTAATGAGTGACAACCTTAGTCATGAAGGAGCTTTGATATCACATGCAAGGCGTACTTCTAAGATAGTAGGAGACTCATAGGGATATTACATTTAAGTAGATAATAAAAGCATGCAAGAACTTATATAAATAAACATAGAATATTCGTTTGGATAATAATCTCTTACAACTTCTTGGGGGCATTCCCCCATCTTAAATAGTCTTGTTTAACTAAACCATTAACAATATATACATAACTATAACATAATCCTACTATAGAGATTTTCTTAGAAGTCTATGCTCAAAATTAAATACATATAACTTCTCCCAAAAACTCCTAGTAGCTTTGACTCATACCTGACAAACGAGGCTTCTCGGTGCCAACCATAGGTAATCATTGTAAGCCCCCAGATTTTTCGATAATATTAACAAATCCTAAGAACCGGAAGTTGAAACGAAACCCTAAAGTTGACTTAGTCATATGATTAGTCTAGTGAATCTAGATCTGGCAATCCCGTGTTCTTAAGCCCTAGAAAATGAAATTGAAATAATTGTGGAATATGGTTCATAATAATATAGGAAAGCTTAAAAATATCATATTCGAATTTTTCTAGTGTCTTTCGGATCCGATCGGGATCAGTTTTCGAAAACCGTGCCTTGAAGCACCAGATAGCAAAAATATTCCGACAACACCAATAGATTCGGAAAAAATATAAGGTTTTCAAAAATATCAGTTTTAGAATTTTTCGGTAACTAAAAATATCAGATATAGCTTATTTACGCGTATTTTCTTTACTACCGGTATTTTAATTGTCTAGTCTACTATTCATAGTACTTTTCTACTATTCATTACTATTCACCTATCTCTACTTTTTCTTACACTCTATTCTTACACTCTACCATACCTATACCTTACAATTTACCTTCCCCATACAACTTTAATCACATCACACTTTACACATTACTTCTTTTAATACAAAACAAACAAAACAAATCAATTCCTTCCCCCCATACAAGTAGAAACGGCGCCCCCTCTCTCTTCCACCATCTCATTTTATTTTCTTTTCCATTTTATTAATTACATCTAATTTTCACTATAAAAATCTATAAATACCCCATTTCTCTTCCATTCTTCCACACAACAAAATTTATACTAAAACTCTACCAAAATCACTCCATAAAATCTGTCTCCCAATATTTCCGTCAAGTTCCCTCTTTTCCTTAGAAAACCTATTCCCACATAATACTATAACCCATTCTTTTCTTCTTCAACCAACACATAAACTTTAGGTAAAATTTCTCTTATTTACTCATCATGTTCATATAACTTAACATGAGTTTAGTGTATGTTTCTTAGACTCATTGAGTTAAAGAAGCAACAATTTATTCATGTTTTGTTTTTGTTCATGTTCTTATTTTCTTATGCTACTATTATGTTGATATTGTTATTATTGTTTCTACCCTAACTTATACAAGTATTATGTATATTACATATATATTTATTTAGAGCATATAAACTCATTTGTTATTTATTTATTTTCAAGTCTTACAATTTATTTATTTACTTGTTTTATGCAAATATTAAGACTAGTCTTTCTAGTCTTAAACTTATCCATATCAAGTCAAAACAATTATCTTTCTTTGTTTTTCTTTCTTTTGAGGACTAGTCTATTCTTAGTCCCAGGATACCTTGATGAAGTTAAGGTTCTCAATACTTGACTTTATTTTTTTATTTTATGCTCTTATTTTATTTATGTTGTTTTTACATTTCTCATAGTTATGTATTCTCATTCATGCATGGTATGTTGTTATTGTCTCAATCATAATAGAAATGAGTTTCTAAGTAATAAAAATAAAAATAAGAACTCTCTTTAAAAATAAATTTTGTCACATATAAGAAATTATTTTTCCTTAAAGAATTGAAATTTTATCTTAAACAAATGTTTTTCTAAAGTTAGATAAGTTAGCTGAAGTTTTAGTAATAATATGTGGTTTTACCAAGAAATACATAAAGTAAAGTTATCATGAATTCTCTTTTCAAACAAATAAGAAAGTTTCTTTAAACCTAAACAAAGGATTTCTTAAATTCAATTGTCGAATTTTCCACAACACTAAAGTCAGATAAGTTTTTCAAAATTAACTTATAAGATCATTTCTTTAAAAAGTGGATCTAACTTTAGAACATATAACCATAAAGTATTTAGAAAGACTATGTTTTTCAAAACACTAGAAATAAAGTTATGGGAATCACTAGAAGATTAAGATTTCTTTTTGAAAATTTAACTAAGAAATGGAGTTAAAGAAGGAAACACTCACTTACGATAATTTAGGAAATTTTTCCAAAAACAAAATTCACTTCTTTACAAGTCTTAAGCTTATCTCACTTTTTAAGACATAATTGTTTTACAAGATCATTGTTGAGACATCACTAAATTCATGCATATGGTTGAGTATATATATATTCAAGGATTTTTCAACCATACAATTATATCTATATTTTTGTACAAAAGCCCTTGAGTGAAGAAAAGTTTGAAAACTCTAGTTTTGAAATTTGGAAAATTCGTATCAAATTTGTACACTACTATTCCAAGACCCAAATAATTCTTTTGAGAAAAATAACCTTAGAAATAGATAGATCTTTTTTGAGTAGGTGGAAATCGGTATATAATATGCGAAATTCCGAGTTAAAATGAGCAAGTTATGGCTATTTTAAATTGGAATCTCCATTTCATACGATTTTTACGAATTCTCTAAGATAGAATTATAGAATTTAAATATATCTTGGACGAAATACTCATGTTGGGTATTTCTTTTGTTTAGGTGTCGAGGATCACGATCTTGTCTTCTCTGAGGATTACTTCGACTCCTAGATCGCTATGGACGAGTGAGTTTCCTTTACGCTTATGTATTCGCGTATGTGCTTGTAGAATAGAGCACTAGATGTTAGGAAAAGATAAAATTGATATGCATGTGGGATATCATGGGAACTATGTATGTGAATCATTGTGTGCGATCAATATACAATAAGTGTATTGGAACCCGATTTGTGATTGATATAAATGCTTCCATGTATGAATTGTTATGTGTGCAAATATTGTTCGATTGCTTTAAATGATTTAATGTCATATTGAAATCCCCATATAATAAATTGCTCATGCATATCACTTAGAATATCATTTCGAAGTTTTGCTACTACTCCTCAGCGTGGGACCGGAAAGGTAAGCTGCCTAGCTACATCTTGAGGGTTAGGACGTTCGGGGAATACGGCCTCATGGTGTAGCCAAGCCAGATTGATCGCTTTGGTATGGAAAGCCCGGGGACTACTAGTACGGTTCGTTGGATCCCTAAGATGCGCACAAACTTTAAGGAGGTAGTTCGGGGCCCAGTTCAAAGCATTCCCTAACTACCGATGGAGGGGTAAATCCATCATACATACAAAACCGGATAGTCGTATGTAATGTTTGTTCATATGGTTGTTGCATTTCATATGCTTGAATTAATAAACTTGTTTGATTGTTTGTTCTGAGTACTATTGCGTAAGGAATATCTCACTAAGCTAGTCGTGTTTATACTTCTATAGACTTTTGACATTACAGATTATCTTTTGCACCCGAGACCACCTTGATTCTCTGGGTAGAATCCTTATTTTGAGAAGCTTTTGGAGAATTCTATTTTGAAGTTAATGTAAATCCCCGAAATTTTTGATCCAAAATTAAAGACCTAAACCCTAAACGGAAGTCAAACGGATTCTTAGGTCAAACAAAACCCTAGTTTACCGTAACCGTTTAACTCCGGCATTGCCGTTTTCTCAAGTCATAGAAAACGAAGTTGGAAAAATTAGCTCGAATAGTTCGTAATAACCATAGGTTTTATAAAAGTTTCAGTTTCGCGAAATTCGGATGTCCTTCGAACCCGAACGGACACAGTTCTTGAAAAATGTGTCCGGAAGCCCGGAATAGGAAAAATATTCCGAATATACCGTTAGACTCGTAAAAATATAAGATTTCCAAAAATATCAATTTCGTAATTTTTCGATAACTAAAAATATCAGATATCGCTTTTATACGCGTATTTTCTTACTACCGGTATTAAATTGTCATGTCTACTTTTACATTACACTATTTTCTACTATTCTACACTATTCATCTATCTCTACTTTTTCTTACAACCTATTCTTACAAGCCATACACCTATTTCTTACACATTTTCATTTCCAATACAATTTCACATCTTTCATTTCTTACTTTAATTAATCAAAAGACAAAAAAATTAATTTTTCTCTTCCCCATACCCCCAAAATAGCGCCGGCCCCTCTCTCTCTCTATGCTCAAATTGTTTTATTTTTCAATTATTTAATTAACACAAATTATCTCCCACATTTTCCTATAAATACCCCCTCATACCTTCACTTCTTTCACACCACTTCTATACTAAAGTTACTCTCTCAAAATCTCTCTCAAATTCTTTCAAGAGTTCTCTCAAGAAGTCTTCTTAAGTTTAGTTTCCTTTAGGTAAGAAATTCTCAAGAATTCTTCATGTTCATCTACTTAGTATGAGCTTAGTGTATGTTTTCTAAAACCATGAAGGTTAAGAAAGCAACATTAGATTCATACTTTGTTTTTGTTCATAATATCAATCTCTTTATGTTCCTTTATGTTCCTCATATTTCCTTTATGTTCTTTATATTTCCTTTATGTTACTACTATCTAATATATCTATATAACTATATATATTATTTAGAGCATATAAGCTCATTGTCTTACAATTTATTTATCTTTCATGCAATTTATTTACTTCATTCAAGTTATTTAATTTCAAGTTGATTTTAAGACTAGTCATTCTAGTCTTAGACTTGTCCTCATCAAGTCAAAACAATTTCTTTTTCTTTTCTTTTCGGGACTAGTCTTTTCTTAGTCCCGGGGTACCTTGATGAAGCTAAGGTCCCAATACTTGATTATTTACTTAAAGCTTTCAAGTTATTATTTTACATTTCTATAGCTTATGATTCATATTCATGCATGAACATAATGTTTTTGTCTCAACAAAAATCAATGAGAAAGTGTTTTCTTGAAATTAAAGATTCTTTCTAAAAGAAATAAATATGGAAAAATGGATTTCTTAAAAACCCATGAACATATATGGGAATGATTTTTCTTACAAAAGGTTTTATGAAAACTTATCTTTTATCAAGAAGTAGAAATTCTTTTGGAAACATTAAAAATGTCATTTTGCTACTTTTGAAATCCAAGTTTAGAAAATAAAACCACACTTTAGGAAATTAAAGTAATTACAAGAGATTTCATTTAGAAATAAAATATTTATCTTAATGACTAAAAGATCTTTCAAAAGTAAAATAGAATCTCAAATTCAAAGACTTTTAAAACCTTACTTTTTAAGTTGAGACAACTTCATTTACTTCATACATTTGTTATGAGTCATTACAAATATATATATACCTTTCAAAAGTTTACAAAATAATTGAAATGTTATCTTTTCAAAATGAGCTTTGTTTACAAGAAGGAAAACAAGTGTTTACAAATTCGTGGCAAATCTGATCGCTACCTTTTCGGAACCCAAACGACTTAGTTTTATGGAAATAAGCTTAGAAATGCGTAGATCGTTTCGAGTAGGTAGAAAACGGTATATTATACGCGAAATTCCGAGTTAAAATGAGCAAGTTATGACCATTTTAAGTTGGAATTTCCCTTTATACGATTTTACTACGATTTTTAAGAAAAGATTAGAATCTTCAAGGATAGAATTTCATGAAATACTCATTTTGGGTATTCTTCTTGATTAGATAATCACGAGGAGGATTGTCCGTATCCCGAGGATTACTACGATTAAGTGGAATTTCCGAACGACCCATCCAATTCAAGAACGGTGTCATCATGGCCGAGTGAGTTACTTCCCGTTAATTTTCTCATACTCTTGATTGTGCTTGTAAAGTTAGTTGCACTAGAATCTAAGTCAAAAATCAAAATGAAGTGTATGAAAATATGTTGAAGGGATACTAAGTATATCGAAACTCAATTTGTTTGTAATAAAGTTGTATGTGCATTAATATCTTGAATTGTTTGAAATTGGTTGATCACTTGAAAGAAGCTAAATGGAATTACTAGACTTTAATTAAAGAAATTATTCATGCACTTCATATGTTGAGTCACATTGCATTCACTACTATACAATTGGTGGGACAAGTGTATAATAGTGGTGGTAGACATAACCGGTATATCATGTAAGTGGCGAGTAGGAGCCGGTAAGAACTACTTAAATTGATGGCTAGTAGGAGCCTGTAATAACTACAAGTTTTTGATGGCTAGTAGGAGCCTGTAATAACTACAAGTTTTTTATGGCTATAGGAGCCTGTAATAACTACAAGTTTTTGATGGCTAGTAGGCCTGTAATAACTACAAGTTTTTAGTGGCTAGTAGGAGCCGGTAAGATCTATAAAAGTGTTTTTAAAAGCTATGGCCGTAATTGGCCTGAATCCCCAACCCCGAATGAAGGGCGTAAATTCATTCAACATACGATTCCCGGAAAGTCATATGTCTTGTATGCTCACGTGGTTGTTGCATTTCATATGTTTGAATAATAAAACTGGATCGATAATTGACTTCGAGTATGAATTTTGGGATCTACTCACTAAGCCTATAAGCTTACACCCCTGTAGATATTTGTATTCTCAGGAACACCTAATTTTGTGCCCGGGGTCTTCCAGTATCCGTATACGTTTTATGTTGAAGCTTTTGGAGGAAATCTACTCGAAGACTTAGATTAGAATTCTTTTGAAATCTTTAATTTTGGATGTTATGAATTTTATCTCGATCCTTGGATTTATCGGGGTATGCCCCTAAGAGATTATGTAACAGACCTTTGGTTATTTATGATATGATATACTTTATTTCTGAATTCTTGTATGTTTAACTTTACTTGCTTAAACTATGCTTCCCAAAAGCGTATCCTATTACTGTGTTAGACGCCTTACATATAATACTAAGGCTTTCGCATGACTAAGATAGTCAATCTTAAGCCTTGATATTATATGTGGCGGACTGCCACGTTTAGGGTACCTTTCGGGGCGTGACAGTTATAGAGTAGATTTCTTCTAAAATCTTCTAGCTTTAGTTATGTTATATTAAGTAGAACCATGTTGTTATATATTTATTGGGGGAATCCCCTTAGAAGTTGTAAGACTTTATGTTTCTATGTTATATATTAAGTGTTATTTTGTATGTTTCGCTACCAATATCTTAAAATGCATTACTTCAACGGTCTCCTTTTGTTGTGAATGTACGCCTTGTACTGATATGGAAGCTTTCGAGTGATTGAGGTAGTCATTCTTGAGCTTTAATATTACGTACGGTGGCTGTCACGTTTGGGGTACCCGTTGGGGCGTGACAATCATACTGTAATAAAAAGCTATAAGACTATAAGCAAAACTATCTTAGTGAGATAACTCCTATCTACAAAACATTTCCATATATCAAACAAGTATTTAAACAATCATATGGGAATGCACCAATCACATGAGCAAACAAAAATACACAAGATTAACTGGAAACCATGTGTAGCATGGATTTTACGCCCTCTATGTCGTGGGTTGGGAGGTTACAGGCCCATACGACCATCAATATTTGCAGATTTACTGGCTTCTACTCGCCCTATAGACTTTTCTGCTCCTACTTGCCCATGTAGACTTTCTAGCTCCTACTAGCCATGACTACAACTCCTCGTTTCCCCACACGAAAAATAATAGTGAAATAAATGTGACTCACAAATATGATATGCATGAATTTTTTTTCAATAGGGTTTTTCCATTATTGTCAAGTTTAAGTTAAAGGTAATCAAATCAATATTCATCATATCACTGCAAGAAATCATAAATTATTCATCAATTCCTCTTTCAATATTCTTAGCTTATATTCAATCAATTATGAATCCAAATCACACAATATTTGTTCATTTATCTTTTCTTTAATTTCTAGTGCTACTACTTACAAGCATAAACAAGGAAATGTAACTAGTAAAGGATTAACTCACACCATGTCGATCACTCCTAATCGAAGTAGTCTTTCGAAAAAGTGATTTCGGTTCCTTCTTTACCTAAACAAGATGAAATATCCAACTTAAAATGGCCATAACTTGCTCATTTTAACTCGGAATTTGGCATATTATATATCGTTTTCTACCTATTCGAAAAGATCTATCCATTTCTAAAGCTATTTTCATAAAACTAATTCGTTTGGGTACCAAAATAGTGGTGATCAGATTCACCACGAATTTTTACAAAACTTGTATTCCTTCTTTTAACAAAACTCATATAAAAAAAGTAGATATTATAATAGTTGTTTAAAACCTTTGAAATGTATATACATATATTTATTGACTCATATCAAATGTATGAAATTAATGAAGTTGTCTCAAACCATCAAAAAGTAAAGTCTTTTAAAGATTTTGGAAAAGTGAGACTTTTGAAAATTCCTTTTATTTTGCTTTGAGAATATCTCAAGTTATTTTAAATGAGTATTTTCTTTTCCTAAATTTCATTTCCTTAGTCTTTTTAAATTTCCAAGGAATGCTTTTATTTTCTAAGCTTAGTTTCTAAATTTTTTGAAAGTAATAATAATTCTATATTTATAGAAATAATTTCCTTATTTTTAAGATCATTCCATTTTTATGAAAGAATTTCTTTTTGTCAAATAGTACTTGATGAAAAAGTGAAGTTTTAGCAAAACTTTTGTTTACTCAAGAAGTTCTTTCTATGTTACGTATTTTTGTAAAAATTCCTATGAACTCCTCTAGATTTCTTAGAAAAGTTTGTTAAGATAAATCCTTAGTTTTATGAAAAATTATTTCCTACTTTTATTTCTAGAAAAAATTTCTATTTTAAGAAAACCTTTCCTCATTCATCTTATTGAGACAAAATCAATTATTTCATGCATAATTATGAATATGAATCATAATTTTGAAAACATAAGAAAGACATATAATTAAAGAAATAAGCTAGCAAATAATATGTCAAGTATTAGAACCTTAGCTTTATTAAGGTATCTCGGGACTAAGAATAGACTAGTCCCATAAAGAAAAAGAAAATGTTTGGACTTGATGAGGACAAGTCTAAGATTAAGACTAGTCTTAAAAATGACATGAAAGTAAATAAATTGCAAGATAGTAAATAAATTACAAGGAAAGTAAATAAATTACAAAATAAATGAGCTTATATGCTCTAAAAGATATATATAGCTACATAAATATATTTAGATATATATATATATATGAAAGCAACATAAAAGAAATTTGATTCATGAACAAAAACAAAGTTGAACTTATTGTTTGCTTTCTTTAACCTTCATGGTTTAGAAAACATACACTAAGCTCATACTAAGTAAATGAACATAAAGAAAACTCTAAAGAAGAATTACCTATCAAAACTAATTTTGAGAGACTTTGAGAGAGAACTCTTGTAAAGAATTTGAGAGTGTGTTTTTAGTGTATGGAAAGTGTGAAAGAAGTGGAAAGAAGATGGAGTATTTATGAGAAAATGTGGGAGGAAATTATGTTAATTAAATAATTGAAAAACAAAACAAAGTTGAGGAGATGGAGAGAGGGGCCGGCGCAAATCATGCAGGGAAGGGGAGAGAAAAATTTATTTTTTTGTATTTTAGTTAATGAAAAGTAAGATATGAAAGATGTGAAGTTGTATTGGAAATAAAAATTGTAAGAAATAGAGGTATGGTTTGTAAGAGTAGGTTGTAAGAAAAAATAGAGATAGATAAATAGTGTAGAACAGTAATAAATAGTGTAATGTAAAGTAGACATGACAATTTAAGCTTCGGTAATAAGAAAATACGTGTATAATTACGATATCCGATATTTTTAATTATCGAAAAATTATGAAATTGATATTTTTAAAAACCTTATATTTTTACAAGTCTAACGGTATATTCGGAATATTTTTACTAATATGAGCCCTAGGACACGCTTTTCGAAAACTGTGTCCAACCGTGCTCAAAGTGAATCGCGGTTTAACTAATCTGATATTTTTAAGCTTTCACAGGTTATTACAAACTATGCTACATACTAATATCTTACTTACTTTCTTAGGGTCGCTTAAACGGGAATGTTGGACTTGAATGGTTATGTCTGACTAGGGTTTTATTAACTTTGGGATTCCAGTTGACTTTCTAATTAGGGTTTAAGCTTAAATGATCACAGAACTTTAGGAGTTTACAAGTGTAAGTCCCCGAATTTTTTTTTTATCCAAATTAAAAATCTAAACCCTAATCGGAGTCAAACGAATTCTTAAGTCAACCAAAACCCTAGTTTACTGTAACGCTTAAGTCTGGCATTGCCGTTTCTCTAGCCCTAGAAAACGAAGTTGGAAAAGTTTGCCATAATGGTTCGTAATAGTTATAGGTTGCGTAAAAATATCAGATTGAAGAATTTCGAGTGTCCTTTGACCGATCGAACATAGTTCTTGAAAAAACATGTCCGGAAGCTCGGAGTAGGAAAATTATTTCGAATATACCGTTAGACTCGTAAAATGTAAGATATCCAAATATATCAATTTCGTAATTTTTCGGTAACTAGAAATATAGATATTGCTTTTATACGCGTATTTCCTTACTACCGGCATTAATTGTCATGTCTACTTTTACATGACACTATTTTCTACTATTCGATATACTAATCTATCTCTACTTTTTCTTACAACCTATTCTTAAAGCCATACACCTATTTCTTATACATTTTCATTTCCAATACAATTTCACATCTTCATTTCTTACTTTTAATTAACAAAATAACAAAAAAATAAATTCTCCCCTCCAATACACTCAAATGGCGCTGGCCACACCCCGTCCATGCATCAAATTGTTTTATTTATTTATTTAATTAACACATACTTCACTTCTTTCACACCACTTCTATACTAAGTTACTCTTAAAATCTCTCAAGAATTTCTCTCCAAGAAGTTCTTCCAATAAGTTCTCTTTAGCCCATCTTCTTTAGGTAAAATTCTTCAAGAAGTCTCCATGTTCATCTACTTAGTATGAACTTAATGTGTGTTTTATAAAACCATGAAGGTTAAGAAAGCAACAATAGGTTCATACTTTGTTTTTGTTTATAATCACAATTTATTTATGTTCATTTATATTTCTTTTATGTTCATTACAATCTAACATATCTATATAGCTATATATATTATTTAGGGCATATAAGCTTGTTATCTTGCAATTTATTTATCTTTCATGCAATTTATTTACTTCAATGCAATTTATTCATTTCAAGTTGTTTTTAAGACTAGTCATTCTAGTCTTAGACTTGTCCTCATCAAGTCAAAACATTTTCTTTTTCTTTTCGGGACTAGTCTTTTCTTAGTCCCGGGGTACTTAGATGAAGCTAAGGTCCCAATACTTGAATTTATTTCTTTATATGCTTATTTTTTAAGTTATTATGTTCTTTTCATATTTTCATAGTTTATGATTCATATTCATATATAAACATAATGTTTTTGTCTCAACAAAAATTTAATAAAGAAGTGTTTTCTTAAACTAAAGATTCATCTTAAATAAATGTAGGAGATAGATTTCTTAGAAACTCAAGAACATGCTTGGAAATGATTTTTCCAAATAAACAAAAGATTTCATGAAAAACTTATCTTTCATTAAGAATTAGAAATTCTTTTGAAATCATTATAAAGCAACAAAAGTGTCATTTTAAAAGTTGTTTAGAAAATAAAACTACTCCTTAAGGATTTAAAGTAACTACAAGAAGATTAATTTTAGAAATATTTATCTCAAATAACTCAAGAATCCTTCCAAAAGTAAAATGAGTATTCTAATAAGAATCTCAAGTTCAAGTCTTTTAAAACCTTACTTTTCATAAAGTTGAGACAACTTCATTTACTTCATACATTTGTTATGAGTCATTACATATATGTATATGCCTTTCAAAAAGTTTACAAAATACTTGAAATATTTATCTTTTCAAATGAGCTTTGTTTACAAGAAGGAAAACAAGTTTTTGCAAATTCGTGGTAAATGTGGTCGCTATCTTTTCGGAACCCAAATGACCTAGTTTTATGAAAATAAGCTTAGGAATGCGTAGTAGATCTTTTCGAGTAGGTAGAAAATGGTATATTATACGCGAAATTCCGAGTTAAAATGAGCAAGTTATGGCCATTTTAAGTTGGAATTTCCCCTTTATACGATTTTTACCGCGATTTTAAGAAAAGATTAGAAACTTCAAGAATAGAAGTCTTATGAAAGACTCACTTTGGGTATTTCATCTTGTTTAGGTGACGAGGGACCCGAGATCATCTATCCGGAGGACTACTTTGATTAGATCCACCGATATGGAGTGAGTTAATTCTTTTCCTAAGTTCATTTCCTTGATTGTGCTTATAATTAGTAGCACTAGAAAATTAGGAAAAGATAAATGAACAATTGTCATGAAATAATTGTTGAATGAAAGTTAAGTATATCGAAAGACGATATGTTAAATAAAGTGTGACTTGTGTATTGAGATGATGAAATTATGGATGATCGCCTTTAATATGAAATTCAACTTATATGGTTAAATGTTTAATTGAAATTTATTCATGCATATCATATACATAAGTCGCATTTGTTCACTACTTTTCTTCGTGTGGAGAAACGAGGAAAGGGTAGTGGTGGCTGGTAGGAGCCGGTAAGTCTACATGGTGGCTAGTAGGAGCCGGAAAGTCTACAGGGCAAGCAGGAGCTGGTAAATTTGCAAATAATGATGGTCGTATGGGCCTGTAACCTCCCAACCCTTGTCATGGAGGGCGTTAAATCCATGCTACACTTGATTTTCGGTTGATCATGTGTATCTTGCTTGTTCATATGATTGGTGCATTTTCATATGCTTTGATTGAATACTTGGTTGATTTTCGGAAATGTCTTATAGTTGGAATTATCTCACTAAGCTAGTCATGCTTATACCTTTATAGTTTTCTATTACAGTATGATTATCTATGGTTGGCCCCGAGGAGCCCCGTATGCCAGGTACGAGTGTAAGCTACTAGGAGTTTTTGGAGGAAGTTTATGTAGTTTTAGTTTTGAACTTAGACTTCTAGGAAAAATCTCTATAGTAGACTTATGTAATAGATATGTTTATTTTGATATTAGTATTATTGATTAAAGACTTTAAGACCCCTAAGATGATGTATGAACTTATTATGGAATGAAGATCTTATGATTACCTATTTAAGTTATGCTTGTTTTTGCTATCTGTTTAAACGTAACACCCCTATGAGTCTCCTACTATCTTGGAAGCACGCCTTGCTTATGATATCGAAGCTCCTGCATGACTACGATTTGTCATTCATTAACTTTAATATTATATGCGGCGGACTGCCACGTTTAGGGTACCCTTTGGGGCGTGACAACAAGAGCTCACAATTTACATGGAAGGGGGAGAGAAGAGTTGAGTTGGCATCATGTCATTTTCATTCATTTATGCATGGATTTTGTTAAGATTTAGAAGAAAGGTCACTATTATTAGTAAAAACTTAGATGGTTTCAAAACTTCTAAGAGGAATTTAGCACATGTTGATACTATTTAACTACTTGTAAAGGTACTTATCTAAGCTATCTAATAGAATATTGGGTTGTTCGCATATAAATATATCAGTTATTCAAAGAAACATCTTTTAAAATCATTTAAGGCCTCTATATTAATCTTAAATTATTTTTGAGTTGAAATCTTGAATTTAAAGTTTATGTGATTGAATATTTTTAGGGTTTTCATCTACGCGTTAGAGTTTCTGGGCTCGATAGGTTAAATTAAGATTTTAGTCTCTATAGCCACAGGATTTTCTAACTTGCATGTTTGTGTAATTCAAATTTTTATTTGAGTCTAGTTTTATAGATATTGATCCTTTTTTTTTAATCCTATTGTGTATTTTGAAAACCCTAATAATTCATCTTTAAATGATCATTTTATAACCAGTAAGTTCAAAAAATTAATCGTCTTCTATTTACTTGAAATTTAAAGCTATCTATGATTACTTATTGAGTTATCATCTCTCAAGTTACGAAATCTTATTTTTGGTATGTTTCACTACTAGGAAAATTTTTATTTAAGTTTTACGGTATTAATTAGCTCATGACTATTCATAGTTCCAGATTATAATTTTTTATTGTTCCTAGATTCACTATCTATGGTGAATTTGCTATTCCAAGTATTAGTGTGAAAAAATTCAGGGGTTACAATGATAAACTATAATTACAACAACCAGAATCTAAAGTTTTTACATTAGAATACAAAAGTCTTGAGGCTATAGTTCGACCATGAAAACTTCTTGTTTAATGGTCAAGTCCTGAAACATGGATTTATCACGATGGAAAACAACTAAATGATTAGATTGTGATAAAAAATTGTTGATCGACAACAAGTTATAACAAAATTCAAGTATATACATGACATCAAAAAAGGTAATTTGATCACTTAAGGTCACATGTCCTGCTTTATGCATGGTTCTTGTATTGTCATCTAGAAATTTAACATGAATTGATTTATTTAGATCATATGTCTATGATAAAATGTCTGGATGTGGAGTAACATGGTTTGAAGCTCTAGTATCTACAATTTAGGAGCAATATTTACTATACAAATTTAATTAAGAAACAAAAACAAAACTATTACTTAAAAAAGGCCATTAAAGATGATTGTTTGTACTTAAGATTGCTTATACTTAAGCATTTTAACCACTTCATTGCAAATTATAGACAAAAATTGATTACTCTCTTTGGCTTTAATGTAAAGACGACTGCATCACTAAAATCATCAATTGGAGTATCTGCAACATGTGAAGAAGTTGAATTGACATGAGCCAGTCCTTCGACTTCTTTTATCTCTCCTAAATTTATACAAATATGGAAATCCTATAAGTTCAATGCAATTTTCAACATTGTGTCCACTCCTCTTGGAATGAGTGCTAGTAAATTTTCTAAATCTTACTTTCTTATTCCTTTGATCATCAACACCAATCTTCCTTTGAGTGTTGTGCAACAAGAAGGTTGTAGCGTTATCTTAACTAGATTGCATATGACTACTCATCGGCTTTTGCTTTTCTAATTTGATAAACAAAATTGTAAGCATTGTTAACTATAGGAAGAGGATCCATGGATAAGATTTGATTTCTCGTTTACTTATGGCTCATCTAAAGCCATGAAAAGTTGAATTTTCTTGTTTTTATTGTGTAATTCAACAAACTTCTGATATGGTCCATAATTATATGATCGTAGCACCGATAAGAGCATAATGTAAACCCAGAAATTTTCACATTAGTACACGACTCTGAAATATAAAATATGAACTAACTAGTAAACCTAGCACTCAACAAAAAACTAAAGATAGATAGATCAATGAGCTGAATTTAACTGGATTATGATATAAAAGCTCGAATTAAAAAACTTCTTTGCCCTTAATTGATACAAAAAACGAGATTTTTATCCTGAGTTGATAACTTAAGATATAATTAAATGGAACCCCAATTTTGAAATCCGAAAACTTGTTAACAAATAGAAATAGATAATATAGAAAATGAATAGCTACTATTGAACTCAACAAAGATTGAGACTAGAACTATGAGTGTAATGAGTCTATATAGGATTTTAAACTCTAAACAAAGATTTTTGATAGTTCAAATACTACTAATAAGATTTCATAGTTGGTATCGAAAACCTAAGATATTTAGATAACTGATTAAGATATTAGAGAGATAATGAGTAAATTACAAATTACGCTTATAGTTAGGAAACGATAACTTAAAGATAAACTGTTAGGGTTATAAATACTCAATAAAAATAAAATAGATGATACAATATTAGACTCCAAATAAATATTTAGATCACCATTATTTTACTTAGGATATTCTTAGCTAATTAAAACCTAAAAAAAAATTGACCTTAAGCTTAGAAAACCTTATCGCGGGAGATAAAATCCTCTAAATAATTTAATTGTGTAAGCTTTAAACTAAATTGAATCATAACAATAGGAAATTTATAGAATACTATATAAATTTTTGAAAATAAAACCCTTGAAATAATTCGATGTTTAAACCCATTTATCTTAATAAATACCCTAAAATTAAGATAATTACATAACTTATATTATTAAAATATTTTCTATAACTAACCAAGGAGTTTTTAATACAATTGCAACAAATTGATGGAGGTGATTTTCTTGGAATGAGTTTAGTTGAATTTTAAGTCCAAAAGCAGCTAATAAGTCAACAAAAACTGCTCTAAAGCCAATTAAAAGGAGCCATGTAAGCTAAACAATTAATGCATGGAAATCTCTTGTATCAGCTACAATTCTTGGAGGAATGCATAACGTATTAGCCAACAAAAGAAATCAAAACCATTACTACTTCGCCTCCCTTCTATATATATCTATATGTATTTATGAACAAGCAAACAGGGCTAATAAAATCTCACATTTTCTAGTCCAAACAAACACTAAAACAACATTCTAAATAGCCATATACTGACCCTAACTCACCTTATACACTAGCTACTCGGATCAAACATAAAACTCTATTATAAAACACTTGAGCAAGGTTTCTAAGGTAAGTTAATTTAGTTTTAGTTAGTTCCTTGTTAAAGTGATAATCTAAAACTTGTTTTGACATCCCTAAGATTCGAACCAATACAAATCCAAGCTTCAACAACTCACAAATTGGATCAAACAGGTAATGATGTCAAACCATAGTTGCACCTTTTTAATATGAAAATCATGGATCAATGCAAGTGTTTTTTATGTTTTAAATAGATATTTGTGTAGAAGAATCTTGTTTAAACTCATAGGAATCCATTGGATGAGCTTTAGATGTCGGAAAACGGTCGAAAACCAGCCTAACTCATCGGGAAGATGAATAGTACATCGTCCCAAATGAGCACGGGGGAAATATGCCCTTGTTTTTACCCCATATACCACTCTGCATCATATATTTAAAAAAAAAATTAAAAAACTGATATATTTAAACCAAATATATAATAATTATTATTATAAATATTATTAACATTATTATTACTATTTCTATTTATTTATTATATGTGTTATTACAAATGCCATTATTGTTAGTAATATAGTAATTGTAATTGTTGAATAGTGAATTTAAAACAAAAAAAATTGCAATATTATCAAATATATGGTATTTAAGTAATATTAATATTATGATATTATTTAGAAAAATTGATATAGTCATTATGTATAATTGATATTAGTAATATCATGAAAAGATTACTACTAATATATAACTATTATAACTAATTTAATTAAAGTCTATGAAGTTTTACAACTATAGTTTTAATATTATTAATAATATTATTATTGCCATTAAAAGTGTTTAGATTAATAGTATTATTAGAATTATTATTTTAAGATAATATTATATCTAATATTAGCATTAAAACCAAAAGTTAAGCTTGAGATTATTTTGATAATATTAAAAAATATTAATGTGGCTACTAGTATTAACTTTAATACGTATGATTTTTGAAATACCATTAATAGCATTTATATTATAAATATTGTCACGCCCCAAAGGGTACCTAAAACGCGACAATCCACCACACTCGATATTTAAACTTAAGTATGATAACCTTAGTCATCCATAAGTTTACATATCGGGTGTAAGGTATACTTGCACAATTTTTAGATCACACTTTAAATCGAATAATCTTAAGAAGGCATACAATAGCATTAAGAATAGAAATCACAAAGATAAATAAGTTAAGTCTTTACAAAAGTCAAGGGGGCAGACTCTCGCCAAAATAATAGAAGTATATCCAGCCTAAATCCATCTTACAAACATTAGAGTTTATGTTAAAGAGATTTTTCCTAGAAGTTCATGCCTATAGCTAAGTCCCAACTTCTTCAAAAGCTCCTTAATACAAAATGATAAACCTGTGAAAAGTGTTCTCTTTGAACAACAAAAATGGGAACATTGCAACAAAAACTTTCGGGGTGTAAGCTAACAGGCTTAGTAAGGTTCATTTCCAAATAACAAACTCATTCAAGATATATATACAAGCAATTTATAGTTAATCAATCATATGAATGCATAAACAAATGAGCATACAAGCTTATGGCATTCCAGTAGCCATATGTGAATGGATTTATGCCCTTCATTCGGAGTTGGGGTGGTCCATAAGTCATGCAACCATAATCTCGATCTCTTACTCTTAGTTATTGTAAGCTTCAGAAAATTTCAGTAAATAATTCTAAGATGAACTTCAAAAATAAACCTTAAAAATCACTTCAAATTAGAACTTCGATTAGTCCTAAATCACAAATGAATCCAGAAATTTTCAATCTCAAGGAAAATAAGAATCCATAAAAATAAAATAAGAACTCAACATACTTCAATTCCAAAACCACTACGTATAACAAATTTCATATTTAACTCCAACTTATAAAATCGAGTAATATAAAGCCCAAAAAAATTATTAAAAAGTAAATAATGATTAACCTTCGGAAATAAAACTCAATTCAAGAATTCCGAAACATTAAGAGATATTAAATGCTTACAAAAATAAAATTTAAAATAAATTTCTCAAACTAAATATGTTGTGTAAACATAAAATATCCGTTTCCAAATTGGCAAAGATTTAAATCGGAAAATCACCCGAAAACCCTAAGTGGAATACAATAGTTTAAGTCCGGCAATCTAGCGCCCTCAACCCTAGAGGCCGAGGTGTAGTTAAATGTGTAGAATAGCTCGTAGTAATATAAGTTTGCTTAAAAATATCAGATTGGTGAATTTTTTATCTATTTCGAACCCGTTCGGATACAGACTTCGAAAAGTGTGTCTCGGGCTCGAGATATAAAAAATAACCATTAGTACTGTTAGACTCGTAATTTCATAAGATTTCCAAAGATATCAGTTATATAATTTTTTGGGTTATAAAAGTTACAGTTATAACCTTTTTATCCGTATTTCATTACTACCGGTAATTAATTAGTCTTTTGCACTATTCACTTCTATTTCATTATATTTTATTATTCTTATAAACCCTTATATTTTTAGATAAATATTTTATATATTATAGAAAATTTTGTTTTTCCAAAATTTAGTTCGTTTCGGGTCTTTATGGGATCAGATTCAGTTTAAGACCCGGTACTAAAAATAAAATAAATTAATTTAATAATTGAAAAATATTTTTTATTTTCATAAAATAATTTTTAGAATTTTTCTGGTTATAAAAATATCATTTATAGCCTATATTTGCGTATTTTGATCATACCGGTAACATATTTGTTGAAACACGAAAATAATTCAATTAATTATTTAATTTTATTTATGAAAATTCTGCTACTCCTTTAAAAATATTTTTCTTAATTTTATTTTATATATTTTCCCAATAAAAAGTACTTTTTCAACCCAGTCACTTCATTTGTCACTTCTACACATTAATCAAGTTTTCTTTCACTCATTTCACACTCCATTTCCCCACAATGGCAGCTGACCACACCCCTAATAATAGCCTCTTTTCTTTTATTTTAATTATTTATTTAATGATTTAAAGCCTCTTTTAGTTAGCACATTAAATGATGCAACCTCTCTCTCTCTCTCTTACTCACATTCACGTGAAGCGCCCCCCCCCTCCCCTCCCCCCAAACAAAACTCCTTATTTTATTTTATTTTTTTCTTCTTTCCTTCATTTAATATACTCATTCTCTCTCTCACTTTCATTTACACCTTCAAACCTTAAGCATTCTTTACACTTTTCTCTCTCTTTCTTTCTTCTTCTCTCTTGTTCTTACAAGGAACCAAGCTGCCCCTATTTCTTCTGTAATCTTCCCCACATATTTCTTCAAGATTCTTGAATAAAACTCTTGTCCAAAGCTTCCATAGGTGATATAGGTAAAGTATAGTGAGAGTTTCATACATCAAATGACATTCCATTAGCTTAAAAGCTAAGGATAATGATGCCAAAATGAAACACTCCACTTATATTTTGTAGATCTAACTTTTTGTAGCTTTGATTTTTGTTTATGCCTTAGATCTTGTTATTTGAGTTATTATTTTTGTTATTGTTTATGATTCGTGCATTTATAACTAGATCTAGTGTTTTGAGTTCATAAAAATGCATTAGACTTTTGTTTTATGTTTATGAACAACTTGTAGTAGCATGATGATGGTAGGAAAGTTTTAGAAAGCTCAAGATCTATTTTATTTTCAACAAAAATCATTTTTGAAAATTCGGATGAAAATGGACCCATATTTGGAAAAGTTATTTTTCAACTTCAAAATATGTATTTTTCATTTAAAATGAAGGGCTTAGGGTATAGACAACATAAATGAATGATTTTGATGAGTAAAGTTTAGATCTATGAGTTTATAGTTTACTACCATGGGTTTCTTTTAGATTTATGTTCATATTAAGTGTAGATCTTGATTTTGAACTTAAACAAAAATGGTGAAATTCATATTTAGGCAAGACCCCCATTTAAAAACCACTTTCAAAGTGTCAAAATGAAATTTTTATTTGAGATACTGAAGGCTTAATGTATATATATCATCAAGACTTCTTTTTACAAGGATCAAAGATGATTTTCAAAAGTTATTTTTAATATAAAAATCTCATTTTCGGATTTAGGTCAAGACATATTTTAAAAACATGTTTTTCAACTCAAAAATGAAGTTTTTATTCAAGAAATGGAAGGCTCTTAAGATAGGATATATAAAGAATGATTTTTCCTAAGTTTAGATAGATTTTATCAAAAGATATGACCAAAAATAAATTTTGTAAATTCGGATTTGAACCAAGACCAATTTTGAAAACCCATTTATCAACTCCAAAACTTATGTTTTATGTGAAGAATGAAGGGTATAGGTAATAGGTATCATTAAGTGGTGATTTTTACAAGTTGAAATGAGTTTTGATGGGATTAATGTGTAAAACAAAAAGTAGAATCAAGATGGAAAATTTTGAGTTAGTAGTCAACTTGTAAAATTCGTAACTTTGGATGATGCCCATGGAAAACACCTATTATCCAAGTTGAAAATAAAAGTTTTATGTATTAAATGAAGTCCTTAAGTAATAGGTATGGTGAAGTCTTAAATTTTAATGCATTAAACAAGATTTTCCCAAAGGAATCATTCAAAAAGTGGATTTTCTAAAATTCGGATTTTTGAGTAAATCATATTTGAAAACATATTTGCAAAGTGTAAAATGCAAATTTTTATGAAAAAGTGAAGTCCTTAGTAGTTATGTATGGTTGAGCCTTAATTTTCTAAATATCAAATGATTTTTACTTAAAGGAATCACTCAAAAAAACTAATTTTCACAAAATTCGGATTTTGGAATCAACCCTACTTGAAAACATGTTTATGAATTGTAAAATGGAAATTTTATGTTGAAATGAAGGTCATAAGTAATAGATATAATGAAGACTCAATTTTAACAAAAATAATTATATTTTCTTAAGTAATAAATCTAAAACAAATGGAAATTATCAAAGTTAGAAAACTAGATTTTTCATAAGTAGCTGTTATCATGGTCTTGCAAAATCAAAGTTATAAAATTTTCTTTTAGCAAAAATCATCAAGATCGTGCATACATTAAGCTCATCTCATGTCATTCATGTTAGGAAATCATCAATATTGCATGTATAGCTAATCTATATAGTAGGAACATTTCAAACATTTACAAAACTATTTTTCGGAATTTAAGTTTGCTATTGTTCTGATCTGATCCGACCTTTTCAAAGCTTCAAAGATTTCAAAAATTAAATATAATATTAGAATTAGATATATCTTTCGAAGTATATAGAAATCGATATATAATTTATGAAATTCCGAGTTAAAACGACCAAGTTATGGCCGTTTTAAGTTAGAATTCCCGCTTAAGACGAGAATTATGAATTTGATAGTTTGTATAAGATCGTTTGGATTAGTTAAGTGATGAAATACTTATTAGAGTATTTCTTCCTTTTTAGGTGATCCCGAAATCGACGATTCCCTACCACCGGATTACTTTTACTAAAAGACCGGTGATCCAATGGCCGAGTGAGTTTTCTCCTTATTTTGTTACCTTGATTGTGCTTGTAGCTAGTTGCATTAGAATTATAGGGACAAGATAAAAATCAATTTGAATGGGGATGGGATATATGATGAGACTGTGATGAATGTATACCAAAGAATACTAAAGCATATTGAAACCACGATTCGATTGGATAACTACATTGTTCATATTATTTCTGTTATGTGTATGATATTGGTTGGTCACTATAAAGAATGTATGAATATTTGACCTAAGAAAAAAAATTAAATTGGTCATGCATCGCATCGGACATATTGCATTTGGTAGCGTGCTACTACTACGCAGGTCGATTGGTATGATCCGATGATAACTGTAAGCCCCGAAAAAGTTCAGTAAATAGTCCAGGAGGTGAACTTGGAAAAATAAAACCCTAAAAGCCACTCTAAATTAAAAACCGAACTTAGATAAGTCCGGAACTCTAAACGAGCCCGGAAATTTCTAAATCGTGAGAGAAATAAGAAGTCTCAGAAATAAGCTAGCAACTCAACATACTTCCATTCTAAAACCCCTACGTACGACAAATTTTTCTAATTAGCTATAACTTACAAGTTCGGGTAAAATAAGCCCTAGAGCAAATTGCTAAGAAGTAGATAGTGATTAACCTTCGAGAATAAAACCCAATCCAAAGAATTCCGAGAACGTGTAAGATACTAAGTTCTTATGAAATCGCCCTTAAAATAAAACTGACCAATCAAATAAGTCATGTAACTATAAAATATTAGTTTTTATTTTGGCAATGGGGCGAACCAGGAGGTCAACCTGGAAACCTAAGTCCTTGAATCTCCCGAGAAACTCCCTACCTAGACCCGGCAATCGCATATTCCTAAACCCAGGAGTTGGAACAAGAGGAAAAAGGTATAATCGGTTCGTATTAAGTCTAGGATACTCTGTAAAGATGAGATCAATGAAATTCCGACCTATTCCAATCAGATCAGGTGCCAGTTTCGAAAAACGCGCTCTGGGATTCGAAATGTTAAGAACATGTTTTAATGCCGTTAGACTTATATTTCTAAAGGATCTCTAAGTTATTAGTTTTTCAAATTTTCTCATAGCTAGAATTATCTAATGTTACAAATCTGTTCGTATTTCGTTACTACCGGTAATTTGTGAATCTTCCAGTACGATTTAATATTTTAGTCACCTAAAGGGTTATTATTATTATTATTATTATTATTTTTATAAGATATACCCTAGTTCTCCTAGTGATCGGATAGTACTCGGACGAACTTTGGAAACTGGAGAACGAAACCCTATATCGGGCCGATTCCAGTTAGTGAGGGGAGCCTAGAAACCCTAGATCCGGCTTTTCATCGATTTCATGATGAAAGGAGTTTTATAAAGTAAATGAACATGAATTATTGTTCTAAAGCATATTCTAAACCCCTAAAAGTTCCAATTTCGGGAAATTTTCAATTCCGAGCCTTCCCGAGCTCAATTACGGAAAAGCGTGCCGCGGACCACGGATTCAGAAAAATTTCTGGAATATCCATTAGAACCGTAATTTTATAAGGATCCAAAAATATCAATTTTGTAATTTTCCGAGCTATAAAAATTACAGTTATAGCTTTTTCCCGTGTTTTCGTTATAACTGGTAAAGTAGATGTTTTGTCTACTATTCACAAGTACAACCTATACTACACACTACCCATACCCTATTCTTACATCCTTACAACTACTCATTACAATTTTCTTTTCCAAGAAATTTTGTTTCCTAATTAATTAACACAAATATTACATTTTATTACACAAAATACAATTTTCAAAATTCAACACACACACAATCTCCCCCCCCCCCCCCCCCCCTATGGCGGCTGTCACGCCCGAAGGGTACCCTAAACGTGGCAGTCCGCCGTACACAATATTAAAGCCTAAGAATGACCACCTCAATCATGCGAAGGCTTCCATACTATGTACAAGGCGTCTAACACATAAAGGAGACCATCGGAATGATACATTTTATGTTGATACAATGAGTAACAATGTAAAGGAAATATACATTTACTATACTCCAAATACAAAACCATATACTTCAAGATACAATTCATCAAACTTCAACTACATTCATCCTAAGACTTCACTACATAAAGCTATTACAAAGCAAATCGTAAAGCTTAGCCAAAAACTTCAACATTCTTATATCTTGCCGGAATTCCGAAATCATTCTCGGCTTCAACCATCTCGGTCCCCACTTAGCATTCTTGGAATAACCTGCTCATTTAAATAACTATTGGGGTATAAGCTACACTAGCTTAGTGAGATTCATTTCCACAATAATATACTCAATTGTAAAATATACAAACAAGTTTATTTAAACAATCATATGAATGCACAAACACGTGAGCATACAAGCATATGACTTTCCGGTAGCCATATGTGAATGGATTTACGCCCTCCATTCGGGGTTTGGGGTGGTCCATGAACATGCAACCACAATTCCAATATTTTTCTTGTGGTTTATAGTGTCTACTCCACTGCCCATTAACATAAGCGACCTCATAGGCCCTTGATGTTAACGAAGGTGGTCCTCCACCTGTTTATATGTATTGGTTTATAGTGTCTACTCCACTGCCCGTTAACTTAAGTGACCCTGCAGATCCTAACGTTAACGAAGGCCCGCTGCCTCCCGATCATACTTTTGTTCCCACCAAAAGCATTCTCGTAATGCAATGTGACTCACAGATGATATGCATGTACAGTTTTTTATAGAATCGTAGCAAGTTCATTATGCAAATTAAGAGCGATCATAGAGTATTTCAAACAATCCAAGTCTATACTAACTCATACAATATTATTTCAACAAGTCTCATCTCGATATACTTATCATTCATTCAACATGAAAAGTTCATTTCTCATCAACAATTTTATCTTTACCTAAATCTAGTGCTACTACAATTACAAGCACACTCAATGAGCATAATTACTCGGGAAATGAACTCACTCGGCCATTGGATCACCGGTCTTCTAGTAATAATCCGGTGGTAAAGAGTCAACGTTCACGGGTTCACCTAATCACATAAGAAATACTCTAATGAGTATTCTACCATCTAAGGATACTAAAACTCTAAGAAAACTTAGCGAAATCAAAATTCGCGTCATTTTCGATGTCCCGATTTAAAATGGCCATAACTTGGTCATTTGAACTCGGAATCTCGCAAATTTTATATGAATTTCTATCTACTTCGGAAGAGCTTTTTAAATATGAAATTTAAATCAAGTTTTGAAAATATCTAAGCCTCGGAAATGAGGGATCAGATCTGTACAGCGGTTGTGTTGATTTCGAAAATGCGGTTTTCATGAATGCACTTGAGATTCCTACATGTAAAATGGAACTAAATGCCATGGTAATGATTTTCCCTATCATGAATGTCATGATATGAACTCTAATGAGACTAAGTTCTTATAACTTTTTAGACTTAAAGAATTTAAATAAACTTTTTCCTAGAAAATCATTTCATGCTATTGTTTAACAAGTAAGATTACCACACTTGGTCACACTTACTTATTACAAGGATTTTCTTTGGGAAAACTCCATTTTGTTTAAAGAAATTTTGACCCTTATATTATTTATATCCTAAGGCCTTTATTTCTTTAATAAAATCTTCATTTGTAAACTTTTAAGTGGGTCTTCTTAGGGGTTTCCAAAAATCCGAATTTAGAAAACTTTATTTTCAAGTTGATTCCCTTAAGGAAAATGTATTTTATACTCAAAACTTTAAGTATTTATTATACCTATACCCTAAGGACTTCATTTATTTAAGAAAATACTATTTTTGAAGTTGGAAAAATAGTGTTTTCTAACCATACATCCATTATTACGAATTTGGCTTTCAAAACTTTTCACCCAAAATTTCTTTTAGACTTCATCTCTTGTTTTAAATATTTTCTTTAGTAAAAACTCATTTAAACTCATGAAAAACATCATCAAACATTATCTATCACCTATAGGCTTCATTTTTCTTGAAAAATACATGTTTGGAAGTTGATAAAAGTGTTTTTAACCTAGGTTTCTAAAGTCATCCGAATTTATACAAGTTTATTCCTTGAAAAGTATTTTTTCCTTTTTGACTTTATTAACTCATGTACCTATAGATCTATATACTAGGAAGGTTATTTACTAAGGACAAAACATTAAAAACTATGAATGCACATAAACTCAAAATAAAGATGAGATCTTAAATGTCTACATGAATAAGAGTAGTAAAATGATGGATCTACTTTATCAAATGCTTAAATGTGTTTTAAAAACATAAAAACTATATTTTTATAAAAGGTCTTTTGTAAAAAAAAAATACTTTTTGATGGAGAAAAAGTAAAGCTTTTGGCATGAAAGTTTCTTTAAGTGATAGATCTACTTTGTAATGGTTCGGGATTCTTGTTTTGATCTTTCCTTGACCCTAGCAAAGCTCATGGGGTCCTTTGGTTGGAAATATCCAAGAATCACCTAGCCATAACAAAGTTTTGATGATTGGAAGGAGTGAAACTTTACTTAGAAGAGAAATAGAGGATGAAAAGAAGAAATGGGAGTTGGTGTGTGTGGGGGGGCTTGTAATGTTTCGGCCAAGAGGGGAAATGGGGAGGAAGAGAGAGCCTTTTTACTTTCCAAAAGTTGAGAATGAAAGAATGAAGAGAGAGAGAGAAAAAGTTGTTTATATAGCATTTGAAATTAGGTTGAATGGAGTAAAATGAATTGAAAAAAAAAAAAAATTGTAGAATGGAGCTTGGGGGGCATTTCACGCCAACCAATGCTTGTGGAGGAAGGAAAATTTTGATTTTTTTGATTGATTTGCTTTTGATTTGAATTATGTACAAATGTCATAAATTGTATTGATTTTAAGGGGACAAAAAGTATTAGAAAAGAGGGTGATTTGAGTGATGGTAAGTGTTGAAATTGTAGAGTGTACAAATAGGTAGACTAGGTGGTATAGGTGGTACTTTTTGAATAGTAGTGAATAGTTGACAAGACAATTTAATTTCCGGTAGTAATGAAATACGAATAAAAAGGCTATAACTGTATTTTTCGTAAGCCGGAAAATTATGAAAAATATATTTTGAAATTCTTATTTTATTTCGATTCAAATGATATTCATAAAGAAAGTTTTGAAATTCTAGTTCCGGGCACGCTTTTCTATAATGGGTCTCGGGGATGACCCGGAGTTGAAATTTTCTCAAAATCTGATCTTTTCTTGGTTTGAAATATAATCAAGAACTATATTCAAAATTAATTTTGCTTATAAAAGTTTCTTATTTGGAAATCAAGGAAAAGCCGGATTTAGGGTTTCTAGGTCTTTCTCATCAAAGCTTGAACTAAACCGGTTTAGGGTTTCATTTTCTGGTTTTCGAAGTTTACTCGATTACTAGGAAACTCGGGGTATATATATAAAAAATATAATAATAATAATAAAATTGTGTAATGAAATAAAATGAATAGTGCAAAAGACTAATCAATTACCGATAGAAATGAAAATACGATAAAAGGTTATAACTGTAACTTTTATAACCAAAAAATTATATAACTGATATATTTAGAAATCTTATAAAATTACGAGTCTAACGGTACTAGTGGTATATCTTTGATATCTCGAGCCCCGGGACACGCTTTTCAAAGTCTGTATCCGAACGGGTTCGAAATAGGTCAAAAATTTACCAATCTGATAATTATAAACGAACTTATATTACTATGAGTTATTCTATATATTTAAACTACATTCGACCTCTAGGGTTAGGGGCACTAGATTGCCGACTTACACTATTGTATTCCGGTTAGGGTTTCCGGGTGATTTTCCGGTTTAGACCTTTGCCAATTTGGAAACTGATATTTATGTTTATATAACATATTTAATTTGAGAATTTATTTTAAATTTTATTTTTGCAAGTATTTAATAACTCTTAATGTTTTTGGAATTCTTTAATTGGGTTTCATTTCCGAAAGTTAATCATTATTTACTTTTTAATAATTTGTTTTTGGGCTTTATATTACCCGATTTTACAAGCCGGAGCTAAATATGAAATTTTTCGTACGTCGTGGTTTTGAATTTGAAAACCACTGAGTTCTTATTTATTGTTTAAAGATTTTCATTTTCTCAAGATTGAGAAGTTTTTGAATTCGTTCGTGATTTAGGACTTGTCAAAATTCGGTTTTAATTTGGAGTGATTTTTAGGGTTTATTTTCAAGTTCATTTTGAAATTATTTATTGAAATTTTCCGGGGCTTACATCCTCCCCACCTTAAAGAAAGTTTTGTCCGCAAAACTTGTTACGTGTATATCGTTTATCGAGAAAAGATTGTGGATTTTCGAATTATATTTCTAGCATCGGTTTATGCTTTGGTTTGTATCATTTCTAAATTTTGCATGATATTTTATGAAATATAGCACATACAAATTAATAAGATTTGGCTTAGCGATTCCAACCTTCACTTACATGACTCTTTTGGAAAACGACACGGACTTGACTCGAGACCACAGACGACTCACTCGACTGACACTAGACGACTCATGACAACACGACCTTTCATGACTCGATTACTTGACCAACGAAGGTTGTGGATTCGCTTCTCCATTCTTATGTAGATGTATATACAATATTGTGCTTTATGATTCTATTTCCTTAAACAATATGGTCATCATCGTTTTAAATTCTTATCATCGTGATCATCTTGATGGGATTGAAATCAAGAGATCTCATTGCTTTATTGTATAATCATTTACTCGTGAAGATCTTATGGAGTTGGGTAATTAGATTTGATCGCTGGAATTTTAACTTTTGTGTAACGATCGTCATAGATTTCAATCTTTCAAAGTTCTTTACTTACATGAAGTTGTATATGGAGTGTCTTGGAATTTGTTAAATTAATAGTTTTGGTTTAGTTTCCATCATTGGCTCATTTTAGCTTTTAAGGTCTCGGGCTTTCCTATTTTTAGTCTAGCCATGTAATCCGAAGGTATTTCTAACAACCTATCTCTTTGATTCTATTGACAGGAAAGTATGCGGTAGTCTAAGGGTATAGCGCTAACTTGTACCGAGTTGCATCTTTGATCCTACTTCCTTCCATGGTAAAGGACTCCAGCTCCTCATCACTAGCTTCTTCATACACTCCATATGTGTGAGGGTTGTGGACTAGATTTCCGGATGAAGATGTTCTTGAAGAACTTCGATTCCTTTTTCCTTTGTTGCTTTTACTCCTATTACATCTCTCCTCTTCTTCCTGGTAGTCCAGCGAAGCAAACGCAGGTTATCTCGTTCAGGGCATGTTTTAGCCAATGTCCCGTTTTTGTGCAAAGAAAGCATCCGGTGGTCATCTTTTTAGGACACTTCTCGACTTTGTGACTAGGGTCCCCATAGAGATAGCACTTGAATTGGAGTTGTGGACACTGAATAGGGTAGTGTTCTCTCTTACATTTCCAACATTGTAGCTTATCCAATATTATGTCTTCTTCCTTGTTTGGGTCATCATCCAAGGGAAGTGTTCTGACATTTTGACTGGGGGTCATTGCAACATAGAACTCCATTTCCTTATTATTTCTTTCCTGCCTCCTCCTTTGAGCATTTTCTATTATCCGTGCTCTTTCTAGCAATCCTTGATTTCTCCTTATCAAATTCTCCAATCGAGTCCAAGATCTTCTTTCAAACCATTCAGAAACACTTGTCTTTTAAGTTCCTCACTTTGTTTATATGATTCGGAGCATATTGCAACAATTACTGAACTCGGTTTCATATTATTCCACACTATGATCTCCTTGTGAGATATTGAGGAAATCTGCACTGTACTGGACTCTTAAGCTTATGGGGAAATATTTGTCCAAAACTCATATTTAAACATCTCCCATGTAACTGGAGGCGTTAACTTCTTTCCTTAGATTCCCACCATACTCGGGCATGTAAGCGGAGCATAGGTTCCATAATTGACTCTCAGCGGTGTGGTACTTCAAAAGCATTAAAGGACTCTCAATGTGTGCCAACCAATCTCTGCCTCATCGGGTTTTCCAAAACTCCGTCGAAATACTCGTTACACTTTATGAAGCATGGTAAGAGACTTTGGTTGTATTGAGATGATGGGGGCTCATCTTGCGTCGTTTCTTGCTCATATCTCACAGGTGTAGACGTTGAATTGACTTGAGTCTGTTGCATGTAGCCTCTTATCTGATTAGTAAGCCGTTCAATCTCTATTGAGGCATTTCCCCCTTGGTTAGGTGGTTCAGGTATCGCTTGGTTCTCGGGTCCTAAAGGGGTCATGATGGGTTCTTGTTGTGGTTGGGTATATCTCCTAATTTTATTAAGCTCAGGTGAAAATTCTAAATCTTTTATTACGTCTTAAGGCGGTAAAAGAAGCTTAAAGAAACTTATCGGAAATACAGAACACGGAAATGCGGAAATAAAAACATATGTAAGAAATATTGAAATTCTACTGAAATCAAAATCGATAACAAAAACTTCATAATATTCAAAACGAAATACATGAAATCAAGAGAAGATGTAAATCTTTCATTACAAAAGTTCAAAGAAAGGATGCAAAACATACATTAGAATTAATTCATGAACTAGATGATAAACCACAACATCGGTTTACATTTTCAAAACATCTTTTTTTTTTTTTTTAACAAAAAGTTATTTGTTCCTAACGCTTCTCAAGGGTCCTACTACTGTTTCTAGGAGACTGTCTTCTTCCAGACGAGGGTGGCCTCCCACTGGTTACTTCTTTTGGGGGCATCTATTTGCCCAATGTCCTGGTTGTTTGCAGATGAAACAATGTAGAGTTTTCATCCTCGGACAGTCCCGAATCTGGTGCTCAGGATCCCCACAAGATAGCACTTGTCCTTTAGTTGCGGACACCTCTTTGGATAGTGACTTTCCTTGCACTTCCAGCAATGGACTTGACGTCTCTTGAAAGGTACATTCTGAACAGATAAGTTGGTTGTCTTAGGCCTTCGGACTTCGGAGCTTGAACCAACCATAGAAGAGGGAGTCTCAATCTTGTCCATTGTTACTTGGTGGGGTCCTTCCACCTGAACCGGCATATTTCTGATGAGCACTTGTTGCAAAAGGAGCTTTTGCGTGTCCACCAAACATCCCAAAAGGTTTATGACTTGTTGTATTGAATCTTGTAGGGGTGGAGGGTCTCTAACTTGCTGTTCCTCGAGAGAGTTAGTCGACTGTTGCACGATCTCCTAGGTAGTCTCCTAGAAATAAGACGAAACGATCACGTTAACCTAGTTATACTACACGCAAGTTGCTTATTTTAGAAAAAGAATTGCACTTTGGTATTTGGTTTTATCTTATTTAAGAAAACGGCGAAAACGCGTTGTTAATCTTACTCACCTAGTTATCTTATAGGTTGAAGGGGTAACTTACGATCTCTCCTATTTGGCTTGAACCAAGAGTTGGGTTAGGTCACTTATTCTTCGTGCCTTACGGGGTTAAGGTAGGTTTGATCATTCCACCAAATATTTTCCATCCTTAATCCTCTTATAGCCCTTCTTCATGTCATCTCCTTTAGGTCATTCCCTAATTTACCCTTAATTTCCTTAGCTCTTTCGGGATTATCACTCCAGAGAATTTCTCCATGTGGCACATCTTTCATTGATTATTATTTCTTGAAGACTTTCCAACACTTGTACAACTATTTTGTATATTTTCTAGAAATCTCCCAAGTAGTATCTTCGATTATTACAATTTCATTCTTCAGTTATAAAATCCAGGGCTCGTCCTTACTGAAAGGTCATTCCTTAGTTAAGAACTTCTTCTCGTAAGATGTTCCTTATGGTCTGTTGACTCTTTAAGATCATCCGGTCCTAATATAACTATCTCTTACTTTCTCTGAGATCTCCAATCCTCAAATCGTAACTCATGGGTCATAAAGATAAGGCTAATCTCTTTGTTACTTAAGGGTTATCTAAAACTTATTCATTCTTAAGATCATATCCTAGCATTCTATTCTCCTAAAGTCTTCCCACCTAATTCCCAAAACCTTGTCGCTCTGATACCAACTAAACTGTCACGCCCCGAAGGGTACCCTAAACGTGGCAGTCCGCCGTACACAATATTAAAGCCTAAGAATGACCACCTCAATCATGCGAAGGCTTCCATACTATGTACAAGGCGTCTAACACATAAAGGAGACACATCGGAATGATACATTTTATGTTGATACAAATGAGTAACAATGTAAAGGAAATATACATTTACTATACTCCAAATACAAAACCATATACTTCAAGATACAATTCATCAAACTTCAACTACATTCATCCTAAGACTTCACTACATAAAGCTATTACAAAGCAAATCGTAAAGCTTAGCCAAAAACTTCAAACATTCTTATATCTTGCCGGAATTCCGAAATCATTCTCGGCTTCAACCATCTCGGTCCCCACTTAGCATTCTTGGAATAACCTGCTCATTTAAATAACTATTGGGGTATAAGCTACACTAGCTTAGTGAGATTCATTTCCACAATAATATACTCAATTGTAAAATATACAAACAAGTTTATTTAAACAATCATATGAATGCACAAACACGTGAGCATACAAGCATATGACTTTCCGGTAGCCATATGTGAATGGATTTACGCCCTCCATTCGGGGTTTGGGGTGGTCCATGAACATGCAACCACAATTCCAATATTTTCTCTTGTGGTTTATAGTGTCTACTCCACTGCCCATTAACATAAGCGACCTCATAGGCCCTTGATGTTAACGAAGGTGGTCCTCCACCTGTTTATATGTATTGGTTTATAGTGTCTACTCCACTGCCCGTTAACTTAAGTGACCCTGCAGATCCTTAACGTTAACGAAGGCCCGCTGCCTCCCGATCATACTTTTGTTCCCACCAAAAGCATTCTCGTAATGCAATGTGACTCACAGATGATATGCATGTACAGTTTATTTATAGAATCGTAGCAAGTTCATTATGCAAATTAAGAGCGATCATAGAGTATTTCAAACAATCCAAGTCTATACTAACTCATACAATATTATTTCAACAAGTCTCATCTCGATATACTTATCATTCATTCAACATGAAAAGTTCATTTCTCATCAACAATTTTATCTTTACCTAAATCTAGTGCTACTACAATTACAAGCACACTCAATGAGCATAATTACTCAGGAAATGAACTCACTCGGCCATTGGATCACCGGTCTTCTAGTAATAATCCGGTGGTAAAGAGTCAACGTTCACGGGTTCACCTAATCACATAAGAAATACTCTAATGAGTATTCTACCATCTAAGGATACTAAAACTCTAAGAAAACTTAGCGAAATCAAAATTCGCGTCATTTTCGATGTCCCGATTTAAAATGGCCATAACTTGGTCATTTTAACTCGGAATCTCGCAAATTTTATATCGATTTCTATCTACTTCGGAAGAGCTTTTTAAATATGAAGTTTAAATCAAGTTTTGAAAATATCTAAGCCTCGGAAATGAGGGATCAGATCTGTACAGCGGTTGTGTTGATTCCGAAAATGCGGTTTTCATGAATGCACTTGAGATTCCTACATGTAAAATGGAACTAAATGCCATGGTAATGATTTTCCCTATCATGAATGTCATGATATGAACTCTAATGAGACTAAGTTCTTATAACTTTTTAGACTTAAAGAATTTAAATAAACTTTTTCCTAGAAAATCATTTCATGCTATTGTTTAACAAGTAAGATTACCACACTTGGTCACACTTACTTATTACAAGGATTTTCTTTGGGAAAACTCCATTTTGTTTAAAGAAATTTTGACCCTTATATTAGTTATATCCTAAGGCCTTTATTTCTTTAATAAAATCTTCATTTGTAAACTTTTAAGTGGGTCTTCTACTAGAGGGTTTCCAAAAATCCGAATTTAGAAAACTTTATTTTCAAGTTGATTCCCTTAAGGAAAATGTATTTTATACTCAAAACTTTAAGTATTTATTATACCTATACCCTAAGGACTTCATTTATTTAAGAAAATACTATTTTTGAAGTTGGAAAAATAGTGTTTTCTAACCATACATCCATTATTACGAATTTGGCTTTCAAGACTTTTCACCCAAAATTTCTTTTAGACTTCATCTCTTGTTTTAAATATTTTCTTTAGTAAAAACTCATTTAAACTCATGAAAAACATCATCAAACATTATCTATCACCTATAGGCTTCATTTTTCTTGAAAAATACATGTTTGGAAGTTGATAAAAGTGTTTTTAACCTAGGTTTCTAAAGTCATCCGAATTTACACAAGTTTATTTCTTGAAAAGTATTTTCCTTTTTGACTTTATTAACTCATGTACCTATAGATCTATATACTAGGAAGGTTATTTACTAAGGACAAAACATTAAAAACTATGAATGCACATAAACTCAAAATGAAGATGAGATCTTAAATGTCTACATGAATAAGAGTAGTAAAATGATGGATCTACTTTATCAAATGCTTAAATGTGTTTTAAAAACATAAAAACTATATTTTTATAAAAGGTCTTTTGTAAAAAAAATACTTTTTGATGGAGAAAAAGTAAAGCTTTTGGCATGAAAGTTTCTTTAAGTGATAGATCTACTTTGTAATGGTTCGGGATTCTTGTTTTGATCTTTCCTTGACCCTAGCAAAGCTCATGGGGTCCTTTGGTTGGAAATATCCAAGAATCACCTAGCCATAACAAAGTTTTATGATTGGAAGGAGTGAAACTTTACTTACTTGAAGAGAAATAGAGGATGAAAAGAAGAAATGGGAGTTGGTGTGTGTGGGGGGGCTTGTAATGTTTCGGCCAAGAGGGGAAATGGGGAGAGAAGAGAGAGCCTTTTTACTTTCCAAAAGTTGAGAATGAAAGAATGAAGAGAGAGAGAGAAAAAGTTGTTTATATAGCATTTGAAATTAGGTTAATGGAGTAAAATGAATTGAAAAAAAAAAACAAATTGTAGAATGGAGCTTGGGGGGCCATTTCACGCCAACCAATGCTTGTGGAGGAAGGGAAAATTTTGATTTTTTTGATTGATTTGCTTTTGATTTGAATTATGTACAAATGTCATAAATTGTATTGATTTTAAGGGGACAAAAAGTATTTAGAAAAGAGGGTGATTTGAGTGATGGTAAGTGTTGAAATTGTAGAGTGTACAAATAGGTAGACTAGGTGGTATAGGTGGTACTTTTTGAATAGTAGTGAATAGTTGACAAGACAATTTAATTTCCGGTAGTAATGAAATACGAATAAAAAGGCTATAACTGTATTTTTCGTAAGCCGGAAAATTATGAAAAATATATTTTTGAAATTCTTATTTTATTTCGATTCAAATGAGTATTCATAAAGAAAGTTTTGAAATTCTAGTTCCGGGGCACGCTTTTCTATAATGGGTCTCGGGATGACCCGGAGTTGAAATTTTCTCAAAATCTGATCTTTTCTTGGTTTGAAATATAATCAAGAACTATATTCAAAATTAATTTTGCTTATAAAAGTTTCTTATTTGGAAATCAAGGAAAAGCCGGATTTAGGGTTTCTAGGTCTTTCTCACAAAGCTTGAACTAAACTGGTTTAGGGTTTCATTTTCCGATTTCCGAAGTTTACTCGATTACTAGGAAACTCGGGGTATATATATATATATATAAATAATAATAATAAAATTGTGTAATGAAATAAAATGAATAGTGCAAAAGACTAATCAATTACCGATAGAAATGAAAATACGATAAAAAGGTTATAACTGTAACTTTTATAACCCGAAAAATTATATAACTGATATATTTAGAAATCTTATAAAATTACGAGTCTAACGGTACTAGTGGTATATTTTTGATATCTCGAGCCCCGGGACACGCTTTTCAAAGTCTGTATCCGAACGGGTTCGAAATAGGTCAAAAATTTACCAATCTGATAATTATAAACGAACTTATATTACTATGAGTTATTCTATATATTTAAACTACATTTCGACCTCTAGGGTTAGGGCACTAGATTGCCGGACTTACACTATTGTATTCCGGTTAGGGTTTCCGGGTGATTTTCCAGTTTAGACCTTTGCCAATTTGGAAACTGATATTTATGTTTATATAACATATTTAATTTGAGAAATTTATTTTAAATTTTATTTTTGTAAGTATTTAATAAATCTTAATGTTTTTGGAATTCTTTAATTGGGTTTCATTTCCGAAAGTTAATAATTATTTACTTTTTAATAATTTGTTTTTGGGCATTATATTACCCGATTTTACAAGCCGGAGCTAAATATGAAAGTTTTCGTACGTCGTGGTTTTGAATTTGAAAACCACTGAGTTCTTATTTTATTGTTTAAAGATTTTCATTTTCTCAAGATTGAGAAGTTTTTGAATTCGTTCGTGAAATAGGACTTGTCAAAATTCGGTTTTAATTTGGAGTGATTTTTAGGGTTTATTTTCGAAGTTCATTTTGAAATTATTTATTGAAATTTTCCGGGGCTTACACCGGTGCCCCTCCCCCATATTTCCCTCTATTTTGTTTTATTTTTGTTACCTTTATTCAACCAAAACCCTAATGCCTTCATATATATACATATTATTCTCTCTCTCTCCTCATTTCTTCTTGTTTTAAAATTTGTAAAGAGTAAAACACTCTCTTTTCCCCTCTAGTGGCCGAGAGCTTCCCCCTCCCTCTTCCCTTTCAATTTCAACACAAGTCTTCTTCATTTCTCCTTTGATTCTCCATTGGTAGGTTGATCTTAAGCTTTGTTCATCTTAAATCTTGTTATGGCAAGATTATTCTTGTGTGTTTTCTCATCTAAATCCCAATGAGCATGAGCAAGGGACATGAAAACACTACAACAAGAATCTCAAGCCATCTCAAAAAGTGGATCTAGCCTTTGAATGAGTTTTTGTTGGAATAACCACTTGTTCATGCATATGAAATAGAGATCTTGCACATATATTGTTGTTCATGCCATGAGATCCATGATTTATACATCATACTTAGTAGATCTAAAGTTTAGATACCCACATTGTCATTTACATGCATGATCATAGAGTTATTTTTGTTTTCTATGCTTGATGATCATAAAAATGTAGTCTTGTTCATGTATAGAGAAGTTAGATAATAGATCTTCACACATGGGAAGCAAGAATATTGGAAAAAGAAAGGTTTTGTTAAATATGAGATGTTGGAAATTCGGATGAAATGGAAACCCTAGTTTGAAAGCCACCAAAATCATTTTTAAACTCATGTTTCATAAGAAAAATGAAGGGTATGTGTAATAGGTATATTGAAGGAATGATCTTTATAAGCTTAGATGAGTTTAGGCATGATAGGAATGTAAAACAAGTAGTGGAGTTAGAATGAGAAATGTTGGAATGTTGATCAATGGTTAAAATTCGTAACTTAGGTTCATGCCTACAAGAACACTTGGTATTTAAGTCTAAATTGGATGTATTATAAGCTAAATGGAGTCCTTAGATAATATACATATTGGAGCTTCAATTTTTAATGCATTAAACAAGTTTTCCCTTAAGAAAATGCAAGAAAATGAAATTTAGAAAATTCGGATTTTTACAAAAAGCTAGTTCAAAGACATGTTTACCAAATGAAAAATGGGAATTTCTATGCATGAATGGAGGCCATGATTAATATAGACCTTGAGAACTTATTTTTAGTTAAATAATAGGTGGATTACAAGATTAAAAGTCAAGGAAACCCTAAGGAGTATAATGTGGAAAAATAGCTTCTTAGAAATAATCTTTATGGGAATTTCCAACACTTGAGAGTTCATAAGAGTTTATTATCACAAAATCATTATGACCATGCATATATTAAGTCCATCACATGGCATTCATATTAGTAATTCATTCCCATACCATTCATGCATGAATCATCAACTAGGAACATTTTTATCAAAAGCAAAACAATTTTTCGAAATCTGGAAAGTGACAGAACAGAACTGATCCCACTGTTCCATGGCCTTAATATTTTCAAAACTTGAAAATAATACTAGAAATAGATAGATCTTTCGAAGTAGATAGAGATCGATATAAAATTTGCGAAATTCCGAGTTAAAATGACCGAGTTATGGCCGTTTTAAGTTGGAACTTCCGCAAATAGCGAGAATTCCGATTTTGTGATGTATAGATACATAGTTTGAATTAGTTTAGTGATGAGATTCTCATTAGGCTATCTTTATTTGGTAGGTGAACCCGAGTACGACAATACCGTATCACCCGACCATCGTCACTAAGAGACCGGCGTACCATGGCCGAGTGAGTTCCCCTTCCGATTTCAATTATTGCTTGTGATTGTAATAATAGTCGCACTAGTTGTTAGGTGAAGATAAAAAGGAAAATTATGTATGATGGGGTTATATGGGATTTATATATTGTCTGTTGTTGATGTGTGAAATGGATCTTAAGAAATATCGAAACCGGGTGTTAAGCTATGGATTGATTGTCTAGTGTGTTATACTGAATGTCTGCGAATAAGTGTTGGCCACCTGAAAGAATCGAATTAATGAATATTTGACTCAATTGTAATTGGATTCATTCATAACACTATGGGGATGGAGCATTAGCATTGGTTGGTTTTTTATGATCCATAAAACGAATACTTGTTGGTTAATCGTGATCCATAAAACGAATACTATTGGTTATCGTGATCCATAAAACGAATACTTGTTGGTTAATCGTGATCCATAAAACGAAATATTATCAGTTGACCGTGAGCTTAAACGGCATCGTACCGCAGGATTCGTAAATCTGCTAACCGGGATGGAGGGCAAGTCCATCCACATATGATTTCCGGCTGGTCATATGTTTGCTAAACTCACTTGTTGATGCATTTCACTTGGTTGCTTAATTACTCGGTTGAATGTGTTGTGTTTATTGTAATTCGGAAGTTCCACTCACTAAGCTAGTGTAGCTTATACCCTATAGTTTCATGTTGCAGTATGAGTACCTTTGGCTTTCTCCGAGGACCCGTGGACACCAGGTACGGCTCTTAGATATTAAGGAGCTTTTGATGAGGTCGGGGTCTAAAGGTTAGAAATGGACTCTAATTCCGTTTTCCGAATCGGTAATTGAAGGGCAATGTAAGGAAATGTGGGGATTGAGAATTGGTAACTGGTGTTATCGGGGGTATGCCCCCTATATCATGTAATAGAATAATTCTCTGTATGACGTTTATGGTTTACATTCTTGCTGCTGTATATATCTCTTTAAGTACTACGAAGCAAAGTATGATCTATAAATGTTGAGAGCGAGCCTTACACTCGATGTTTAAGCTCATGGGGAGACTAGGATTGTCTTACTTGAGATTAAATGTTGAGTGTGGCGGACTGTCACGTGTAGGGCACACTTTGGGGCGTGACAGTTTAAGTTGGTATCAGAGCATGGTTAAGAATCCACAATCATGACTTTAACCGCTAGACTTAAGAAGAATTAGGTAGGATAAGAATAAAATAAAGCCTAGAAGGGAATAACGTGGGTAGAATGGGTTTTATAAATCTAATTCCTTCTCTCTTGTGAATAGCTTACCCTTGGTGAAGCCCGCCGAGCGGCAAGGCAAGTGCGTAAGCAACCTGAGGAAACCTTGGTTGAGTACCGTTGAGAATTAGAGTCTTGTGCGAAGACTTTGCGTTGGTTGGTCATCCTAGGTCAATCCGAGAGATGTTCGATTTGTGGAAAAGAGGTTAATGGACACTGAATGGTATAGGATGGCGACCAATGTTGAGTATTGCCCTATAAAGAAGAAATGTTGGTCGGAACTGGAAGTAATCTACGCAGTGGAGAGGATCGTCGTTCATAAGTTAGGAGAACCCATGTTACAGGAAGCTACCTTTGTGTTGAGAAACGAAGGGGGACCGACTTATCCTGATTTCCAAACTTGGAACCCAATTGGATACCTGTTTATGTATGCTCATGACCTGTTGGTAGATCACACTGACTGGCTTCAGGCGGATGCTCAAAGTCACTTCTTTTGGTGGGGAGTGTATGGGGAAGTGATACCTCCACCCACCAACATGGCTCAGCCACCCCCACTAAGTGGAATTGACCACCAACCCCACGAAGAAGAGGTAGATGAGACAAAAGGTGTGGAAGTTATCCATCCTGAAGAGATTGAGGGTGGAGAAGGGCAAGGACTAGCGTGCAAGGAGTGGAATTGATCACCTAGAGAAAAAGGCGAGACCCACGATTGACCCATAAGTCCAAGCTGAATTTTGTAGCCGCGACCTTGAAAGATAGGTCATAGTATGTCGATGTTTGGGCGTTACCTATGTTTGTTGCTTGTTATGATGTTTGCCTTAGTATGATCTAGTATCGATTTCCATGTAGGGGCCTTTGTACCCCATCTATGTTTTAATGAAAAGCTATATTATGATATATGAAGTTAAGAGTTCCTTGTTCACGTTCCTTGAAATTATATCTTCCTTCACAATTACTCGCTTGTACAATAACTTTCGGCAATACCAAAATCTGGTGGAAAAGGCTAATTAATATTATCGAAAGATTATTTGACTGAGTTACTTAAAGGGGATACGATCATAGTGGAAAAAGAAGACGCTAAAAACAAATCGCAGCAAATGAACCCGATAATAATAATAATAGTACTAATAAATAATTAAAATAACAATAATAACCATAATAATAAAATAATGAAATAATAATAATAAGTGTACATATCTACAAAATAAACTAAAATGAAACAAAATAAAATTAAAATGACCTTAGGGTAGTCAACATAAGTACTTAAGCCCATCCGATCATGTATGTTTGCCCTCGACTGTACAAGCTTGATAGGAAACCGATGAGGCAAGTCCTTCTGAATGATCTAGATAAGGATATATGTCGATTTCCGGGATCTAAATGGAGTCACAATTGAAAATAGGTATCCGCCTCCTAAGGTCGACAACCTACTAGACTAACTACGTGGGATAAGTGCATTTGCAAGGACTGACCCTCAACCCAGATACCCTCAGTTAAAACACTAAGCCAAGAAACATACACGAAACCACATCTCGGATTATACAAGAACGTTATAATTCTTGATTGGCGATATTGAGGTGACAATTGTCTCTGTTATATTCATAGACTGGATAAGCTGGGCGTGTAGGTCCTTACTAAATGAATTACGTGAGACTTCATGGACGATAACCTCATCTACACATAGGTACGGAAGTGACATGAAGAGTACCTATGCGTAACATTACCGACTTTTAAGAAAGGTCAAGAATTACACCAAGTTCTCTCCATATGATTTCTGACCGAGGAAGGCTTCCTCTACGGACCGCATGGTATCGAAAGGTTGTGTATCTAGGAACTCTGAAGGGATAACAGTACAAGGGATTGGGAAACTGCCCAGATCCGCAAAGGACGTTAGGAGTTCTCCAAGGATCGACGGGGTACTATAGAGAGTTGTTGAGAGTTCCGAGCCCTGGATCCAGAACGAATGGAGAGTTCACATGAACAGAAAAGAGGGATCGGGGCCTTCAAGAAACCAAGCAGGGACCTGTCTTTGCTTCGATATTGATATTACCCAATCCATGCCCTACATAATTTAGAACGTTACATTAGGAGGTGGCCTCGGATGTACACTCGTACAAGGGAAAAGTGATCTCCTACGCTTCGAGATGATTGAAGCCGCGTGACCAGGACCACCATGTACCTGAATTGGGTTTACCTACGGTGGCGTTCACCTTAGAGATGTGAAATGCTACCTCTATGGGCAGAAGCTAGAGACCTATGCTGATCACAAGGGCATCAAGTAATTGTTCACAAGGAGTGGGCGCGTGGTAGGATAATGGTTTAAAATAACCAAGGATTTCAACCTAAGAAAAGTAATCTCACTCAAGGAAAGTAAATACGGTGGTTGATGATATCAGTTGTAAGACTCACAAGAAAAGCGAAAGTCTTACCTACAAATCTAACGAAATTAGTGGGAAAAGATGAAGGGATAAGTATCAAACATATAAGAAGAGACGCTCAGTTAGAAATGGCGGATTGAATAATGAAACCCCCCTTAGTAAGAATTGAGGAAGCTCGGCACCCTAATAAGATAATACAGAGCTTAGAAGAGAGAATTCAAGAAGGAAAATAGGCCAAACATGCAATAGAGGACGGTGATGTGATATGAACGATGGGCAGTGATAGGTGCCAATGATGACGAGATAAGTTGTGGGGACGACTGTCTCTGAAGGATAAATAGGGGACCTTCGGACTCGATTGGAGGAATTGGATATCAGGGTTTATCAAGTTTACAGGAAGGGGTACGGATGATAAGGAATATTCAAAGGGGAATGCGAAAAAGAAATCATAAGGAAATTGGAGTTAGGTTGCAATGACCTGAGCCGAGAAGTCCGAACGCTTCCCCAGAATGATAATCCAAAACAAGGAAAAAGATATAATATTGGATAAGATGCTAGGTTGGCGATGCAACGGAAAGCGTTACCCTACGCAGTATCCATGACTTCGATTCAAGCGTTACCCCTGTAAGGACCTCAATAGCAAGGTTGAAAGGTGTCTCCGAAAGGTGACAACTGTATGCTTTCCTTATACAAACGGGACATTCAGCTAAACCACGCTCTACACGGGACAACCCGCATCCTGCATCAGTGAATCTAACACGGAAAGACGAGGAAGGAGTATGGCGAAAAGGGAAGCAACCCCACACCTGTTTGATGCAAGGGGGAGGTTAATAATGAGGTACCGAAGTCCCTTGCTGTAAAAAGGGAGTGGAGATCGAGGATGCGACTCGACACCGGATTCATGCAATACCCTTAGGAAGCTGCCCATTCTTTCCTGCCGCTAGGGCTCAGGAGGTAGATTGATGAGGGATACCCTCGGACCAAATGGCTGGACTAAAAATAGGGGAACCAAAGACCAGTGAGAGCTAAAAGGAGCCATCAATGGAAACAAGAACAAGACTCAACTAGTTTAATGAATTTCGAAACACCCCTCATGTAAATTCTTGTACATAAAGAATTCTGAAGGATCAAAAACCCATAATGAACGTGACGTAAAACCCGGGGTCATAGCAAACCTAAAATATTCGTAAGGAAACTTTACGATAAAGGGGTGGAATCTTTTGATTCCACATCCATCAAAACAATTGGAATCATAAAAAGTTTAAAGCGTGGTGACCTCAAATATAAAAATATATATATATATATATAAAAAAATAATAATAAATAATAAAAAAATATATATATGGATCCCAAAGTGCAATATTGTATATGCAGTTATGTAAGAATGGGAAAAGGGAATCCACAACCTTCGTTGGTCAAAGTAGTCGTGTCGTATAAGGTCGTGTCGTTACAAGTCGTTCAGAGTCGTTCGAGTCAAGTCGTCTATGGTCAAAAGTCAAGTCTGTGTCATTTTCAAAAGAGTCGTGTGAGTGAAGGTTGGAATCGCTAAGTCAATTCTTATTAATTGTGTGTGCTATAATTCAAAGAATATCTATCATGCAAACTCTAGTATGGCACAACCAAAGCGTAAACTGGAGCTAGAAACGTAACTCAAAATTTTCAATCCCTCCTCAGTAAACGATACACCCATAACAAGTTTTGCGGACAAAACTTTCTCTAAGGAGGGGAGGATGTAAGCCCCGAAAAATTTCAGTAAATAGTCCAGGAGGTGAACTTGGAAAAATAAAACCCTAAAAGCCACTCTAAATTAAAAACCGAACTTAGATAAGTCCGGAACTCTAAACGAGCCCGGAAATTTCTAAATCGTGAGAGAAATAAGAAGTCTCAGAAATAAGCTAGCAACTCAACATACTTCCATTCTAAAACCCCTACGTACGACAAATTTTCTAATTAGCTATAACTTACAAGTTCGGGTAAAATAGAGCCCTAGAGCAAATTGCTAAGAAGTAGATAGTGATTAACCTTCGGGAATAAAACCCAATCCAAAGAATTCCGAGAACGTGTGAGATACTAAGTTCTTATGAAATCGCCCTTAAAATAAAACTGACCAATCAAATAAGTCATGTAAGTATAAAATATTAGTTTTTATTTTGGCAATGGGGCGAACCGGGAGGTCAACCCGGAAACCTAAGTCCTTGAATCTCCCGAGAAACTCCCTACCTAGACCCGGCAATCGCGTATTCCTAAACCCAGGAGTTGGAACAAGAGGAAAAAGGTATAATCGGTTCGTATTAAGTCTAGGATACTCTGTAAAGATGAGATCAATGAAATTCCGACCTATTCCAATCAGATCAGGTGCCAGTTTCGAAAAACGCGCTCTGGGATTCGAAATGTTAAGAACATGTTTTAATGCCGTTAGACTTATATTTCTAAAGGATCTCTAAGTTATTAGTTTTACAAATTTTCTCATAGCTAGAATTATCTAATGTTACAAATCTGTTCGTATTTCGTTACTACCGGTAATTAGTGAATCTTCCAGTACGATTTAATATTTTAGTCACCTAAAGGGTTATTATTATTATTATTATTATAAGATATACCCTAGTTCTCCTAGTGATCGGATAGTACTCGGACGAACTTTGGAAACTGGAGAACGAAACCCTATATCGGGCCGATTCCAGCTTAGTGAGGGGAGCCTAGAAACCCTAGATCCGGCTTTTCATCGATTTCATGATAAAAGGAGTTTTATAAAGTAAATGAACATGAATTATTGTTCTAAAGCATATTCTAAACCCCTAAAAGTTCCAATTTCGGGAAATTTTCAATTCCGAGCCTTCCCGAGCTCAATTACGGAAAAGCGTGCCCCGGACCACGGATTCAGAAAAATGTTCCGGAATATCCATTAGAACCGTAATTTTATAAGGATTCCAAAAATATCAATTTTGTAATTTTCCGAGCTATAAAAATTACAGTTATAGCTTTTTCCCGTGTTTTCGTTACAACCGGTAAAGTAGATGTCTTGTCTACTATTCACAAGTACAACCTATACTACACACTACCCATACCCTATTCTTACATCCTTACAACTACTCATTACAATTTTCTTTTCCAAGAAATTTTGTTTCCTAATTAATTAACACAAATATTACATTTTATTACACAAAATACAATTTTCAAAATTCAACACACACACACACAATCCCCCCCCCCCCCCCCCCTATGGCCGCGCCCCCCCCCATATTTCCCTCTCTTTTGTTTTATTTTTGTTACCTTTATTCAACCAAAACCCTAATGCCTTCATATATATACATATTATTCTCTCTCTCTCCTCATTTCTTCTTGTTTTAAAATTTGTAAAGAGTAAAAACACTCTCTTTTCCCCTCTAGTGGCCGAGAGCTTCCCCCTCCCTCTTCCCTTTCAATTTCAACACAAGTCTTCTTCATTTCTCCTTTGATCCTCCATTGGTAGGTTGATCTTAAGCTTTGTTCATCCTAAATCTTGTTATGGCAAGATTATTCTTGTGTGTTTTCTCATCTAAATCCCAATGAGCATGAGCAAGGGACATGAAAACACTACTACAAGAATCTCAAGCCATCTCAAGAAGTGGATCTAGCCTTTGAATGAGTTTTTGTTGGAATAACCACTTGTTCATGCATATGAAATAGAGATCTTGCACACATATTGTTGTTCATGCCATGAGATCCATGATTTATACATCATACTTAGTAGATCTAAAGTTTAGATACCCACATTGTCATTTACATGCATGATCATAGAGTTATTTTTGTTTTCTATGCTTGATGATCATAAAAATGTAGTCTTGTTCATGTATAGAGAAGTTAGATAATAGATCTTCACACATGGGAAGCAAGAATATTGGAAAAAGAAAGGTTTTGTTAAATATGAGATGTTGGAAATTCGGATGAAATGGAAACCCTAGTTTGAAAGCCACCAAAATCATTTTTAAACTCATGTTTCATAAGAAAAATGAAGGGTATGTGTAATAGGTATATTGAAGGAATGATCTTTATAAGCTTAGATGAGTTTAGGCATGATAGGAATGTAAAACAAGTAGTGGAGTTAGAATGAGAAATGTTGGAATGTTGATCAATGGTTAAAATTCGTAACTTAGGTTCATGCCTACAAGAACACTTGGTATTTAAGTCTAAATTGGATGTATTATAAGCTAAATGGAGTCCTTAGATAATATACATATTGGAGCTTCAATTTTTAATGCATTAAACAAGTTTTCCCTTAAGAAAAATGCAAGAAAATGAAATTTAGAAAATTCGGATTTTTACAAAAAGCTAGTTCAAAGACATGTTTACCAAATGAAAAATGGGAATTTCTATGCATGAATGGAGGCCATGATTAATATAGACCTTGAGAACTTATTTTTAGTTAAATAATAAGTGGATTACAAGATTAAAAGTCAAGGAAACCCTAAGGAGTATAATGTGGAAAAATAGCTTCTTAGAAATAATCTTTATGGGAATTTCCAACACTTGAGAGTTCATAAGAGTTTATTATCACAAAATCATTATGACCATGCATATATTAAGTCCATCACATGGCATTCATATTAGTAATTCATTCCCATACCATTCATGCATGAATCATCAACTAGGAACATTTTTATCAAAAGCAAAACAATTTTTCGAAATCGGGAAAGTGACAGAACAGAACTGATCCCACTGTTCCGTGGCCTTACTATTTTCAAAACTTGAAAATAATACTAGAAATAGATAGATCTTTCGAAGTAGATAGAGATCGATATAAAATTTGCGAAATTCCGAGTTAAAATGACCGAGTTATGGCCGTTTTAAGTTGGAACTTCCGCAAATAGCGAGAATTCCGATTTTGTGATGTATAGATACATAGTTTGAATTAGTTTAGTGATGAGATTCTCATTAGGCTATCTTTATTTGGTAGGTGAACCCGAGTACGACAATACCGTATCACCGACCATCGTCACTAAGAGACCGGCGTACCATGGCCGAGTGAGTTCCCCTTCCGATTTCAATTATTGCTTGTGATTGTAAATAATAGTCGCACTAGTTGTTAGGTGAAGATAAAAAGGAAAATTATGTATGATGGGGTTTATATGGGATTTATATATTGTCTGTTGTTGATGTGTGAACGGACTTAAGAAATATCGAAACCGGGTGTTAAGCTATGGATTGATTGTCTAGTGTGTTATACTGAATGTCTACGAATAAGTGTTGGCCACCTGAAAGAATCGAATTAATGAATATTTGACTCAATTGTAATTGGATTCATTCATAACACGATGGGGATGGAGCATTAGCATTGGTTGGTTTTTCGTGATCCATAAAACGAATACTTGTTGATTAATCGTGATCCTAAAAACGAAATATTATCAGTTTGACCGTGAGCTTAAACGGAGTCCGTACCACAGGATTCGTAAAGCTACTAACCCGGATGGGGCGCAAGTCCATCCACATATGATTTCCGGCTGGTCATATGTTTGCTAAACTCACTTGTTGATGCATTTCACTTGGTTGCTTAATTACTCGGTTGAATGTGTTGTGTTTATTGTAATTCGGAAGTTCCACTCACTAAGCTAGTGTAGCTTATACCCTATAGTTTCCTGTTGCATATGAGTACCTTTGGCTTTCTCGAGGACCCGTGGACACGAGGTACGGCTCTTAGATATTAAGGAGCTTTTGATGAGGTCGGGGTCTAAAGGTTAGAAATGGACTCTAATTCCGTTTTCCGAATCGGTAATTGAAGAGCAATGTAAGGAAATGTGGGGATTGAGAATTGGTAACGGTGTTCTCGGGGGTATGCCCCCTAGATCATGTAATAGAATTAATTCTCTGTATGACGTTTATGGTTTAACATTCTTGCTGCTGTATATATCTCTTTAAGCTACTACGAAGCAAAGTATGATCTATAAATGTGAGAGCGAGCCTTACACTCGATGTTTAAGCTCATGGGAGACTAGGATTGTCTTACTTGAGATTAAATGTTGAGTGTGGCGGACTGTCAGTGTAGGACACACTTTGGGGCGTGACAATGACTCATTTGGATAACAAGACCGGTGCCAGAGCTCATTCATGGGAACTAAGGCGCATCAGGGATGCATTCCATAGGTGAGCCTAGCCAAGTCGAGTGCTATGAGTCGAGGGCTTGGGACTGGCAGCGGTCGTGTAGACTTCAATACCATCCCTAACCTAAGAACGGAGGGTGTAAATCCGTTCTATGTGTGGATTCCGGATACCCATACATAATTGTTTGCTCATGTGTTTGTTCATGCATAGCATATGGTTGATTATAACTTGCTTGTTATGATACAAAATTAAGGGAATTCTCACTAAGCTAGTGTAGCTTATACCCAAATAGATGTTTGAATGAACAGGTTATCTCAAGAATGCTAAGTAGGGACCGAGATGGTTGGAGCCGAGAATGACTTCGGGATTTCGGCAATGAATAAGAATGCTTGAAGTTATTAGCTAGGTTTTATGATTTGCCTTGTAATAGCTTTATGTAGTAGAATCTTTTGATGATTGTAATTGAAGTATAATGTTTTGTATTTGAAGTATAGTAAATCAAATTTCCTTTACAATGTTACTTAAGTTATATCAACATAAAATGTATCACTCCGATGAGTCTCCTCCATGTGTTAGACGCCTCGTACATAGTATGGAAGCTTTCGCGTGACTGAGGTGATCATTCTTAGGCTTTAATATTGTGTACGGCGGACTGCCATGTTTAGGGTATCCTTTGGAGCGTGATAGTTATACAACATCTGTTGTTTTATGTTGTAGTTGTAAGTGCCTACCCCACTTTCGTTAACTTAAGCAATTTTGCATCCTTAATATTAACACATGCCTCCATGCTTCGGCTAATATACCTTTATCACACCAAAGGTATACTTGCCAATGCAATGTAACTCACTACGTGATATGCATATGCAGTTTATTCATATAATAATGGCATGTTAATTATGTAGGTTAAGAGAGATCATAGAGAATTTCAAACAATTCAAGTCTATACTAGCTCATACAATGTTTATACAACAAGTCTCATCTCGATATACTTATCATTCATTCAACCAAGATTAGATCACAACTCATCACAATTGTATCTTTTCGTAATTCTAATGCCACTACGATTACAAGCACATACATAAGCACAACTATTTAAGAAATGAACTTACTCGGCCATGGAGAGAAATCTACTAGTCGTAGTAGTCCTCGGGGAGTGGAAATCCATCCTCCAAATCATCTAATTACAAGGAATACCCTCAATGAGTATTTTTTATGAAGTTCTAATAAACTTAACAATCCTATTTGCTAAGTTCATCAATTTTTGCCTAAGTTGAAGTCCTAATTTAAAATGGTCATATCTAACTCATTTTAACTCTGAATTGCGCATATTATATACCGATTTCTATCTACTTCAAAAGACTATCCATTTCCAAAGTTAAATAAAACATCCAAGGTCATTTGAGGGTCGAAAAGCTACTATACAGTAGGGTTACAAAAATTCCAGTTTTGAGTTCTTGTTGAAAATTGTTACTTTTATTCCACTTAACTTTTTAGATCAACTTATATTGGTTCTACACTTGTAAAGAGAACTTCTAGCAAAATATAAAAGCTTAAATACTTGTATGATCCTAATGATATTGTCCAAATGAAAATTCAAAGAATTTACTTTTGTAAAAACCAAAATTTTGAGTTGAAACTCATTTTCTTGTTTTGAGAAAATCCTTTACTAAAACTTACATGACTCAATGAAAATAATTTCTTATGTCACCTATTATCAAAGCATTCTATTTTCTATATAAAACTCTTGTTTTGAAGTCTAAAATAAGGTTTTCAAAATTCATCTCTTCCTAGATCCGAATTTCTTCCTTGAGTTTTAGAATGAAAATAAGACCTAGACTTGTCTTTTACAAAACTCTCTATTTGAGAAATACCTTTTAGGAAAACTCATCTAAAATTCTGAAAATCCAATCCTTAGGATATCTATACCAAGAGCCTTTTATATTTTTGTCTAAATCTTCATTTTGAGGTTAGATAATGGGTTTCAAATGGGTCTTCGCTTAGATCCGAATTTTCAAAAATTGTTTTGAACATATCTTTTGATAAAATCCATCAAGACTTATGCAAAATCATCCTTTACATATCCTATCTTAAGAGTCTTCCATATCTTGAAAAAAATATTCATTTTTAGGTTGGAAAACATGTTTTTTTTTATTGGTGTCTTGGTCTAGATCCGAAAATAAGATTTTTATTTTTGAAAGTACTTTTGAAAATCACCTTTGATTCTTGTAAAAAGAAGTCTTGATGATATACGTCCACTAAACCTTCATTTTTTCAACTAAAACTTCCATTTTGAGACTTGGAAGAGGGTTTTTAAAATAGAATCTTGCCTAGTTACGAAAATCACCATTTTTATTCAAGTTCAAATCTAAGATCTACACATAATATGAGCATAAATATAAAAGAAATACATTATAGTAAGCCCTAAACTTATAGATCTAAATATAAACATAACCAAAACTTCATAAAAATTAGATCTACAAACTATGATATAAATATAAAGATAATAAAGTCTTAATGACAATAAATATAGCAATATCAATATAGATCATAAACAAGAGGAGTGTTAAATTGTTTTGGCATCATCATCTCTAGCCTTTAGGCATTATGGAGAGTCCTTTGATGCATGAAACCTCCATATAATCAACCTATAGCATCTATGGAAGCTTAAGAAAAGTTTACCTAAAGAGTCTTCAAGAATGGAAGTGGAAGCAATATTTTAAGATGGGAGCAACTTGTTTTCTTACAAGAACAAAGCTAAGAAAGAGATAAAGAGAGGAAAAAGAGAGTGTAAATGATGTAGGGTTGCAAAGAATGAAAGTGTGTAAGTAAGGGTCTTTAAATAGGAGTGTGAGAAAAGTGTGTTAAATAATCAAAAAGAAAAATAAAACAATGGGTAGATTTTTTTTTTTTTTTTTTTTGGCAGGGGGGCGGGCCCGGGGGGGGGGGGGGGGGTGGTGGTGGGTGGTGGTGGGTGAGGGGGGAGGGTGTTGCTGGGCATGATATATAAGGAAGAGAGATGAGGATTTAGTTTGGCTTATAACTTGAATTTTGAAAGTGTAAATTGTGTTACTCAATTTGCTAACTAAAAGAGATTTTAAATCATTAAATAAATCAATAAAATAAAAGAAAAGTGGCTGAGTTGAGGGTGTGGTCAACTGCCATTGCATGGGAAATTGAGTGTAAGAAAGAGTGAAAGAAAACATGAATAATGTATAGAAGTGACAATTGAAGTGTACTTGAAGTATGGGTTGAAAAAGTGCTTTTTATTAAGAAAAATATATAAAATCAAATTAAGAAAAATATTTTTAAATGAGTGGTAGAAATTTCATAAATAAAATTAAATAATCAATTGAATTATTTTAGTATTTCAATAAATAAGTTATCGATACGACAAAATATGCTTATATAAGCTATAACTGATATTTTTAGATTTCGAAAAATTATAAACTCAATATTTTTAAAATCCTTATGAAAATATGAGTCTAAAAATATTAAACCAATCTTATATTTTTAAGAAATCAAATATTAGTACGGACTATTCTATACACTTTACTTAATTTTTGACTTCTCGGTTTACGAATACGGGATTGTCGGATCTAAATTGCAGGGTTTAACTTAAGATTTATTGACTTAAGGTTTCCGGTTGACTTCCCAGCTTAGGGTTAGGGCTTAAGATTACTCTAAAAACCAAGGGTTTACAAATATTATGAGTATTACCAATATTATGAGTATTATCGTTATTAAATTATTTATTATTTATTATTATTAAAGCCGTAACTAGTATTATTATTATATTATTATTATTATTATTATTATTATTAGTAGTAGTAGTAGTAGTAGTAGTAGTAGTATGAGTAGTGTATAGTGACACAAAGATTATACTACTAATATTTTTGAAATTAATTTTAAATTCTTCAAATCTTAATATTACTAAATTTATTATCATATTAGATGAACTTAATATTTTTTACAAGAAAAAGTTAGAATTATGGTAATTATCAAGTAGTTATTTAAATACATAGATATAACAATGGAAATTTAAATAATCTAAATTTTTAATAAAGTGATATCTTTACATTACAAGAAAATTATATCAAGAAAATCAAGAGAAAATTGATAATTCTAAACAATAATTAGTAAATACGAGTTGCTATACTAAGTCAGATAAGGAACAATGCAAAAATAACAAAAATAATAACTATAAAAATAAGCTAACTGAATATCAATTTTTTGAATACCCGATGAATACATCTAAGTACCAAACAAGATCAAGACAAGCAAAATGAAAATAAATATTAAATAATACTTGATTATCATAGGACCATTAAAAGACCAATATAGTAATAGAACGAAAACCCAACATCAATATAGGACACTTAGACACTCATGGGAGTTTATTCATATAATTTATGTGATATTAATGAATATATTAATCATCTCAATAGGTAAGCTTGATACTTGTGAGGATTTCCCTGACGACTATTAGGACTAATCAACATTAGTAGGTGAGTAACTCAGTCTTATTACATTGTTTGTGCTTGTGGCTTAACGGAATCTAAATGAAAGATAATAATCAAAATTGTGTTGTATGGGTTATAGGGAAATTGTATGATTTATGATCTTTGGATTGCTAAGCTACTTTATTAACAGTGATAATGATATATTGTATGAATTGATTGCCTAAATAGCATGCTGCTTGTCCAAGAATTGGTTAGTCATCTTAAATCTGATTAATGACTATTAATTCTCTACATAAAACGGACATGCATTGCATAACTTGCATAACTAAAGGCGTGGTAGCCTACTCGTGTTAGCATTTTGGATCTCTGATAATGCTTGATATGTTTAGCCAGAGGCTATTAGTCATACTAAGGTTACGTTTGTTCTGTTGTACCATAGGAACTAAATGGTAAATGAAGGACATCGCTTATGGTATTGCTTGAAATGACTAACACTTTATGGTGGATTCTAAGATAGAAAACATGAAGTGAACAATAATGATATATTAAATTGAAAGAGATAACTAAAGTGAGTATTGTTGTTTCTCCTGTTTACTTGGTATCCTCTGGGTAGGTGAGCCATAGATTGTGATCCTTCAACCCTAATGAGAGGGCATAAATCTTCATCTTGTTTGGATTCCAGGTCATCTAGGTTTATATTTGTACATATGCTTGATTGATGCATTTCATATGATTGTTAATAAACTTGTTTGATATGTGGTAAGTTCTGGTTATTCACTGAGCCGTGGTTTAACTGACACTCCAACAGTCCTTTCAGGTTCACATTGCAACTTTGGCTTATTACTTCCAGGAGCATGGTTCTAGTAAGAATTTAAAAGCTAGAAGCTTAAGGAGTAGTTCGGTTAAGATTTATATTTCTATTTCTAGTTAGAAGTATTTAGCATTGAAACTTTAGTTATGTATTTGGAGGATTTTGTAGAAAAGTTATGGTCTATAATGTTATTATTATTCTCAAACTTTGGATGACAGTTATTTACTAATTTATGTCTTATATATACTTGTCCTTCTTATCAAAGTAACTAAAAGATCCTGTTTATTGAAAATATGTCATTCTTAGAAGGTAAACTAGTAATAGTATTCAAGTTATCTTGTGTATTACAACTAGGGTACCCTCAGGGCATGACAAATAGGGTATTGCACATAAATCATAAAATTCATCCCATAATCTTTTAAGTTTGTTGAAATACATTGTTGCACTAAGCCCTCCTTGCTTAAAATTCACAACTTCTTTTTGCAATTGATACAATAACGGTTCATTCATTAATCCAAACCTCTCACAAATGTCCATTTAATATTCATATATAAATTTCCCATAAATGAAAACTTCAGAAAAATCTTTATTTGGGAAATTAAGAACCCAACGGTGAACCATAGAATCACATCTGAGCTAGCATTGTCCATTCATCTGATCTAAATTTGACTTAGGATAAGAACCATCGATAAACTCTATCTTAGCCTTTGCACTAAGAGCTAGTTTAATATATCTACTCTAATTAAGAAAATTTGATTCACCAAACACTACAATTGTCAAATTATTCCTAGACTATCCGAATTAGAAAAGAAAACTAGATTACTACATAATTGGTCCAAATTTAAGCCTATGTTAATAGACCTAGGTGATAAGTTAATTTTACTCTATTCATTTTTTAGGAATTCAGGCTTACTTTGATGAGTTTTTAATTATATTCCTATGAATTTGGTACCTTTAATGTTAAATTGTTGTTTTTCAGTTCATTAAATCAAAAGAAGAAGAATCAAAGTGTTTTTAATTAGATTTGGAGCAAAAATAGTAGCAAAAGTGAAGAATAGAATGTCGTGCCTTAAATAATACTAATCAAGGTCAAAATATAAGGCAAAACAAGCAAAAATTGGTCTATCGCCCCCTAAACGTGGCATTTGCCACACCTAATATTAAAGCTAATGAATGAAAATCTTAGTCACGCAAGGTCTTTCATACTACGTACAAGGTGTGCTTCCAAGATACTTGGAGACTTCAAATGGGTATTATATTTAAGTAGATAATAAAAGCATGCAAGAGTATATAAATATAACATGTAATGTTCATTTAGTTTAAATTCTTACAACTCTTAAGGGCATTCCCCTATACTTAAAGTCTTATTAATCTAAGCCAACAAAATATCATATATGTTTATAAAAAAAGTCTACTATAGAGATATTTCTTAGAAGTCTATACCAAAAACTAAAAAATATGCAAACTTCTTTCAAAAGCTCCTAGTAGCTTTGGCTCGTACCTAGTAAATAGGGCTTCTTGGTGCCAACCACAAGTAATCAAACTGAAACAAAAGGCTATAGAGGTATAAGCAAAACTAGTTTAGTAATATAATTCCCTTCTTCAAAAAGTTTCTATAAAAAAAAGTAATTATTCAAGCATATGAATATGCAACAATCATATGATCAAACAAATACACATGATTAACCAGAAACCATATGTAGCACAGATTTACGCCTTCCATGTTGGGGGTTGGGTGGTTATTGGCCAATACAACCATCATGCTTTGTAGACTTTTCGGCTCCTACTTGCCCATGTAGTCTTCCTAGTTACTACTGGCCACCATTACGACTCCCCGTTTCTCCACACGAAAAATAGTAGTGAAATATGTAATGTGACTCACATCGTATCATGCATGAATCATTTTTAATTTTTGATTTTTCTGAATATTGTTAATTTTCAAGTTAAGGGTGACCAAACAACATTCATCATACCATTACAAGAGATCATATAAATAATTTATCAATTCACCTTTTGATATGCTTATCTTTTATTCAACAAACACCACATACATTTAAACCACATGATATTTCATTTTTATATTTTCTTAATTTCTAGTACTACTACTTACAAGCACATACAAGGAAATGTAAATAGTATGGGAATAACACACTCCATGTTGATCGCTCTTAGTCAAAGTAATCTTCTGGAAAAGGGTGTCGCATCCTCCACTAAAACAAGAAGAAATACCCGAAAATGAGCCTTTCAAATATCTATCTATTTCTAAGTTTATCTTTATCATAAAAAGTCATTTGGGTCTTGGAACAGTAGGGTACATGTCACGCCCCGAAGGGTACCCTAAACGTGGCAGTCCGCCACATATAATATCAAGGCTTAAGAATGGCTACCTTAGTCATGCGAAAGCCTTAGTATTATATGTAAGGCGTCTAACACGGTAATAGGAGACGCTTTTGGGAAGCATAGTTTAAGCAAGTAAAGATAAACATACAAGAATCCAGAAATAAAGTATATCATATCATAAATAACCAAAGGTCTGTTACATAATTCTTAGGGGCATACCCCCGCTAATTCCAAGGATCGAGATAAACTTCATAACATCCAAAATTAAAGATTTCAAAGGAATTCTAATCTAAGTCTTCGAGTAGATTTCCTCCAAAAGCTTCAACATAAAACGTATACGGATGGAAGACCTCGGGCACAAAATAGGTGTTCCTGAGAATACAAATATCTATAGGGGTGTAAGCTTATGGGCTTAGTGAGTAAATCCCAAAATTCATACTCGAAGTAAATTATCAATCAAGTTTATTATTCAAACATATGAAATGCAACAACCACGTGAGCATACAAGACATATGACTTTCCGGGAATCATATGTTGAATGAATTTACGCCCTTCATTCGGGGTTGGGGATTCAGGCCAATTACAGCCACAACTTTTAAAAACACTTTTATAGATCTTACCGGCTCCTATACGCCATCAAAAACTTGTAGTTATTACAGGCTCCTACTAGCCACCAATTTGTAGTTCTTACGGCTCCTACTCGCCACTTACATGATATACCGGTTATGTCTACCACCACTATTATACACTTGTCCCACCAATTGTATAGTAGTGAATGCAATGTGACTCAACATATGAAGTGCATGAATAATTTCTTTAATTAAAGTCTAGTAGTTACATTTAACTTCTTTCAAGTGATCAACCAATTTCAAACATTCAAGATATTAATGCACATACAACTTTATTACAAACAAATCGAGTTTCGATATACTTAGTATTCTTTCAACATATTATCATACACTTCTTTTGATTTTTCTTAATTCTAGTGCAACTAATTTTACAAGCACAATCAAGAGTAGAAAATAACGGGAAGTAACTCACTCGGCCATGATGACACCTTTCTTGAATTGGATGGGTCGTTCGGAAATTCCACTTAATCGTAGTAATCCTCGGGATACGAACAATCCTCCTCGTGATTATCTAATCAAGAAGAATACCCAAAATGAGTATTTCATGAAATTCTATCCTTGAAGATTCTAATCTTTTCTTAAAATCGTAGTAAAATCGTATAAGGGGAAATTCCAACTTAAAATGGCCATAACTTGCTCATTTTAACTCGGAATTTCGCGTATATATCGTTTTCTACCTACTCGAAAAGATCTACGCATTTCTAAGCTTATTTCCATAAAACTAAGTCGTTTGGGTTCCGAAAAGGTAGCGATCAGATTTGCCACGAATTTGTAAACACTTGTTTTTTCAAACAAAGCTCATTTTGAAAAGATAAACATTTCAATTATTTTGTAAACTTTTGAAAGGTATATATATATTTGTAATGACTCATAACAAATGTATGAAGTAAATGAAGTTGTCTCAACTTAAAAAGTAAGGTTTTAAAAGACTTTGAACTTGAGATTCTATTTTACTTTTGAAAGATCTTATTAAGATGAATATTCTATTTCTAAATGAAATCTCTTGTAATTACTTTAATTTCCTAAAGTGTGGTTTTATTTTCTAAACTTGGATTTCAAAAGTAGCAAAATGACATTTTTATTTCTTGTAATGTTTCCAAAAGAATTTCTACTTCTTGATAAAAGATAAGTTTTCATAAAACCTTTTGTTTATGTAAGAAAAATCATTCCATAATGTTCATGGGTTTTTAAGAAATCCATTTTCCATATTTATTTCTTTTAGAAAGAATCTTTAATTCAAGAAAACACTTTCTCATTTATTTTTGTTGAGACAAAAACATTATGTTCATGCATGAATATGAATCATAACTATAGAAATAAAAGAAATAATAACTTGAAAGCTTAAATAATAAAGTAAATCAAGTATTGGGACCTTAGCTTCATCAAGGTACCCCGGGACTAAGAAAAGACTAGTCCCAAAAAAAAGAAGAGAAATTGTTTTGACTTGATGAGGACAAGTCTAAGACTAGAATGACTAGTCTTAAAATCAACTTGAAATTAAATAAATTGCATGAAGTAAATAAATTGCATGAAAGATAAATAAATTGCAAGACAATGAGCTTATATGCTCTAAATAGTATATATAGCTATATAGATATATTAGATAGTATAAACATAAAGGAAATATAAGAAACATAAAGGAACATAAAGGAATTGATGTTATGAACAAAAACAAAGTATGAATCTAATGTTGCTTTCTTAACCTTCATGGTTTTAGAAAACACACACTAAGCTCATACTAAGTAGATGAACATGAAGAATTCTTGAGAAATTTCTTACCTAAAGGAAGCTAAACTAAGAAGACTTCTTGAAGAACTCTTGAGAGAATTTGGAGAGATTTTGAGAGAGTAACTTTAGAAGAAGTGGTGTGAAAGAAGTGAAGGTATGAGGGGGTATTTATAGGAAAATGTGGGAGATAATTTGTGTTAATTAAATAATTGAAATAAAACAAATTGAGCATGGAGAGAGAGGGCCGGCCTATTTGTGCATGGGGAAGAGAAAAATTAATTTTTTTGTTTTTTGATTAATTAAAAGTAAGAAATGAAAGATGTGAAATTGTATTGGAAATGAAAATGTGTAAGAAATAGGTGTATAGGTTGTAAGAAAAAGTAGAGATAGATGAATAGTGTAGAATAGTAGAAAATAGTGTAATGTAAAAGTAGACATGACAATTAATAGGTAGTAAGAAAATACGCGTATAAAAGCGATATCTGATATTTTTAGCTACCGAAAAATTACGAAATTGATATTTTTGGAAATCTTATATTTTTACGAGTCTAACGGTATATTCGGAATATTTTTCCTATTCCGGGCTTCCGGACCATTTTTCAAGAACTGTGTCCGTTCGGGTTCGAAGGACATCCGAATTTGCGAAACTGAAACTTTTATAAAACCTATGGTTATTACGAACTATTCGAGCTAATTTTTCCAACTTCGTTTTCTAGGGCTTGAGAAAACGGCAATGCCGGACTTAAGCGGTTACGGTAAACTAGGGTTTTTTTGGAAATCCGGTTGACTTCCGATTAGGGTTTAAACTATAATTCGGATCCAAAAATTTCGGGGATTTACAACCTACCCCCCTTAAAGAAAGTTTTGTCCTCAAAACTTGAAATTTGCAACTTGAAATTCGTACCTGATTCTTCAAAGAGATTTGGATATTTCTTTCGGATCTCATCCTCGGCTTCCCAAGTAGCCTCTTCTCGCGAATGATTCCTCCATAACACCTTGACATATCGGATTTCCTTGTTTCTCAGCTTTTGAACCTTTTGATCCAGAATTTGAACTGGGTGCTCCTCATAAGTCAAGTTCTCTTTCAGCCTGACTGGTTCAAGCTCCACAATCCGATCAGGGTCGGGGATATGCTTTCTTAGCACTGAGACATGGAAGACATTATGTACTCCCGACAGGTTTGGTGGTAATGCCAAGCGATAAGCCAAATCTCCTACCCGTTCGAGGATTTCGAAAGGTCCGATATACCTTGGGCTTAGCTTTCCTCGAGCCCGTACACGATGATACTCTTTATCGGATTCACTTTCAGATACACATGATCACCAACGTTAAACTCAAGGATCCGTCGTTTTTTATCTGCCCAACTTTTCTGTCTATCTTGGGCCTCTTTCATCCTTTGCTGAATAATCCTGACTTTATCTGAGGCGTCTTGGATGAGATCTGGTCCAATTGTTAACTTTTCCACATCATCCCAAAATAGAGGCGATCTACACCTTCTTCCATATAAAGCTTCGTACGGTGGCATCTTAATTGTTGAATGATAGCTGTTGTTGTAAGCAAACTCTACCAAAGGTAGGTGTACTTCCCAGCTTCCTTTGAATTCCATAACACAAGCTCTTAACATGTCTTCCAAAGTCTGGATAGTTCGCTCTGATTGTCCATCAGTTTGTGGATGATAAGCTGTACTGAACTGTAACTTGGTCCCCATACACTTCTGAAGGCTTGTCCAGAACTTTGACACGAATCGAGGATCTCGATCCGATACAATTCCTGCTGGAACTCCATGTAGTCTCACAATCTCCCTTACATATAGCCGAGCTAACTTTTCCATTGAGTAGGTCATGTTGATGGGGATGAAGTGTGCAGACTTGGTAAGTCGATCCACAATTACCCATATGGCATCGTATCCGGCTGATGTTCGGGGCAATCCACATACGAAATCCATGGTAATTTGGTCCCATTTCCATTCTGGTATGGCCAATGGTTTCAAAAGTCCTCCTGGCCTTTGGTGTTCAATCTTTACTTGTTGACATATGGGACACTTCATTACGAATTCAGCTACATCCTTTTTCATACCATTCCACCAAAAGCGACTCTTAAGGTCTTGGTACATCTTGGTACCACCGGGGTGCATGGTATATCCGAGTTATGCCTCATCCATTATTTCCTTTTTCATCTCCTCATCATTGGTACACATAATCTTCCCTTCATTCTTACTACATCCTTCATCTATCTCAAAATCGTCATACCTTCCTCCTGTATCTCACTTTTCAACTTTTGTATGACTTCATCATATCGTTGAGATTCTTTGATTCTATCGATCAGGGTTGGCTCCATTACCAAATGGGAAATTTCATTTCCGCACTTTGCCCCACAAATTCGATGCTCAATCTCTCGAATTCCTTTATAAGTTCTTTTTGAGTTGTGAGCATGGCTGCAACTTCTCCATGGTTCTTCCGACTCAAAGCGTCTGCTACCGCATTCACTCTTCCAGGGCAATAATTTATTCCAAGATCATAGTCTTTGATCAACTCCAACCATCTCCTTTGCCTCATATTCAATTCCTTTTGTGTGAATAAATACTTGAGGCTCTTATGGTCCGTATAAATCTCGCATCTCTGTCCATATAGTAGTGCCTCCAAAGCTTGAGAGAAGACAACTGCGGCTAACTCAAGATCATGCGTCGGGTAATTTTGTTCATGCGGCCTCAACTGCCGTGAAGCATAAGCAATTACCTTCCCTTCTTGCATAAGCACACATCCTAAGCCATTTCTTGACGCATCACTATGGACGGTATATGGCTTTTCTGGATCGGGTAAGGTTAAAATTGGAGCAGATACCAATCGTTGCTTTAACTCTTGGAAACTTTGTTCTCTTCTCATTCCAAATGAATCTTTCATTCTTCTGGGTCAACTGAGTTAGTGGCTTAGCTATTTTTGAGAAATCTTGCACAAACTTCCTGTAATAGCCAGCTAATCCAAGAAAACTTCTAATCTCAGTCACCGTCCTTGGTTGTTTCCATTCCATTACGGCCTTAATCTTTTCAGGATCTACTGATATTCCTTTCCCTGAGATAACATGTCCTAGAAAAGATATTTGGTCCAACCAAAAGTCACACTTGGATAATTTGGCATATAACTTGTGCTCCCTTAAGGTTTGTAATGCCATTCTCAGATGTTCTTTGTGTTGCTCCCGTGTTTTAGAATAACCAAAATATCATCAATGAAGACAATCACGCATTTATCCAAGAGCGGCTTATACACCCGATTCATCAAGTCCATGAAAGCAGCTGGTGCATTGTCAATCCAAATGGCATGACCATGAACTCATAGTGTCCATACCGAGTTCTAAAAGCGGTCTTTGACACATCCTCTGGTTTTATCCTCAGCTGGTGGTATCCAGATCTCAAATCAATGCGTGAGAATACACTTGCTCCTTGTAGTTGGTCAAAGAGATCGTCAATCCTTGGCAATGGATACCTATTCTTTATAGTGACCTTATTGAGTTCTCGATAGTCAATACACAACCTCATCGATCCATCTTTCTTCTTTACGAATAATACCGGAGCTCCCCAAGGCGAGACACTTGGTCTAATAAATCCTTGGTCAAGCAATTCTTGTAATTGCTTCTTAAGTTCCTTGAGCTCAACAGGTGCCATTCGGTATGGTGCCTTGGATATAGGTTCTGTTTTTGGCATCAAATCGATCTCAAAATCGATTTCTCGTTTTGGGGGTAACCCAGGCAATTCTTCTGGAAAAAACATCAGAGAATTCATTAACGATGGGGATGTCGTCAATGTTGGGTCTTTCCTTATCCTCCTCCGTACTTCCCACATAACTTTCAACTCCTTCCTCAACTCTTCAATTACTCGAACGAACTTAACTCCAAACTTTTAGAAGTTGCGGATTCTCCCAAAAACGTAGCTTTTTCCATCTTGTCCCATGAATTCCACCTTTTTATTTCTACAATCTACCTTTGCTTCCACCATGGACAACCAACTCATTCCGAGAATCACTTCGTACTTGCTAATTTCTATTACTATAAGATCGGTAGTTGCTTCATGGCCTTGTATCTTCATGGGGCAATTCCTTATTACTTCTTTGGTAGTCACCACACTACCGGTGGGGGTTTTTATACGAAAACTTGTTGTGATTGTGGTGATAGGTAAACCGGTCTTCAAGGCTACACTAGTGGCAACAAAGGAATGTGTTGCACCGGTATCGAAGAGGGTATAAGCGGTTAGGTCCCCTATTTGTATGGTTCCTGCGTTCAAGACGCGTGTTACTATTCTTATTGTCCTTAAAAGGTTCCTAGATCTATTATTTCCAACATACATCATAACTTTATACTCAACAGATATCAAAACAGACATATATTTTAAAGGTTGAGGCTAACCTGTAACCAAGCTATAGTCATACTCCTCTCCATGGTCCAGGGCAGCCAACTCTACTCCTTCTTCGGCATCCTCCTCGCAGACCCATTGCCCTTCAAGGTTGTAAATTCTCAGCCCATGCATAGATGATGCCGAGCGACTTCCGCTTCCATTCCCACTCCTTGTCGGGGCAAGTCCTCCTGAGGATCCAACAGGTCGGTTTGCTGTGAGATTCCTTTGGGGACACTCGTTAGCAAAATGTCCCAATTGCTTGCATACGAAACAAGTCGTAGAAGCTTTCTTTGGGCAATCCGGAATCTTATGGCTCGGGTCACCACAGAAATAACACTTGTTCTGGAGAAGGGGGCATCTCTTCGGGTAATGCGCCCTTTGCATTTCCAACAATTTGCTGTTATCTTGGAATTATCCTTCTGTCCACTAAAATTTCCCTTAAAGTTGCTAATTGGTTTAAACCTCTTAGAAGGGAAATTGGAGCTCGTTCCTGGTTGAAATTTCCTTCCAAACACATGCACTTTCTTCTCAAAGTCCCAGCTTTCCTTTTCTTGGCCCCTTCAACAATTCTTGCTCTTTCAACCAATTCTCTGAAGGTGCGAATGTCAAACTCTTCTAATCGCATCCTTAAGTCCTCATCTAACCCATTCAGGAACACTTGTCGTTTCAGCTCCTCACTATACTTATAAGAATCCGGAGCATACTGCAGGAGTCGGCTGAATTCCGTCTCATATTGTTCTATGGTTTCCTCTCTGGGATATGTGCAAGAAATCCGCACTATACCTTACTCTTAAACTTCCAGGGAAATAATTTTCCAGAAACTCATTCCGAAACATATCCCAGGTGATAGGCGGCAATTCCCTACTCTTGGACTCCCACCAGATGCGGGCGTTGAACCTCAACATATAAGTACCATAGCTTATTCGAAGATGATAAGGAACTTCATAGGCGGCAAAAGATCGTTCTCATGCGCGAGCCAATCTTTGCTTCATCTGGTTTCCCAAAAGCTCCGTCAAAGTAACGGTTACTTTTGATAAAATCTGGGAGTGAAGTTCTGTATGGTCGAGGTGGTGGCGGAGGCGGCAGGGTGCTGTATGTGATTGAGCATCAGGTGCTGCTGGTCCATGTACAGATGCTTGGGGTGCTTGCTGGGGTGGTGCTTGTGCTGGTGCCGGAGGTGGCATATTCCTTGTTGTTGTTGAACTAACACATTAAGAAGCTGTGTTAATTGACCCAGAGTGGCTTGGAGATTGCCTTGCTGGTCTGGGGCAGGAGCCACAGGGGGTACTTCTGGTTGGTTAACTTCTTCAGGCGGGTTATTTGATGCCTGCCTCATCCTCGGTCGTCCCTTCTAGGTCGGCTGTTTTAATTGTTTACGTAAATACTAGATTATTAAGTCTTTTACATACTAAGTTACGGAAATTGCGGAAATTTTAAGAAATAAACATATGAAGGGAAATATCACAAGAGAAATTTAATCAACTAAATCAAGAGATGAAATTTGTTTAAACCAAAATATTTAATTAAAAAGCATAGAAGGGAATAAAATCTTATAAAGAAATCAAGGTAAAAGAAATTCAAAATACAACAAATATTAAACACTTTTTCGAAAACATAAATTAAACTACTAATCGATCCTATATCCTAAGTCGATCTGGTTACAAAATTCTTGTTGGACACATGGGATTGCTCATGTGGATCCTTCCTTCTTTCTTTGATCTTCTTCTGGTGAGGGAGTTGCATTGGTTGGGGTCTAGAAGTTTCTTAGCCATCTTAGTTACGAACAGCTTCAAGTTGCTTCGGTCCATCATTTTCCTTTGGGAGGGTTGATTTCTAAGCGCTTGGCTCCCGTTGATCAAACTTCGTCTGCTGCATGCTCCTCATCGGATACTTCCACTTCTTTCTCGATCAGGTTTCTTACACGAGATCGTCTTCGATTCGGGATATTCTCATCAGGCCATTTGAAATCTTGACTGGCTTTACGTTGGTTGGAAATATCCTTATCTCGTCCATGATCTACTGGCTCATCGTGGCATAGATATATAATCGTCCTATGGAATTCCAAGCTCGAAAATCGGGAAAACTAAACATCTATTATTTCGGAAAAGAACGTAGCTTTTTGGAGCATAGGGTGTGGTTGTAATGGTACGTAAACATTCTATATCGTAAGAAACTTCTAAGTTGTCTAATAGGGAAAACTCCTTACATAGGCTTTTACTCTTAATCGGTAATCCACAGGGTTTCATCATTTCTTAAGTTCAAACAGGCCTTAACTCTAACTTCTCCAAGTAACTATAAAGGACAAGGGAGGTCATTAATTCTCCTTTTTGAGAATTTCTAAACTTGTCTAATCTATCTAAGTCCTTTTGTAAACATATCTATCTTTTTCTATTCTAGATTTATTCCTATTACCTTTATTTCTATAAACTTGTTGCTCTGATACCAACTTAAACTGTCACGCCCCGAAGGGTACCCTAAACGTGGCAGTCCGCCACATATAATATCAAGGCTTAAGAATGGCTACCTTAGTCATGCGAAAGCCTTAGTATTATATGTAAGGCGTCTAACACGGTAATAGGAGACGCTTTTGGGAAGCATAGTTTAAGCAAGTAAAGATAAACATACAAGAATCCAGAAATAAAGTATATCATATCATAAATAACCAAAGGTCTGTTACATAATTCTTAGGGGCATACCCCCGCTAATCCAAGGATCGAGATAAACTTCATAACATCCAAAATTAAAGATTTCAAAGGAATTCTAATCTAAGTCTTCGAGTAGATTTCCTCCAAAAGCTTCAACATAAAACGTATACGGATACTGGAAGACCTCGGGCACAAAATTAGGTGTTCCTGAGAATACAAATATCTATAGGGGTGTAAGCTTATAGGCTTAGTGAGTAGATCCCAAAATTCATACTCGAAGTAAATTATCAATCAAGTTTATTATTCAAACATATGAAATGCAACAACCACGTGAGCATACAAGACATATGACTTTCCGGGAATCATATGTTGAATGAATTTACGCCCTTCATTCGGGGTTGGGGATTCAGGCCAATTACAGCCACAACTTTTAAAAACACTTTTATAGATCTTACCGGCTCCTATACGCCATCAAAAACTTGTAGTTATTACAGGCTCCTACTAGCCACCAATTTTGTAGTTCTTACCGGCTCCTACTCGCCACTTACATGATATACCGGTTATGTCTACCACCACTATTATACACTTGTCCCACCAATTGTATAGTAGTGAATGCAATGTGACTCAACATATGAAGTGCATGAATAATTTCTTTAATTAAAGTCTAGTAGTTACATTTAACTTCTTTCAAGTGATCAACCAATTTCAAACATTCAAGATATTAATGCACATACAACTTTATTACAAACAAATCGAGTTTCGATATACTTAGTATTCTTTCAACATATTATCATACACTTCTTTTATTTTTCTTAAATTCTAGTGCAACTAATTTACAAGCACAATCAAGAGTATGAAAAATAACGGGAAGTAACTCACTCGGCCATGATGACACGTTCTTGAATTGGATGGTTCGGAAATTCCACTTAATCGTAGTAATCCTCGGGATACGAACAAACCTCCTCGTGATTATCTAATTCAAGAGAATACCCAAAATGAGTATTTCATGAAATTCTATCCTTGAAAATTCTAATCTTTCTTAAAAATCGTAGTAAAATCGTGGAAGGGAAATTCCAACTTAAAATGGCCATAACTTGCTCATTTTACTCGGAATTTCGCCGTATAATATATGTTTTCTACTACTCGAAAAGATCTACTCATTTCTAAGCTTATTTCCATAAAACTAAGTCATTTGGATCCCGAAAAGGTAGCGATCAGATTTGCCGAATTTGTAAACACTTGTTTTCAAAGCTCATTTTGAAAGAAAAAAATTTCAATTATTTTGCAAATTTTGAAAGGTATATTATTTGTAATGACCATAACAAATGTATGAAGTAAATGAAGTTGTTCAACTTAAAAAGTAAGGTTTTTAAGGACTTTGACTTGGATTCTATTTTACTTTTGAAAGATCTCTCATTAAGATGAATATTCTATTTCTAAATGAATCTCTTGAAATTACTTTAATTTCCTAAGTGTGGTTTTGTTTTCTAACTGGATTCAAAAGTAGCAAAATGATTTTTATTTCTTGTAATGTTTCAAAGAATTTTGCTTCTTGATAAAAGATAAGTTTTCATAAAACTTTTGTTTATGTAAGAAAATCATTATATGCATGTTTATGGGTTTTTAGAAATCCGTTTTCCATATTATTTCTTTAGAAAGTATCTTTAATTCAAGAAAACTTTTTCTCATTTATTTTTGTTGAAGACAAAAACATTATGTTCATGCATGAATATGAATGAAAACTATAGAAAATACAAAGGAACATAATAAACTTGAAAGCTTAATAATAAAGTAAATCAAGTATTGGGACCTTAGCTTCATCAAGGTACCCCGGGACAAAGAAATACTAGTCCCGAAAAATAAAAGAATGAGAAATTGTTTTGACTTGATGAGGACAAGTCTAAGACTAGAATGATAGTCTTAAAATCAATGAAATTAATAAATTGCATTGGAATAAATAAATTGCATGAAAGGTAAATAAATTGCAAGGATATGAGCTTATATGCTCTAAATAGTTATATAGCTATATAGATATTAGATAGTAATAAACATAAGGGAAATATTAGAGATACATAAAGGAACACAAAGGAATTGATGTTATGAACAAAAACAAAGTATGAATCTAATGTTGCTTTCTTAAACCTTCATGGTTTTAGAAAAACACACTAAGCATTCTAAGTAGATGAACATGAAGAAATCTTGAGAAAATTCTCACCTAAGGAAGCTTAATAAGAAGACTTCTTGAAAGAATTCTTGAAAGAATTTGAGAGAGATTTTGAGAGAGTAACTTTAGTATAGAAGTGGTGTGAAGAAGTGAAGGTATGAGGGGGTATTTATAGGAAAATGTGGGAGATAATTGTGTTAATTAAATAATTGAAATTAAAACAAATTGGCATGGGAGAGAGAGGGCGGCGCCAATTTGTTGCATGGGGGAAGAGAAAAATTAATTTTTTTGTTATTTTGTTAATTAAAGGTAAGAAATGAAGATGTGAAATTGTATTGGAAATGAAAATGTGTAAGAATAGGTGTATAGGTTGTAAGAGTAGGTTGTAAGAAAAAGTAGAGATAGATGAATAGTGTAGAATAGTAGAAAATAGTCTAATGTAAAGTAGGACATGACAATTTAATGCAGGTAGTAAGAAAACGAGTATAAAGCGATATCTGATATTTTATCTACCGAAAAATTACGAAATTGATATTTTTGGAAATCTTATATTTTTACGAGTCTAACGGTGTATTCAGAATATTTTTCTATTCCGGGCTTCTGGACTCATTTTTCAAGAACTGTGTCCGTTCGGGTTCGAAGGACATCGAACTTCGCGAAACTGAAATTTTATAAAACCTATGGTTATTACGAACTATTCGAGCTAATTATCATAACTTCGTTTTCTAGGGCTTGAGAAACGGCAATGCCGGACTTAAGCGGTTACGGTAAACTAGGGTTTCGTTTACTCTAGAAATCTGGTCGACTTCCGTTTAGGGTTTAAACTATAATTCGGATCCAAAAAATTTCGGGGATTTACAACCTACCCCCCTTAAAGAAAGTTTTGCCCTCAAAACTTAGAATTTGCAACTTGAATTCGTACCTGGTTCTTCAAAGAGATTTGGATATTTCTTTCGGATTCATCTCGGCTTCCCAAGTAGCTCTTCTCGCGAGTGATTCCTCCATAACACCTTGACATGTGGATTTCCTTGTTTCTCAGCTTTTGAACTTTGATGCAGAATTTGAACTGGGTGCTCTTCATAAGTCAAGTTTTCTTTCAGCCTGACTGGTTCAAGCTCCATAATCGATCAGGGTCGAGGATATGCTTTCTTATCATGGACATGGAAGACATTATATCTCCCGACAGGTTTGGTGGTAATGCCAAGCGATAAGCCAATCTCCTACCCGTTCGAGGATTTCGAAAGGTCCGATATACCTTGGGCTTAGCTTCCCTCGAGCTGTACACGATGGATATACTCTTTATCGGATTCACCTTCAGATACACATGATCTCAACGTTAAACTCAAGGATCCATCGTTTTTTATCCGCCCAACTTTTCTGTCTATCTTGGGCTTTCATCCTTTGTTGAATAATCCTGTCTTTATCTGAGGGTCTTGGATGAGGTCTGGTCCAATTGTTACTTTTCCACATCATCCCAAAATAGAGGCGATCTACACCTTCTTCCGTAAAGCTTCGTATGGTGGCATCTTGATTGTTGATGATAGCTGTTGTTGTAAGCAAACTCTACCAAATGTAGGTGTACTTCCCAGCTTCCCTTGAATTCCATAACAAGCTCTTAAATGTCTTCCAAAGTCTGGATAGTTCGCTCTGATTGTCCATCAGTTTGTGGATGATAAGCTGTGCTGAACTGTAACTTGGTAAAATAGAGTTTTCAAAATTTCCTTAAGTTTTTAGTCGTACCTAATATTTTTGAGTTGTTTTGCTAGTATATTTCTTTATCATATTTATATTCTTCTATTATTTAGGAAATGAGTTTACCATCTAAAAACTTACTTTCTTAGGATGTTGATAGCTTTTTTTCTCTAAGTGGGTTTCATTAAACTTGTAAGTTGATTTTACCTTAACTAGAAAACTTGTCTAGTTCTTGTTTTTTATCATGAACTTGGTAAAAATCTTATAAATAAATTTTCAAGAAACATTGGCGTCAAAATTAATTATCAATGTTAATTTTGAATTTTTCTTAGAAATTTGAAAAGAGAGTGATGAGTTACTTAGTTAAACTTGAAGAACATTGCATAATATCAATGTCAAAATTTTATAATGACTTTTCTAAATTTTTAAAGAGAGTTAAGTGATAAAATTTATTTAAGGGAGTTTAACCTTATTTTAAAAAAAGAATCTTTTTTAAGATAACAACAACATGTTGATGCATGAATATGATTATGTAGCTATATGAAGAATGTGAATAATTTATGTAAAGAAAGATAGAAATATAAGAAGCAAATAAGCATATATATATATATATATATATAAAGTCAAGTATTGGGAGCCTTAGTTCATCAAGGCTTCCCTCAACTAAGAATATACTAATTCAAAAAAAAAAAAAAAAAGAAAAGAGAAAGAAAGAAAAGAAAAAGCATGATAATAAGGGAAATAATAATAAGAGCATAATAGTAATAATAAAAGCATAATAGTAAAAACATAATGTATGAACAAGAACAAAACATGAACATATTGTTACTTTTTAAACTCTCATGGGTTTAGAAAACATACACTATGTTCGTGCTAAATTACATGAACATAAGGAACAATCTAATAACAATATCATATCATAAAATTTATGTATGAACAAGAACAAGAACAAAACATGAACATATTGTTGCTTTCTTAACCTCCATAGGTTTGAAAACACACACTATGTTCATACTAAATTACATGAACATAAAGAAAAGTTTGAAATTTTTACCTATTGGTTTTGGAAGAAGAAGAAGAAGATTGTAAAGAGAACTTTTGTAGAGAGGATTTTGGGATAATTTGGTAGTGAATGAAAGGTGTGAAAAAGTGGAGGGAGATGTGGTATTTATAAGGAATAAAGAAGGGTAATTTGTGGTAATTAAATAATTTGAAAATAAAAAAAAATAGAGAGAAGAGAGTGGTGACCGGCTACTTACATGGGGGAGAGGGAGAGAAAATTTTATTTTATTTTGTATTTTTGTTAGGAAAAAGTAAGATATGAAAGATGTGAAGTTGTATTAGAAATGAAAATTGTAAGAAAATAGGTGTATAGGTTGTAAGACCAGATAGTAAGGAAAAGTAAAGATAGATGAATAGTAGTGAATAGTAAACAAGATAATTAAATTACCAATAATAAAGAAAATACGTGTGAAAAAGGCTATATCTAATATTTTTAGTTATAAAAAAATTCTAAAATTGTTATTTTATGAATGCTTATATTATTACGAGTCTAACGGTGTTATCGAAATATTTTTACTGTTTTGCGTGTTTGGGCTATAATTTCGAAAACTAATTCTATTCGGGTCTGAAACAAACTTAATTTTAGTTAATCTAATCTTTTTATGTTCCGCTATATAATTACAGACTATAATCCATGATTATCTTAATTTTATTATTCTAGGGTTAAGAGCGCGAAATTGTCGGATCCAAATCTTCTATAACATATTTTTTTAACTTGGATGGTTATTAGGGTTTTTATTTGGTTTCCGACCTTCGAAAATTAAATAAACTATAAAAAAATATAAGGACTTACATGCTTAATGAAGATAAGACCTTTGCCTTACTCGTGTTGGGGCTCGAATCATCAAGCATCAAGCCCTCAACAGTCTTAAAGTTAGTTCTCGATGGAATAATGGACAAAAATGATGCGTTTTAGTAGAATTCATTAAAGAAGTCGTGCCTACACTTTTCATATAATATTTGCATGCTCGACTTAACACGCATCAAATATTTTTATGAGTTGGCATTTAGATGTGCACCTATGAAAAAAGAAAAAAAAAAAAACAAGATCATTCTGTTACAAAGAATTGCCACGTCTACAATAAATCATCATATCTTTCTATGCCCTCCTCCTATGAAAAGCGTGCACAATGTTGTAATAAACACGATGTACAGTGTGCATACAATAAAATAGTATTAACGTAGTATAGTGAGAGAATTTCTAGAGCGAGAGAATTCTATTTCTTCTTACTTTAGAAAATCTCAAAGTTTTATGAGTAAAATCATTTTAACCCATTGTTTATAATTTCTACAAGACTTTGTGCTAAATTGAAATGTTCTTCAAATAATTTCATATTATTTCTTCAAATCATGTTTGTAATTTCTAAATCCATGGAGAAATAATCTCCTACAGCTTAGGTTTGGTAAATCAAAATCCTAATTCATGTTATTTCAAATGCGCTTTCAATTCAATATTAACTATGTATTTGTAAACTAGCTTGATTTTAATTTCGTGGGTCTAATTGCATGGTAAACGAGTTAGATTCATGTTTGATTTCAACTAAATAGGCTAAGAGGTCATTCATTTGAATAGATCTATAGCTACTAATGGTGTTGATCCCAAATATCTCAAGAGAGGGCAAGTGAAGACTTTCTATCACTTGTTTTGAAATTCATTGAGTTGGTTTTAAAAATAAAGGATTCTTAAACTTTATGCAAACCTAGGCCAATGATAGCTTGAGAAGAGATTCCAGCAGTCTGGTTTAGATCTAGAACTACTGACCTTGAGAGAGGCTTCAGTCTATCTCAGTGAATCCGGCGATGAAATATACTCCAACGAACAACACTCTCTCTGAGTTTTGTTTTAAGAAATCACATGATAAGGAGTTAGTGAAGCAAATCTTGGTCTATCATCTTGCATTGCTATAAATCGACCCCTAATTTTGCTTAGAGAACATTTGTGAATATTATTAACATTAGTATAACTTTTGTTTTCATTATAATTTGCTAAAAAATTTTATTGGGCTAGATAATTGATGAAATGTGAGTATGATAGACACCACTGATCCCTTGAGATTCGACCTAATTCTTTCTTACTATTTCAAAATGTGCGCTTGCCTTATTATTGATAGTTGTTAACCAAAGTTGGGCAGAACCGTCACATCCCGAAGGGTATCCTAAATATGGCAGTTCGCCATACACAATATTAAAGCCTAAGAATGACCGCCTCAGTCATGCGAAGGCTTCCATACTATGTAAAGGAAATACAATTCACTATACTGCAGATACAAATCACTATACTTCATATATGAATCACTATACTTCAAAATACAAATCATTAAATTTCAATTACATTCATCCAAAGACTTCCTTACATAAACTATTACAAGGCAAATCATAAAACCTAGCTGATAACTTCAAACATTCTTATTCTTTGCTGAAATCCCAAAGTCATTCTCGACTCCAACCATCTCGGTCTCCACTTTGCATTCTTGAGATGACCTGTTCATTCAAACATCTATTGGGGTATAAGCTACACTAGCTTAGTGAGAATTCCCTTAATTTCGTACCATAACAAGCAATTTATAATCAACCATATGCTATGCATGAACAAACACATGAGTAAACAATTACGTATGGGTATCCGAAACCCACACACAGAACAAATTTACGCCCTCCGTATCTTGGGTTAGGAATGGTATTGAAGTCTACACGACCGCTGCTAGTCCCCAAGCCCTCGGCTATAGCACTTGACTCGGCTAGGCTCATCATGGAATGCATGCACATACGCCTTAGTTCCCATGAATGAGCTCTGATACCGGCCTCATTATCCAAACGAGTCATCATCGGACCATACTGATCAACCTGCGTAGGAGTAGCATGCTACCAAATGCAATATGTCCAATGTGATGCATGACCAATTTAATTTTTGCTTAGGTCAAAATATTCATACATTCTTTAAAGTGACCAACCAATATCATACATATAACAGAAATAATATGAACAGTGCAGTTATCCAATCAAATCGTGGTTTCGATATACTTTAGTATTCTTTGACATACATTCATTACAGTCTCATCATATATCCCATCCCCATTCATATCGATTTTTATCTTGTTCCTATACTTCTAATACGACTAGCTATAAGCATAAACAAGGTAACAAAATAAGAAGAAGACTCACTCAGCCATTAGATCACCGATCTTCTAGTACAAGTAGCCCGGTGGTAAGGAATCGTCGATATCGGGGTCACCTAAAAAGAAGAAATACTCTAATAAGTATTTCATCACTTAATTAATCCAAACTATCTTATACAAACTATCAAATTCGCAATTCTCGTCCTAAGGGAATTCCAGCTTAAAATGGCCATAACTTGGTCATTTTAACTCGGAATTTTGCAAATTATATATCGATTTCTATCTAATTCGAAAGATCTATCTAATTATAATATTATATTTAAGTTTTGAAAACTTTAAAGTTTCGAAAAAGTCTGATCAGATCAGAACAGTAGCAATTTCAATTTCGAAAAACAGTTTTGTAAATGTTTGTAATGTTCTTATTATATAGATTAGATATACATGCAATATGAATGATTTCCTAACATGAATGGCATGTTATGAGCTTGATGCATGCATGATTTTGACAATATTTACTAAAAGAAATTTTAGAAACTTTTTATTTGTAAAACTCCATGGCTATTTACTTTTAAGAAAACTAGTTTCCTAACTTTGATCATTTCCATTTGTTTTGGATTTATTTCTGAAGAAAATAAAATTATCCTTACTAAAATTGAGTCTTCATTATATCTATTACTTATGACCTTCATTTTACATAAAAATTTCTATTTTACACTTTGTAAACATGTCTTCAAGTAGAGTTGATTCCAAAATCCGAATTTTGTAAAATTTAGTTTTTGAGTGATTCCTTTAAGTAAAAATCATTTGATATTTAGAAAATTAGGGCTCAACCATACATAGCCACTAAGGACTTCATTTCTTTGATAAAACTTCTAATTTGAGTTTGAAAAATATGGGTTTTCATGCCATTACTCAATTATTACGAATTTCTTAAAAATGACAACAACTCAATTTTTCCTATTTTGTTTCTACAATGCATCATGCATATGTGTATTACCTACAAGCTATTGTCATGAAGATTATGAGATAATCTACCTATATGTATACATATAGTACCAAGAATTCCTTTATGAAAACTTTCACTTTGCAAAACTTTGAATTATACTAGACTTAAGAAAAATAGTTTTTCTTCTTGTAAAATCATACTTTCTTTTATCAAAACTCAACCTTGATGATCTATATGACCATCGCCTTCATTATTTCAATAAAACCTTCATTTTGGGTTAGAAAGTAGATGTTTAAATAGATGGTTTGCCTAAGTACGAATTTTACAAAATTTTGAAGAATGAAAACATTGTTTAACTTATCCTTGGAAACCATTTGTTGTTCTAAGGTTATATTTTGATAAATCTCTCTTATCCTTGTCAAAAATTGGTCTTTGTTACATATATTCCCTAAAACTTCCATTTTCCTATAAAAATTATCATTTTGGCATTTGGAAATGAGTGTTTAAATAGTGGCTATTTCCAAATTCGAATTTTGAGAAATTCATTTGAGCTTGTTTTCTTTCTAAAACTCATTTAGTCTTTTAAAAACCATTTCCTAATCAAACCTATCCCTTAAGGCTTCCATTTCTTTAATAAAAGTCTTGTTTTGAAGTTGAAAAATGGGTTTTTAAAATTGGTCTTTGTTGAGATCCGAATTTACAAAATTTATTTTTGGACGTATCTTTTGATAAAATCTATCTAGACTTATGAAAATCCATTCCTTACATATCCTATCCTAAGAGCCTTTCATATCTTGAATAAAAACTTCATTTTTGAGTTGGAAAACATGTTTTTAAAATACGTCTTGGCCTAAATCCAAAAATGAGATTTTATTTTGAAAATAACTTTTGAAAATCACCTTTGATTCTTGTAAAAAGAAGTCTTGATGATATACATACATTAAGCCTTCATTATCTTAAGTAAAAATTTTATTTTGACACTTGGAAAGTGGTTTTTAAATAGGGTCTTGCCAAAATACGAATTTCACCATTTTTGTTTAAGTTCAAAACCAAGATCTACACTTAAATGAACATAAATCTAAAAAAAACACATGGTAATAAACTATAAACTCATAGATCTAAAGCTTTACTCATCAAAATCTTTCATTCATGTTATCTATTCCCTAAGCCCTTCATTTTAAATGAAAAATGCACATTTTGAAGTTGAAAAACAACTTTTCTAAATATGGTTCCATTTCCATCCGAATTTTCAAAAATGATTTTTGTTGAAAATAAAATAGATCTTGAGCTTTCTAAAACTTTCCTACTATATCATGTACTACAAGTTGTTCATGAACATAAAACAAAAGTCTAATGCATTTGTGAACTAAAACACTAGATCTATTTACTACACTAGTTTTAAATGCATGAATCACTAAGATAGACATGTGGATGATGAATATATGCATAAATCATAAGCAATAACAAAAATAATAACTCAAATAACAAGATCTATGGCATAAACAAAAATCAAAGCTAAAAAGTTAGATCTACAAAATATAACTATTTTAAACAAGAAAATAATAATGATACAAGATAATAATCATAGAGAAGATGAGTGTTTCATTTTGGCATCATCATCCTTAGATTTTAAGCTTATGGAATGTCATTTGATGCATGAACTCTCATTATACTTTACCTATATCATCTATGGAAGCTTTGTATAATAGTTTTATTCAAAAATCTTGAAGAAATATGTGTGGGAACTCAAAAATGGAATGGGGGCAGCTTGTGTTCTTGAAGGAACAAGAACAAAATGAAGAAGAAAAGAGAGGAAAAAAAGAGAGAAAAAGTTAAGGAATGAAAAAGGGTAAAAAGAGTAAATGAAAGAGAGAGAGAAAATGAGTGTATTAAATGAATGAAAGAAGAAAAAAATAAAACAAGGCATATTTTGGGGGGTCCTCACGTGAATTTGGAAGAGGAGAGGGAGAGGAATTTGTGGAAATTTGACTTGAAATTAAATTATGTAATTAATGGTATGTGTAGCTTTTTGAAGAATGATTGAAATATATTTATTTTAGTCAAAATAGGAGTAAACTAAAGGAAAATGGCAGCCATAAAGGAGGGAAAAATCTGCCATGGAGTGTGGGACAAAGTGTAGAAAGATTGAAGTGAAAAGGAAGTGATATGTGTAAGTGTACTTGAAGTATGGGTTGGAAAAAGTGCTTTTTATTAAGAAAAATACAAAATAAAATTAGGAAAAATATTTTTAAATAAGTGGCAGAATTTTCATAAATAAAATTAAATAATTATTTAAATTATTTTAGTATTTTAACAAATATGTTACCGTATGATCAAAATACCGAATATGGGCTATAAATGATATTTTTATAACCTGAAAAATTCTAAGAAATTATTTTATGAAAATAAAAATATTTTTAAAATATTTTTCAATTATTAAATTAATTTATTTTATTTTTAGTATTTGGTTTTAAACAGAATCTGATCCTGTAAAAACTCGAAACGAACTAAATTTTAGAAAAACAAAGTTTTCTATAATATATAAAATATTTATCTAAAAATATAAGGCTTTATAAGAATAATAAAATTGTGTAATGAAATGAAAGTGAATAGTGCCAAAGACTAATTAGTTACCGGTAGTAATGAAAATACGATAAAAATGTTATAATTGTAAATTTTATAATCCGAAAAATTATATAACTGATATATTTGGAAATCTTATGAAATTACGAGTCTAATGGTACTAATGATATATTTTTGATATCTGAGCCCCGGGACACGCTTTTCGAAGTCTGTATCCGAAGGTTCAAATAGGTCAAAAATTTACCAATCTGATATTTTTAAACAAACTTATATTACTACGAACTATTCTACACATTTAACTACACCTCGGCCTCTAGTTAAGGACGCTAGATTGCCAGACTTAAACTATTGTATTCCACTTAGGGTTTTCTGGTGATTTTGCGGTTTTAGATTTTTGCCAATTTGGAAACTGATATTTTATGTTTTATAACTATGATTTGAGATATATATTTTAAATTTGATTTTTGTAAGTATTTAATATATTTCAACATTTTTGGAATTCTTTGAATTGAGTTTTATTTCAAAGGTTAATCATTATTTACTTTTTTAATTTGTTTTGGGCTTTATATTATAGATTTTATAAGTCGGAGTTAATATAGAATTTGTCATACGTAGTGGTTTTGGAATTGAAGTATGTTGAGTTCTTATTTTGTTTTTAAGGATTCTTATTTTCCTCAAGATTGAGTTTTCCGGATTCGTTCGTGATTTAGGTCTAGTAAAGTTTCGGTTTTAATTTGGAGTGATTTTTTGGGTTTATTTTCGAAGTTCATCTGAATTATTTACTGAAATTTTCCGGGGGCTTACAAGAACCATTAGCTTTATAAATTTCGAATGCTCTTCATGTTGTTCTTTTTTTTAAAATGGGTTTTTTATAGCCATTACAACTCAAACTAGCACAGACAATAGACTCTATCCATTTAGAAGGAAATTAAGCTTTTATAAATGGAAGAGCAACTAATTGTGCTCTATACATCTTGAACATCAAGCAATAAAAGAATTTAGTAATTTGCTTACTTGAATTATTTGAGAATCTGAAGCATAATGCAAACTATTAATGACAACGGTACAGGAGTTTGTTGTTATATTGTACAAAATGAGTCATGTACCCAAGCACACATATAAGCGTAAAGTAAAACAAATATTACATTTTGAACAGTAGAATTTAAAGATCCCACTCAAGAAGCTCTTTGATGTTTAAGCGAAAAAAGTTCCATTTCAATAAATTAATAATAACGATGACGATGTTTTCAAAGTTTTCTGCTAGTTTTTTCCCAACATTTAAGTTACCTAAGAGTATGAGATTATCATTGTGTAACAAGGTTCAACTTTCTTCCCACTACTAATGGCAAAGATCGTTCCACATATCCAAACTACAAATGGGTAAGGTTGTGAATGATTTGAGTGGTAGTTAGTAGACAGAGGACATTAGGACTTCCATATAATAATATTAAGTTGCTGATATAGTACTTTTTGGAATGGCCCAGTATGAAATTTATGTACTAGATTTGACCTTTGAAATAGTATGAAAATTCAGTCACTAATATATAATTTCTTAATGTTTTTTTAGTTGTTATATCTTTGATATGTAACTTAACTACCTCAATTATAATCCATCATCTGTATAATTGAAACTCAGACTTCAATATCGTAACTTTGCCTAAATATTAACTTTTCATTCTGGCATTAGATTCATTCATGCATTTATGGCAAAGTAATACTAGAAGGGGTTGATTTTCCCTATTTATTCACCTTGGCCATCTCTCCCCTTTTTTGTTTTTTCCCACCTTTCTATAAAGGTGTTTGTTTTTACAAGTTTTCTTTTCATTGTCGCCTCTTTAATTCTTTCCTTTCACTTTGCATGTATAACCTAATTGTAAATTGATTTCCTTAACTTTTAAAAATATATACGTAACTTGAATTTTGAAAGTTTACCAAATTCATTTTATACTTGACAGGTAATTTAAGAAATGTTGTCACGAATTTAAATAGATGCATATCCACGCATCATCTTAATTAAAATAGAATAATGCATTGAACCAGATCAATTCATGGAACAGATGCATACGATGGACGTCAGATAACAGACAATAGTATCATTTATGAAGAAACGTCTCTTCTTCCTTTAGTATTTAACCTAAAAAAGATCCTAACCAATTGGTCCATCCAATTTAAAAATTTGGTGCACATGATCCATAGGTTTGATTTTGTATAAAATATTATACACGCACATATAAACCTAACAATTGATACTATTAACCCATATTATACCATCATCAAGAGGAAAAAAAAATACAGAATATTACACATCATGTGTATAGATATATAATGTATTACTGAAGAATCAGAAATATAATAGGCCTATCTGAAGACCTCTTTTGTATAAATACACACATATATATAACCCAACAATTGATACCATTAGCCCATATTATATCATCATCAATAGGAAAAGAAAATTACAGAATATTACACATCTTGTGTATAAATATATAAGTATTCTTTAAGAATGAGAATATGAGTCTATTTGGATTATCGAATTTTTATCTGTATGATATTGTATAACTTAATTTGTAACTTATCTATATAATATCAGCATTGTATCTCTTTGGTCAGTTTATAAGTAAAACTGTCAGTTGTTCATTACTATCTGTTTTTCGACAAACATATGTTTGAAAACAATAAAAAAATGATGCTAAAATAACCAGAATATGATAAAACAAACAAACCTTAATAGCCAAACATTGACTAGTTAAGGAGCAAGAAAAATAAAATATAGTAATAAGTAATAGCCAATAATAAATCTAAATTGTATTAGGCATTTTACATACAAAGTTATATTTAATTAATACAATCCAATCTCACACTTCGAACAAATGTTATTTAACTACTACCTAGGAAAACATATAAAGAATGATAATAAGAAAAGTAGAAAAAATTCAATCACTACACCTATTAAGCTAAAGAGTGCTATGGCCAATTCATGAAACACAAACCCAAAATAATGAAGGGTTAATGTCACAAATGGTAGTTAAATTTTGACAAAATTATATAATTGATAGCTAAAGTTTGAATTGAACAATTTAGTACATAAACTTTGAAAAATACCTTAACTTTGAAATTGAGAAATATAGTACTTTTGTGTGCTCGCTAACAGTGTCTTTATCAAGTTCTTTTAAGTATTAAATTGATCAATTTTAAAGTTATTCAAGTATAGATTGATCAATTTCAAAGTTCATGTTTTAAATTGATTATTTTAAAGTTTAGGTACTTAATAGTATATTTTGCCAAGTTCAGGTTCATTTGTGATTATTATCTCGATTAATGAATGGCAAGTGAAAAGTTACCTAAGTGAAGTTGGAGAAATGGTTTGACAAATGAGGGACATAATTGCTAAAATATAAATAATACAAATAGCATATCTAATTGGCCTTAATAATTTTAGATAAAAACTTATCTTCAATTAATATGGTTCAATTCCACATCTAACATATAAAATATAGGTAAAATTTTAATATTAATCATAATGAATAGGTATTTTTAAAATAACTACTATTTATATTCTATAGATGTTATATGTTAAAATATATTTTTGTATTACATGTGGACGTGTTTAAAGGCTGTGGAAATTTAAAAACAAAAAGAGGCATTTCTATATACGTCTGTCATGATTGAAATGGAGAAAAAACGATATCTAGGTCATGATTGTTGACAATAAAGCCACCGAACTTGGTTAAGTTAGGTCCTTGGTCTTATTACACCCGTCAAGCGTTCGAGTTCAATTTGTACTTATTGGTGTTTTGGTGATTGATTCAGTCCATTCTATTCTTTCTTTCTTTCTTTTCTAGTACTACCATTTCGCTAGTCCAAATTAGAAACTAATCAAACAGAACTGAAAATTTATACATATTCCAAACCAAACTCGCAGTATTATAAGCAAAAAACTGAAAAAATGAAAATATTCTACCAAGCAGGTCCGGATTGTTTTGTTAATTTTGATGTTTTAGAATCATTACCGTCGACCTAAACGCACAAGTTGATTCGAAATCCATTTTCACGATTGAATGAATGCGTCAAGCTATCTGATTGATTGCGTAGGAGCTTGTAAGATCAAGCCTAGTCGAGACAAGTATCACATGAAGTTATGTTTGGCTCGGAATGCTAAAGCGTCGCATTCTCGAAAAAAAAAAAAAAAAAAAAAAACAAAAACAAAAAGACGCTCGCTATGAAGGAATAGTGAGACAATTAACCTAAAAAAATTAAATAAATAAAGTTACAACTGCCTTAGAAAACTAATAAATTTTCATAGAATACGAGAATGCTCGAAGTTGTTTCCTTAATTGCTTTAACATTTAAACGCGACTGAATAACAATTCCAATTATTATGATTGTTATATAATTTTATCGCATTAGAATCTTTTGATTTCATTTAACATTTAGATAGCCGTGATGTATAAATTCTCCGGGAGTTTATTTATTTATTTTTCGGCCAGTTCCGAGAGTTTATTAAAGTTGAACTTTCTAAGCAGTTTTTGCAGTACACTTACCGCACAGGCTAGTGGTCGCAAATTTCGTGAAAATGTAAAATTTTTCATCGCTCAAATCCTTGCAACGTTGACGCAGATGATTGGCTTGGATGTCGTCGTCTTCAACAATTGGTCGTTTGAACGTTTTATATATTCATTTTGAATCATTAATCCAGAGCTAGTTCTAGATAGGAAGCTGAAAGCGGCGCTTGCTCATAGAAATTCTAAGGTTAGGAAGATTTTAGTTAACGGTCGCATTCACATCAACTTCTCACTTATTGACCAATATTTTGCTTGGCATTAGATAATACCGGGGCAAGAGGGATGGAATAAACATTTTTGGTTCAGTTTAGGAAGCTAGGTTATTGTCGTGCTTCTTATAAATTAAATCTGTAAATTTTTCCAAGCTATGCGATATGTGTATTTGTTCATAATAGGCTCCTTAAAAATCATAGGACTCTACTCTTTCATCTAATTATTTATTTAATCATATGACATATAATTACATAATATGAAAAATAACTAGAAAATGTAATATTCCATGCACCAATGTAGAGAATGGAAATCTCCTATCATGTGGTATAATAAATAGTCATTAAGACAACTGCAAGTTTTGGTAGAGTCAGTAATTCTACATCTAGGAAGATGAATAACCTTCTACGTAGCAGTAGAAATTTGGAACTTGGTGGCTCTCATACGCACCAAGTCATGTCTTATCTAGACTTTAGTGGTATTAACTATAAAAGTAATCTGCTGAACGGCAGGTATACATTGCCTCTCGATGAGAAAAATGCTAGTATTTACATCGCAATAACCACCTAACATGTATGATCATAAATAAGTAGTCAACTATTGTAAACAAGCATATGCAGTGCAAATATGACACAAGCGTGCAATGTATTGTATAAAGCACACCATCGCCCCTTGCCCTCCTTTGGGTTTATAAAATTAACATAAACCATCGGTGTTTGAATTGCCCCATAATAAGTGTTTCTCTTAAAGACTAAAATCCTAATAGTCCCTTGCTAATGGTATATGTTTTTTTTAAAGACTACCTCACAAAAATCATATCCACGACTCTAATTGGGCCTTAGCCTCTTCCTCAAGTTTACTCTACTAGGAAACTACTTGTCTGTAATAGGAGAAGGAAGACAACCATATAAATGTTAATAGCAGTGAATAATACAACAACAGCCTACAATATAAAATATAAAAGAGATAGGGATTGAAATTTTGAGTCTAGATTTAACGTAGAGTTCGATCCGCTCCCTACTCTCCACGATCTATCAATACCTTCAATAGAGGACTTCACAACCACTTTATTGATCACCAACAAATACATGCTCAAGTTGAGCAATACACAAGTCACAACACTTCAGGAAATAAAATATTTCTTTTACTATCTAGATGTTCTTTTATAGATTACAAGTACAAAAATAAAGCAATAGAATGATATCTCTCTCTTACTTAGAAATTTACAAATAATGAACAAGAGAACATAATTTAAAAGAGAAAACTAGATTTATTTGTTTGCAAATGAAAGCTCTCAAAAGTTGTCAAAAATTTATTTGAATCTCCAAGATAAAGAGAATTTATAGTTTTCAAAAATTTAAATATTCGTTGGAGATAATGTTTGACAGACAGCGAGAATTAATACATGCAATGGTCGAATTAATTAGCCACTGGCTTGCTAGTCTATCCTTCCAATGGCTCACCGGTTCAAGGATCTCATATGTCACGCCTTAAATTTTCTTCTTCACAGCTTTGTCGCATATTGGTTTTAGGCCTTGACTGCCTTTGTGCTTTGATTCACTAGACCAGCTCGCCGATGCTTTTCCTATAAGCATAAAAACAAGCATACACAGAAAAAACAGATTTCCATATATATATATATATATTTATAATAATTCTTTAATCTTATCAAGGTGAAGAGTGTTTATAAAATTTTTCATAACTTTTGCAGTCATCAAAATCAATAAATAATTTATTTTAACAGTCTCCCCTACTTTGATGAGGGAAAACTATTAAGTAAAAACTTTTTGATACTTAACTCCCCTTAATAAAGCTCCCCCATAATTATACTAATATTTCTCTCTTGATTACACCATTATTTCTCCCCGTTTGACTTCATCAAAAGTAGTTATATAGATTGCGAGTAGAAGAAGTAGAGAAACAAGTATATTAGCAGCCATGTAAGACATTCAAATACATATTAGTGCAAAAAGTCACATAAATGTCAAGAACATAGAGGTCTATATACATAACGCAAAGATAAACAAAATGAAAGATCAGAAGGAGGAGGTAGACAAGGATGAATATGATAGAAATCATCCAAGAAGCCTCTAATATCATAGCTAAAAGTCTCGAAATATGAGCAAAAATCAGAGATCTGGTCTCTATAGTATCAAATCTGGTGTCATATTCTCTCGAAGCAATTGCAGAGAGGAAATAGAGGTGCTGGGAGTAGAACAACCGGTTAGGTGGAGCTAAGGCACATCATTATTAGAAGAATATGTATCAATGCCTACTCTAGGAAGCAAAGCGACTCCACCACCTAAAGGCTCTAAGGGCTTCTTTGTTACCCATTGCCTATTTTATCTTTTCCAAGTCCCTAAGCTGATTGTATTGAATGAAAAGTGGGGACCTGAATAGCCTAAGTCTTAATGCAAAACTTGACACCTTTACTTCTTAACAACTTAGTGATCAATCTACTTCCTTTGAGAACTACATAAGCAGGCTTATTGGTCATATTCTTGAAGGTCTTAAACATCAGATAGAAGAAGTAAATCTAATCTCCTCTTAAACTATGGACCATTAGCCACAAGTCCTGCTAGGTTATGGTGGTCTGTTGTCCCTTATGTGGTACATAATTATCTATCAAAAACTGATGCAGAACCCAACATTGAAGAGATAGTGTTGAAGAATATAAATTGCATGATTCACACCAATTGGCATCCATATCAGATACAATAAACTACTCCTAATAATATTGAGCCTTATCAAATGTGCTGGGCTCCTAACTCCAGTATCGTCCACTCCAATTAGGCTACAAATATCATAATGTGATATCTCAAGTCTTCTACCATACAGATATGGATGTAGCATCAGGCTCACAAAACTTAAGCTATTGAACCCAAACTCTATCCTAATACCCAAACTTCCATCATCTTCCACATAATCAGTTAAATTGCAGTGAAACAATCTAACAACCTCCTCATTTATTTCAATAGGAAATCTCATTGTATCCAACATATTATTTAAATCAACTCTAATCATTTGAGGAATTCGAAAGAATTGTAATATATTTGCATTATAGTTTCAGCCCATATCAAGATGAAAGTCTCTAAACAAGGCATATCTGTATGAATGTTTTTTGGATGAGAACTATCATACTCCTAAGGGTACCCTAGTTGTACTGTACTATAAGTAAAATTGAATATTGTACAATACAACTAGTTATTCTAAGGAATGTGACCTTTAAAATAGGATCTTTTAGGTTGCTTGATAACAAATAATGTATATACATAAGTCACATAGTAACAGGGAATTAAACTACATATAAAAGTCAAAATAATAGTTTTTATAGACCAGATTAGTAAACTTAAAGACTAATAACATGACTTCATAAAAAAAGAAATTGCTACTACAACTACTCTAAGGATCTTTTGCTCACTCCCATTCCCTTTTAGCTTTAAATCTTTATTGGCTCAAATTTCCCAGACGACACTAACTAAGGTCGGAGGAAAACCTTGAAAAATCTATAAGAGTATAAGCATATCTATAGCTCAGTGAAGTAACAATCACATATTACACATCAAGCATATCAAACAAGTTTATTATCAAGCATGTACAATGATACACTCAAACACATGCTCAAGTATAAGCTTAGACAACCGAAATCCAAACAGAATGGGGGTTTACGCCCTCTCATCAGGGGTGAAGAAACCAAGTCAAGGAATACATCCTTATGAGTCACCCGCCCAAGAGAAACTAAGAACACCAGGAACATAAATCAATCTCACATTACTTATCACTTGTTTATATGTATTTTAAGCATTCAATTTCCTTTAGAACTTAGAAACTCAATTAAGTGTTATTCATTTCATACTGATACCATGGGCGACAAACTTCTTTTGCTTGTTAGTTCCCGTAGAACCAAACGAAATAAAGATAATCTTGTGTAGAACTTGGAACCTTTCATCTTGAAAAACCAAGCATTATCAAAGAACCGAATCGCTAACACTTAGTAGGCTGTCATGTCTTTTATGCAATATATGCAAGTCATGTAATGCATGATCTTTTAAATTTAGAGGCCTTATAGTTTTAAGTCAACTTTTAGGCGATTAAACAATTCACAGCCAATATCCAATATGCTTCCAACAATTTTCTACAAACAATTCCATTGTCACTTAGAATAAGCATATTCTTAACATCCACTTCAAACCCCACTCATCAAGCAATATTCCCAACCCCACATGCATTAAAATTTCATTCAGTTAAACCTATTACAAATACAACTAATATTACAATCATAAACAATATAATAGATCAGAGCTACTCACCTGCTCATTGTCTTAGTCATAGTAATTCTCTAGGATTTCTCTTAAGGAATAGATATCACCAAAAAGTGAGTTGGAAAGCATTTATTATCACATGGTCACTATATAATACTTTCTATAGGTACTCAAGTGTCTTAAACCTAATTTTATTTCTCTTGATCCTATTTCCTCATTTCTAATCCAAATTTATCATATGAATAGTCATTATGGAAAGTATAGAGTTGTTTCTTTTAATGAAAATTTTCTAGGTTGATCTTTTCTTTATGATTTCTTATTGTTTCTTTCATTATAGCTTATTACTTATAAGTATTATATTTATTTCATTTATGTCATTATGTTTTCATAATTATTTTCATATATTTTCTTGGAATATTTATTTTTTTTATTTTTGTTTTTGTTGTTGTTCCCTTAAATACATAGAAAAGTGATCAGTAAAACAAATGAAGCTTAACAAAAATCGAGAAATGATAATTTATAAAACCAAAATACCTTCTTACTAAACTTATGACCTTTTAGGATTCTACTATTATACATATACATGTTTATACAAGAAGTTAATGACATTTGATGAAATGTAACAGACAAAACAATAATGACTAGAGTAAATTAAAGAGAATTTATAAATACATAAATTAAAAATCGTAACTTACATGGAGAAATTTAGAACTCAACTGTTACAATTTTAATGACTACAAATTCTAAAATTAATTGAATGAAATAAATGATTGAAACCTCCTCTTAAGTTAACCAAGAGACAACCTACAATAGTCAACAAATCTTTAATGACAGTCAATAAATCCTTAACAACACAACGCCAACAAATCTTTAATGATTAATAATTATGAAATTCAAAGAAAAGTTTAAAAAAATTAAATTAAATTAAATTAATTTTTTTATTACCAGAAAAACAACAAAATATATGAAAAATATATATATACATATATAAATGTATAACAACTAAATGAAAAAAAAATTTATAGTTATGATAGAAAAAAAAAAAGAAATAACTATGAGAATTGGTTGACCTTGTAGCTATAACATTAATATTAAACAGATGTAATAAAAGTTGTCAATTATGGCAAAGGTCAAAATTGTTAATGAAATGGTAAACTCATAAAATCAACTTAAATAAAAAAAGAAGAATGTCAAATGATTATGAAAAAAAAAATCAAGAATCAAAACGACAAAAGTCTCAATAATGATATACCAGCAAGTAAAATATACCAATAAATAACTCATCTATTAAAATTTATTAGGAGCATAACAACCAAATTAATACAATTATATATATTTATGGTTTTTCTTTCATTTTTTTTATATAATGAAGTGGAATATATGGTGTTTGAAGGAATATGGAAATAAATAACCGCTTAAAGTTATTGGCAAGTGTAAGGATGAAGAAAATGCTAATATAGTTGTTGGAGGAGTATTCAAAGTAATTTACGGTAAGGTTTGAGATAACAAGTATTAGTATGACAATGAAGGATCAGAACTATAAGAAAATGATTGGTGAAATGGGAGAGAAATAAAGACTGTTACTGAGATAAGATGACAGTATTAAAGATGATATGTAGACAGAAGTTAGAGGCGAAAGAAAGATGACTAAAGTTAATTAGAAGAAACTGGAGGTATAAAGAAAATCTTTATAGATGGTTGTCAATTATTTTGTAGCCTAGTTGACACATGAAAGTAAGTGACAAAGGTCATGTTGAAAAATGAAAGTAAGTGAGAAAGATTATATTTAAGACTAGATGATAAGGATTGGAATAATTAGTAAATAAGAGAATAGTTGAATCTTATATAGATATGAATGTATATGTGGAATAGTAGTTGCAAGAAAGAAATGTGATATTAGTGAGTTGTAAGGTATGAGAAATCTATGAATGATGGACGATAATGACATCTGAATTAATATATGATAATGAGTTTTAGGATGGATCTTAGAAAAGTATATATGAGACTACATATATAAATCATTATATAAAGTAGTTATACAAGTTTGGGAGACAATTGGAATGACACAAATGGTAAACAAAATTGTGGATTAATTATGGTGTCTGACAATAATGGAAAAAAAAAATTATTAACCAATAGAGACATAGATGTTATGATCATCTGAAATAACAAAGTAAATGTAAGGTTTGATCATTAGAGTTAGAGTTGAAAAATCTTATATTTCGTGATTTGAGTTTTTGATTGTTATTTGAAGGATTATAAGGTGACTATGTCCTAACGAAGTTTCGATGGAAATTGTAAGCCCCTAGATTTTTGATAATATTAGCAAACCCTAAGAACCGGAAGTTGAAACGAAACCCTAAATTTAACCTAGTTATATGATTAGTCTAATGATCCGGCAATCCCGTGTTCTTAAACCTAGAAAACGAAATTGAAATAATTGTGGAATATGGTTCATAATAATATAGGAAAGCCTAAAAATATCATATTCGAATTTTTCTAGTGTCCTTCGGATCCGATTGGGATCAGTTTTCAAAAACCGTGCCCTGGTGCAGCGGATAGCAAAAATATTCCGACAACACCAATAGATTCGTAAAAATATAAGGTTTTCAAAAATATCAGTTTTAGAATTTTTCGGTGACAAAAAATATCAGATATAGGCCGTTTACGCGTATTTTCTTTACTATCGGTATTTTAATTGTCTAGTCTACTATTCATAGTACTTTTCTACTATTCATTACTATTCACCTATCTCTACGTTTTCTTACACTCTATTCTTATACTCTACCATACCTATACCTTACAATTTACCTTCTCCATACAACTTTAATCACATCATACTTTACATATTACTTCTTTTTATTACAAAACAACAAAATTAATCAATTTTTCTCCTCCCCCCATAGCCATTGCCGTCCACCCTCTCTCTCCTCTTCCTCTTAATTTGTTTTCTTTTCCAATTTATTTTATTATATCTAATTTCCACTCCAAAAATCTATAAATACCCCATTCCTCTTTTTCTTTCACACAACTCATTTCCTACTAAAACTCTCTCAAAATCACTCCACGAAATTACTCTCCCAAAATCTCTCTCAAGTTTCTTCTTTTCTTTAGAAAACCAAGCCCCACATAATACTATAACCATTCTTTTCTTCTTCAATCACCACATAAACTTTAGGTAAAAGTTTCTCATATTCTCTCATCATGTTCATCTAACTTAACATGAGTTTAGTGAATGTTTCTTAGACTCATTGAGTTAAAGAACCAACAATTTATTCATGTTTTGTTTTTGTTCATGTTCATGTCTTATTTTCTTTATGTTACTATTATGTTGATATTGTTATTATTGTTTCTAACCTAACTTATATAAGTATTATGTATATATATTTATTTAGAGCATATAAGCTCATTTGTTATTTATTTATTTTCAAGTCTTGCAATTTATTTATTTACTTACTTAATGCAATTATTAAGACTAGTCTTTCTAGTCTTAGACTTGTCCATATCAAGTCAAAACAATTTTCTTTCTTTGCTTTGCTTTTCTTTTGAGGACTAGTCTATTCTTAGTCCCGGGATACCTTGATGAAGCTAAGGTTCCCAATACTTGACTTTACTTTTATGCTCTTATTTTATCTTGTTATATTGTTTTATTTCCTTTTCCATAAAGTTACATATTCTCATTCATGCATGAATATGTTGATATTGTCTCAACCATAATGAAAAAGAGTTTTCTTAAGTAATAAAAATAAGAATAAGAACTCTCTTTAAAAAACAAATTTTGTCACATATAAGAAATTATTTTTCCTTAAAGACTTGAAGTTTTATCTTAACAAATATTTTTCTAAGGTTAGATAAGTTTAGCTCTAGTTTTAGTAATAATATGTGATTTCACCAAAGGAATACATAAAAAAAGTTATCACAAACTCTCTTTTAAAACTAATAAAATAAGAAAGTTTCTTTAAACTTAATTCCTTAATTAACCAAAAGTTTTCTTAAACACATTTATCCAAGTTTTCTACCAAAACTTTACAATACTAAAGTCTAGTCTAATTTTACAAAATTATCAAATAATCTTTCTAAAAACAAAGCCTTACTTAGGAAATAAAAATAATAATAATAAAGAACTTATAAAACTATTAATGCCATCCTTTTTAAGTGGATCTAACTTTAGAAAGATTTTAGAACATATAACCATGAAATATTTAGAAAATACTATGTTTTTCAAACCGCTAGAATAAATTTATGGGAATCTTGAAAGATTAAAATTACTTTTTGAAATTTAATTATTCACAAGTAACTAAGGAATAGAGTTAAAGAAAGAAATACTCACTCATGATAATTTAAAAAATCTGTCAAAGCAAAACTAATTTCTTTTCAAGTCTTAAGCTTATTTCACTTTCAAATACACATTGTTTTTTTTTACAAAATCATTGTTGAGACAACACCACTAAATTCATGCATATAATTTGAGTCTATACATATGTATTCAAAGGGTTTTTCAACCATACAAATATACCTATATTTTTGTACAAAAGTTTTTGAATAAAGAAAGTTTGAAAACTCTAGTTTTGAAAATTGGAAAATTCGTATCAAATCTGTACGTTACTATTCTGAGATCAAAATAACTTCTTTTGATAAAAATAACTTTAGAAATAGATAGATCTTTTCGAGTAGGTAGAAATCGATATATAATATGCGAAATTCCGAGTTAAAATGAGCAAGTTAAGGCCATTTTAAGTTGAAATTTCTATTTCATACGATTTTTACGAATTCCCTAAGATAGAATTATAGAATTTGAATAGATCTTGGATGGAATACTCATGTTGGGTATTTCTTCTGTTTAGGTGTCGAGGATCACGATCTTTTCTTTCCCGAGGATTACTTCGACTCCTAGATCGCTATGGACAGGTGAGTTCCCTTACGCTTATGTATTCGCACATGTGCTTATAGAATAGAGCACTAGATGTTAAGAAAAGATAAAATTGATATGCATGTGGGATATTATGGGAATTATGTATGTGAATTGTTATGTACAATCAATGAACAATAAGTATATCGGAATCCGAGTTGTGATTGATAAAATGTTTCTATGTATGAATTGTTACGTGTGCAAATATTGTTTGATCGCTTTAAAATGATTTAATGTTATATTGAAATCCCCATATAATAAATTACTCATGCATATCACTTAGAATATCATTTCGAAGTTTTGCTACTACTCCTCAGCGTGGGATCGGAAAGGTAAGCTGCCTAGCTACATCTTGAGGGTTAGGATGTTCAGAGAATACGGCCTCAAGGTGTAGCCGGGCCGGATCGATCGCTTTGGGTATGGAAAGCCCGAGGACTAGTAGTACGGTTCGTTGGAACCCCAAGACGCGCGCAAACTTTAAGGAGGTCATTCGGGGCCCAGTTCAAAGCATTTCCTAACCACCGATGGAGGGGTAAATCCATCATGCATACGAAACCAGATAGTCGTATGTAATGTTTGATCATATGGTTGTTGCATTTCATATGTTTGAATTAATAAACTTGGTTGATTGCTTGTTCTGAGTACTTTTGCTTAAGGAATATCTCACTAAGCTAGTCATGCTTATACTCCTATAGACTGTTGATATTGCAGGATTACCTTTTGCACCTGAGACCACCTTGATTTCCCGGGTAGAATCCTTATTTTGAGAAGCTTTTGGAGGAATTCTATTTTGAAGTTATAGAGTATATTTCTTCTAAAATCTTCTAGCTTTAGATATGTTATATTCAGTAGAACCATGTTGTTATATCTTTATCGGGGGAATGCCCCTTCGAAGTTGTAAGACTTTATGATTCTATGAAATATATTAAGTGTTGTTTTGTATGTTCCGCTGCCAATATCTTAAAATGCATTACTTCAACGGTCTCCCTTTGTTGTGAATGTACGCCTTGTACCGATATGGAAGCTTTCGAGTGACTGAAGTAGTCATTGTTGAGCTTTAATATTGCGTACGTCGGGCTGTCACGTTTAGGATGCCCGTTGGGGCGTGACAGAAATAGTGGTAATTAGAGATAAAGTATAATGGTTTGATTGTGTTTATGAGTTGGATTGGGTTTTCTACAGTTGTTTTAGAGGATGTAATGATTGATTTATGAACTAAGATAAAAGTATATAATCAAAGAAAATCTTTTGTTGAGAAGTAGATTTAATAGTTATATAAGGATACCAAATCCAAGTGAAGAACAATCACTTAATATTGGGCCAATAAATGGATTTGTATGGCGAAACCTAGAGACGAAGTGCATTAGTAATCTAAATATCAAAGAATTATTTGAACGTTAGGAGTAATGATGTCAAAGGAAGAGTTAAAAGTCATTCAATGATTTTAAATGTTTACTTAAGGATATAAGTATTAATTTTAATCTTCATGTATATATTGATCGAAAATATAAGAAAATATATTGGAGATTAAGAAAACATATTGGAAGAAGTATGATTAGTTAATGAGTATTTTGAGATTAGATGAATGATATACAAGTGATGTGAATTATTTTTGATATGGAACAATAAGGATAAAAACTAAGTTGAATAAATAGAAGTACAAGTAACACAGTGATATTTGGAGCTCCAGGTTAATGCAAGATTTGACTTTTGGAATTTAAATTGGGAACTATAGTTATGAGATTTTCAGCTTTCTAAAATCGCTCGAGGAAACTGAATTGGAGATTTAATACAATGAGGTCGAGGCAAGATTTCGTGATGAATATTGTTAATAAGTTTAAGTTATAGTCAAGAGATATTGTGAAGTAACGGAGGAAGTGAATCTAAATTGAGTGGTAAAAGTTAAGAATTAAAGAGACGTCGATGGAATTAAATTCTAGCTAGTAGATATAAACATGAAGATGGGTTAATATGGTGTAAAGAATCAGAAACAAGAAGGAAAGGAGTGACAAAGAACTGATGGATGCATGGATAAAAAGGAGATAGCGATTCAGGTAACTTTCGAGGACGAAAGTTTCTTTTAGGAGGGGAGAAATGTAATATATAGAAAAATATTTTATAATGAATGGCAAATGTGTCATTTGTTATCAAATAAAAGGGTTCTATGGTCAACCCTAATAAACGAGATATTATTATCAACAATCACATTAATGATGGTCAACAAATCCATAAAAACAGTAAATCTTTAATAAATTATGATAAAGGGCAAAAGTTGTCATATGTTGAAAAATAAGAGGGTTTTATGGTCCACCTTAGTATTAAGTTGAGGGTTTTATCTATGATCCAAAGATGTTTGAAGAATAGTTTTTGACAAAGAAAAATTAGTCTTTATGCCGCCTCTTGGAGAATCTACGCCGCTGGCGTAGAGATAGTGTAGGATGGGAACAGTAGCGTTTCTCTTAAAGCTAGGAAGAACACTACCTACGTTCACTAGGGTTTTATCTCAACACCGGCATGAAAGCCGCCGGCGTTGGATAAGGATTTGCTGGCGTATGAAGAAATAATTGAAATTCTGGGATTCAAAGCCCCGATGAAGGCTGCCGGCGTTCGTATGAATTTGCCAGCTTATGGTGTACACCAGCACGATCTGCAAGTACGCCGCCGGCGTAAGGCCGACGTATGACCAAATTTCTATAAATACGAGACGCGAAAAACATTTTTGATAGATTTTTCTTTATATCATTTCTCCTTCATGAAAGAGAGTTTTGGAGTATTCTTAGAGATTCGTGCTTGGAGAATCATCGGGCGTGTGTTTTTGATCCAAAGTAAGTGATCTTAACCTTCTCATTTGGATTATATATAAATTTATATAAGTTTCTTAGGGTTTGGTTGAATTTTCGTATGAAGGTTTTTGAAGAAAAACCCTAGCACGTGTGAGATCTGTGAACTGGTGAATGCAAGACGAGTTTTAGTGATTCAAAATAGTAAGTAAATTTTCTCTATTATATGTTCTTTATGTTATGCGAATTAGGGTTTTGGTGAAATATTTGATGATTGTGGAATTTTGTGCGGTTCCTTGTTATTCTTGAGGATAATTGTGAAGTTTGATCGGAATAGACCGTGCAATAACGGAGATTTCTAAATCAGGTTAGTGTAGATAGGTTGATTTATATTAAGTTTGATCTATCTATGAATGTTGGTGATTTGATATATGTTGATATGCTACAGGTTGAGATTTGGAGTTTGTGAAACTGTTATTGGTGTGGATATAGGAGATTGTGGAGTTTAGGTTGGCTTTGTTGTTGTTGGTATCAGGTTCTGAAGATTTGATTTAGATTCCTGAGATTTAGAAAGGTACGACCAATCCATTGTTTGATGTATGTGCTTGTAGATTAGAATTTTTGTGAATGGATGTAGGAACAAAATTCACATGATGAAGTTAATGAATATTTGGCTTAATAATTGTATGTTTGGTTGTGGTTGGCTTTGACCAGTAGAGACCTGGCAGACAGTGATACTGGTGAGGCACCCTGATGATCTTAGTGTGAGGTTATCCCGAGTGGACTCGTGCTAAGAAATGATTCTGGTAGAATTTGGGTGTTAAGGAATTGGGATGTTTGGGGAGTACCTACTCATCCATATATGTATATGATTACTTATTTTCAAAATCAGTTGGTTTTTTTTTAAAGTAGAGTCTGAGTTACTCTGAGTTCAGAATTTATGTATACTGGATTCTGAACTGTGTTGTTTTGCTGGACTAAAATTGATAATAAACTATTGTATGTATTTAGTTTAGTTGCATTTATTTATACATGTTGTTTGTGCTTAACCTTGCTTGAACTGGATTGGATGTTATCGTATTGGGCTTCGCCGTTCATTCTGTTATATATCAGGTACAGGTGATGATAGTGTGATATATGATCTATCGGGTTTTGATATCATCTATGAGGATGGGGATGGCGTTAGCAATCCTGACTACCCTGCTGATGACTAGTTGTTTAGTCATAGATGATATAGGATGGATCAGAGAAGACTTTTTATGTCTGATTTATATTTTGTTCATTAAATTTTTAAGTTGTATTTGGAGTTTTCATGTGGTGACAATTTTTAGGGCATGGTTTGACTTGTTGACCTACAGTTATGTCATCAATGTCTATTTGCTGATTGTGGAGATTATATTCTTATCATATGATTTATTTATGAGGACCACATGTCTTTTTTTATACCATGTGAGTTATTCAGGTGTTAATTAGGTTAATTGTGGAAATCATAGCCTTAGCGTGTCCTATTAAGAGAGGATACGTGGTGAGTTGTAATGCCTTAGTTTAGAGCGTTATAGAAAATATGAACATGAACAAAAACAAAACATGAACATATTGTTGCTTTTTTAACTCTCAGAGTCTAAGAAACATACACTAAGTTCATGCTAAGTTGTATGAACATGATGGGTATATGTAAGAAATTTTATCTAAGGTTATGTGTTTGTTGAAAAGGAAAAGAATGAGTTGTAGTAATATGTGGGAAAGGGTTTTATGGAAAGAAAAGAGAACTTGGAGGAGAATTTGAGAAAGGGATTTATGGAGTGATCTTGGTAGAGTTTTAGTAGGAAATGAGTTGTGTGAAAGAATGAAGGAGGAAAGGGGTATTTATAGAGTTTTGGAGTGGAAATTATTGTTATTAAAATTAAATGAAATTGAAATAAAAATGGAATGGTGAGGGCAAGGGGAGGCGCCAATTTGCTTGTAGGAGAGGGGAGAAATTAATTAATTTTGTTGTTTTGTAATAAAAAAAATAATATGTAAAGTGTGATGCGATTAAAGTTGTTGGGAAAGGTAAATTATAAGGTATAGATGTGGTAGTGTGTAAGAATAGAGTGTAAGAAAAAGTAGAGATAAAGAAATAGTAATGAATAGTAGAAATAGTACTATGAATTGTAGACGAGACAATTAAAATACTGGTAGTAAAGAAAATACACGTAAACGGCCTATATCTGATATTTTTAGTTACCGAAAAAAGGTGTTGTCGGAATATTTTCACTATCCAGTGCACCGAGGCACGGTTTTTGAAAACTGATCCCGTTCGGATCCAAAAGACACTAGAAAATTACGAATATGCTATTTTATGCTTTCCTATATTATTACGGACCATTTTCCACAATTATCTTAATTTTGTTGTATAGGGTTTAAGAACACGGGATTGCCGGATCTAGATTCACTAGACTAACATAGAACTAGGTTAGCTTTAGGATTCCGGTTTAACTTCCGGTTCTTAGGGTTTGCTTATATTTACGGAAAAATCTAGGAGCTTACACTTAGTGCATTAGATGTCATAACCTTTACTATATATGTGACTAAGCACATAAAAGATAGAAACAAGAAAACACATTATAGAATACTTAAGGAGGAAGGGGAGGGGGATGAATTGAGCATTTGACCTAAAAAGCATAAACAATTAATTTTTACGCAATGGAACATGTTAAGTCTCCTAGTGTAAACCCGGTATTCTTAGTACTCAAATAAACTCCAGGGATCGAAAAGCAAAACCCTAATCCAGTCCAGTTTAAGCTTAGTGAGAGAAGCTTAGAAACCTTAAATCCGGCTTTCCTTCGGTTTCATAATAAAATAAGTTTTATAAAGTAAATAAATATGAATTATTGTTTTAAAGTATATTTTAAACCTTAGAAAGTTTTAAATTCGGAAAATTTTCAATTCCGGGCATTCCCAAGCTCAATTAAAGAAAAACGTGCCCCAGGATCAGAAACTCAGAAAAATATTCCGGAATATTCATTAGAACCAAAATTTTATAAGGATTTCAAATATAAAAATTTTATAATTTTTCGGGCTATAAAAATTACAGTTATAGCCTTTTTCCCGTATTTTCTTTACAACCGATAAAGTAGATGTCTTGTCTACTATTCACAAGTACAACCTACACTACACACTACCCATACCCTATTCTTACATCCTTACAACTACTCATTATAATTTTCTTTTCCAAGAAATTTTGTTTCCTAATTAATTATTACATTTTATTACTTAAATTACAAATTTTATCAAAAATTGAAATCTCTCTCTCTCTCCCACACACATGGCCGGCGCACCCCCTCCCAATTTCCCCTCTTATTTGTTTTATTTTTACTTCTTTATTATAACTAAACCCTAATGCATTCAATATATAAGCTCATTTTCTCTCTCTCTCCTCATTTTTCACTCATTCAAAATTTACAAAAGAAGAAAAACTCTCTCTTTCTCTCCTTAGTGTGCCGTGACACACACACACACACCTCCCTTCACAAGTTTATTTCATCTTCTATTCTTCTTCAAATCTCCATTGGTATGATGATTTCAAGCTTTGTTATTGCTAAATCTTGTAATGGCAAGACTTTTCTTGTGTGTTTTCCACTTTAAATCCCAATGAGCATATGTTAAGGACAAGAAAACACTAATACAAGAATATCAAGCTATCACAAGAAGTACATCTTGTGTTTAAAGGAGTTTTTGTTGAAATAATATTATGTTCATGCATGTAAAGTAGAGATCTTGCATGAAAGTTTATGTTCATGTTATTAAACTCATGTTCATGCACTATAAGTGGTAGATCTAGTGTTTAGACACACATACTTTCATTGACATTTATGTTCATGTGGTTATTTTGAGCTTGCATGTATTTATGATCATAAAAGTTTAGCCTTGCATATATAAATGTGTTAGATCATAGATCTTTATGTATATAAGACAAGAACCTAAAAAGAAAGATTTTGTTAGAAAGGTCAAAGGAAAAATTCGGATGATTTTTGAAACCTATTTTAAAAACCCTTGAAACCACTTTGAAACTCATATTTTTCATGAAAAATGAAAGGTATATGTAATAGGTATCCTAAGGAATGATTACAAGTTAAAGAGTTTAGACATGAGTAATGTGTAAAACAAGTAGTGGAATTAAGAAAAATTTTGAGTTAGTGATCTGTCAAATTCGTAATTTGAGATATATAGATATCACCTAGTATTGCTCAAATTGCATGTTTTATGTTAAATGAATCCTTAGACAATAGATATATAAAGCTTCAAATTTTGATGCATTAAACAAGTTTTTCTCATAAGAATATGCAAGAAATGAAATTTTCCAAAATTCGGATTTTTGTGAAAAGCTTGTTTAAAAACATATTTGCAAGGTGAAAAATGTGAATTTCTATGAAGAAATGAAGGTCTTGGATAATACAGATGATGGAGACTCATTTTTATTTAGGTTTCAAGTAAATTTTAAGAATAAAATCCTAAAACACTAGGAAATGCAAAATTGGAAAGAAGATTTTTAAGAAGTACTATTGTGGAGTCTTATAATAATTAGGAGTTCTTAAAAGTTCATTCAAAAATCATCAAGATCATGCATATATTGAGCTCATTACATGACATTCATACTAGGAATTCATTCATATTCCATCTATACATGAATCACCAACTAGACACATTTTTACGAAATGCAAAACAATTTTTCGGAAATGGAAAAGTTACAGAACAGATCTGATCACTCTGTTCTGTGACCTTAATGTTTCCAAAACTTAAAAATAATATTAGAAATAGCTAGACCTTTTGAAGTAGATAGAAATCAATATAAAATTTGCGAAATTCTGAGTCAAAATGACCAAGTTATGGCCGTTTTAAGTTGGAACTTCCGCAAATAGCGAGAATCACGATTTTGTTTAGTCTAGATGTATAGTTTGAATTAGTTAAGTGATGAGATTCTTATTAGGTTATTCTTATTTGGTAGGTGATCCCAAGCACGACGATACTCTACTACCCGACTACTACTATTAAGAAACCGGCGTTCCATGGCTGAGTGAGTTTTATTTCCAATCTCAATTATTGCTTGTGATTGTAATAATAGTTGCACTAGTTGCTAAGTAAAGATAAAAAGAATGATTATGCATGATAGGGTTAGTTAGGAATTATAATTGTCTGTTGTTGATATGTGAAGTTGAACTTAAAGAATATCGAAGCCGGGTGATAAGTTATTGCTTGTATAGAGATGAGCTAGAATTGATTGTCTGCGAATATTGCTTGGCCACCTAAAATTGGATTAATTGAGTATTGGACTTCAATTATAATTGAACTCATTCATATCACGATAGGGATGGAGCATTAGCATTTGTTGGTTTTTCGTGATCCAAAAACGAATATTGTTGGTTAATCGTGATCCATAAAACGAATATATGTTGGTTAATCGTGATTATAAAACGAATTATTGTTCAGTTGACCATGAGCTTAAACGTCGTACCGCAGGATTCGTTAATCTGCTAACCCGGATGGAGGGCGCAAGTCCATCCACATATGATTTTCCGGCTGGTCATATGTTTGTTGCTCATTGTTTGATGCATTTCACTGCTTGAATAATCACTTGCTTGAATGATTTGTCTTAATTGTGATATGAAGTTTTCACTCACTAAGCTAGTTAGCTTACGCCCCTATAGTTTCTACTTGTTGCAGCATGAATTCATTTGGCTTAGGCCAGGCTACAACTCAGGTACCGGAGCTAGGAGTTTCCCTTAGAAGTTTACTTCGGTTTTGTTTAGACTTCCGTTGGAAACTAAAGGACTCTGGATGACTGTAATGGACTTAATATTATTTTGCAGGGGAATGCCCCTTAGACTTTGTAATTTATATATGTGTTTTGGTTTATTATCTATGGCTAATGAATGCCACATTAAACTTCTTAACTCCATTGAATAGAGTATTCTATCGTAAAGGGACGCTTTACATCTATACAAACTTCCGAAGGGTTCGGATAGAAATTCGAGAGTCTTATAGCATGTGGCGGACTGTTACGTTTAGGATACTCCTATGGGGCGTGACAGTTTAAGTTGGTATCAGAGCCTAGGTTATAAAACAAGACAATAGAATTAAAAGAAACCGAACTTAGAAATTTAACTAATAGGTTAAAATGGAGTTGAAAATATCTTTCTTTGATTAAGTCTAATTAGGAGTCTTATCTTGTAGGTCTCCTTGGGTGAGACCAGGGAACGAGCTAGAAATTTCACCAAAAGAACTGATGAGACCATGGTGAATACAGATTGAGATTAAGAGAGCTGTGTGAGGATTTTGCTCTAGCAAGGAAACCCCGGACTATAGGGAGATGTTCAGATTATGGAAGGAAGGGTTAAGATATACTAGATGGGCAGCTGGTTGACCAACTGAGATACGACCCTATGGAAGAAGGAATTGGACCAAGTTGGAGACAATCTATACCCTAGAAAGAATCATGGTAGAATATGGGCATGAGCCCATGACTAAAGAGCTACTTTTATTTTGAGGAATGAGGGAAACCCGACCCCTCCAGACTTTAGGGTATGGATCCCTATAGGTCCTTTATATGTGTATGCTCATGATAACTTGTATGACCACCATGACTGGAACATAGCGGATGCATGGAACCATATTACATGGCATGCAATTTACTTAGACATTCTTCCACCACGTGTAATTATTCCACCTCCACCAGCTAGTGAAATAGGCATGCAATTGATCGATGCACCCGTGATTGGAGTGAATAATGAGGTTGATGAGGAAGTGGAGGAGGAAGAAGAAGAAGAGGACCTCGAGGAGGATCCTAATTGGGAGGAAAATGTAGTACCCAGAACCCCTACCCCACCCATAGAGCTGAAAGTGGAAGTAAATCCGGAACCTAATCAAATTGTGTGGGATTTTAATCGAATGTTGGAGATTCTTGATAGTGGGAGGGTAGAGCCTGAATTAGATCCCATGTTATGGAGGGATGTTTACATTGAGGGTGAATATCCACCTATGCTTGATTTGGCAGTAGTAGAACCCGTGGCACCCGAGCCCATGGAAGTGGAAAATGTGGGTGAAGAACGCATGAGAGAACTCAAGATAGTGGAGAACCAGGTGGATGAACCTGGAGCAAGAGGTGATGAGGAAGAAGTAAGCCCGAAGAAGGGGCAAAGAACAGAAGAAGAGGAGGAAAGTGAAGAGCAAGACCAGGAGCCTTTAGTCCGACCTGCTAGGAGATGAAGGATGAATGTAAGGGAATACTTTAGTTTGTTTGTCCGATAGGACGATGGTGGTTCTTTTAGTAGGAGACGACCACCTAGTTCGACCTCTAATGATGCTAGTGATGAGTGAAGGTTGAAAGGATAGCCAAACCCATGAAGTCCAAGTGAAGTCCTTGTTTTTCTCATTTTGTAGTAGGCAATGCGGAATGCCAATTTGCCTTAGGATTTCTAGATAGTTTAGTATTTTGTTCTTTCTTTTCCCTGTATTTTGTTTTGTTTTCAGAAATAGGGAGAAATGTTTAGAATCGGAACTAGAATGTAGCTAGCCAGATTTTGTAAACAAAAACTTCGATGTAAAATTTTATGGCTCGCTAAAGCAATGAAGGATCATGTTTATTTCAAAAGAAGGAAGTTATGGGAATCAAGCATGCTAGACATTAGACATAAAGAGCATTAACCACATATAAACTGCATGAGCATTCATTCATTCATGTTATGATTTTGAGATTGCAACTTATTCCTTATGTATGAATTCTTTTGTTTCTCCTTATGATTATATGAAGTTATGAAATTCAATTCCTTTTTGAAATTTGATTTCCAATTCTCGCAAAGTTGTGAACCTTGTTTGACAAATTAATTCCCCTAAAAATTGAAAACGTTCTAAAAATGCTCAAATTTATTAAACAATGTGTAAACAAACGAAATCGATGGATTCGGAATTGGGAGCAAGAATCTCTCCCGAACGAAGCCAACCGACTGGCCGTACCTCAACCAAATCCACAAGGAGTAGCACCCCAGAATCAGCAGGGTGATGTGTTGAATGCTATTGGACAATTGGCCAATCTCTTGAATACATTTATCCAGAACCAAAACCCGGTTCAGAACCCGCACCAAGGACAAAGTGTCTAGGATTCTGCTCTATATCCACCACCATTTGCAGATCACCGGGAAGTGACTGGTAAAGCACCTGCTCCACAGGAGGAGCATTCCTACAATGTGCCCTTACCACCACCTCCACCATACCGAAGGCCTCACCGAAGCTCCTTACTGGACTTCATTAAAAGTAACCGGTATTTTGATTTGTCGTTTGGTAAACCTGATGAAGCCAAGGACTGGTTAGCTCAAATTGAACAATCTTTTGCTGCTTATGAGATTCCATCCTATTTACAATTGGAATATGGAACTTATATGTTGAGATACAATGGGAGGGTTTGGTGGGACTCTAAGAGAAGAAACTTGGCTTCCCCGGTTACATGTGAATCTTTTGGCCGGGAATTCTTAGACAATTACTTTCCCTCCAGCTTGAGAGTAAAGTATAGTGTGGACTTCCTCCATGTTAAGCGAAAAGGGAGAACCGTGGAACAATACGAGATCGAGTTTGTCCACCTATTGCAATATGCACCTGAGTCTTTCAGGCATAGTGAGGAGTTGAAGAAACAGGTATTCTTGGGAGGTCTGGATGAGGAATTACGAATTAAATTGGAAGAATTTAGAGTAAAGACCTACCCTGAGTTGGTGGAAAAGGCTCGAGTGATTGAAGGGGCCAGGAAAAGGAAATACCAGGAACCCGACAAAAGAGTATTTGGGAAAAGGCCGTTTGACGCCTCAAGTTCAGGATTTAAAGGAAAAAGGTACAGACCGTACCAGGGATTTAAGGATGACGCTAGTGGAAAGTTGACCCAGTTTAACGCCAATGTCACTTGTTAGAAATGCAAGGGGACTCATGCTCCTAGGCAATGCCCACTGTTGAGGAACAAATGTTATTACTGTGGCGATGCTAGCCATATGGTTTATACGTGCCCGAAGAAAATGGCCGTGACTTGCTTTATTTGCAAGGAAAAGGGGCACTTGGCCTCTGAATGTTCGCAACGAAAAAGTGTGGCCGCTCGACCCTTTGGGACTTCGAGCAATACCAACCCTATGAGGTCAGGTAGTAAAAGTGGGAGCCATGCAACTTTGGCAATGCATGGGATGAGGCTTTATAATTTTGAAGGTCAGTGGATGATAGAAGAAGATGAAGACAAGGAGGTATAATTGGCAGCCATGGATCAAAGTGACGGTACGGATGGCGGTCTGGTGATAGGTTAGTAACAGAACCCTCTTAAGTTGAAAATAATTTATTTATTTAACTGTTGTCTGAATTAAATTGAAATATTTTATGGGAAAGCTGGAAGCTAAGAACCCCACGTAGGTAGCTTTGAGAGTGTTTTAGGGTTGAGAAGTGATGGATGTTTGTTGACCACAGGACACATACGGGTGAATAAAATGGATGCTTATGTTTTGTTTGACACGGGAGCAATGCAATCGTATATCACTACTAGCTTGGCTAATCAACTTGGATTACCTATAGCCACAACTACTGTTAGCTTGAGGATTAAGACACCTACTGGAAGTGTCGTGTCAACTTGAGAATTAATAAAAGATTGTCCATTGGAAATTCACGGGCACCACTCCAAAAGTGATTTAATAATATTAGAGATGAGTAAATACGAAGTTATCCTTGGAATGAATTGGTTAAGTAGGGTAAAAGCAGTAGTGGATTACCAAAGGAGGATGGTGTGTTTCTATGATCAATCGGGAGGAAAAGTGGAGTTTGAAGGAGAAACCTTAGTTCCGAGAAAGTTCGGATTGAACTCTTTCGAATTGATGATGGAGGATGAAGAGATGGTACCTATTGAAGGTGTCTTGGACGAAGAGGAAACTCGGGAAGAAAGGGATATATCGGTGGTAAATGAATATTTGGATGTGTTTCCGAGACTTTGCTGGATTACCACCAAAAGAGAAATTGATTTTGAGATTGTTTTAGCTCCAAACACCGAATCGATATCCAAAGCACTATACCGGATGGCACCGGCTGAGTTAAAGGAATTAAAGACACAACTGCAGGAACTTTTGGATCAGAAATTCATAAGACCCAGTGTGTCGCCATAGGGCGCACCTGTCTTGTTTGTAAAGAAAAAGGATGGATCAATGAGATTGTGTATCGATTATCGTGAGTTAAATAAGGTGACTTTCAAGAATCGATATCTTTTGCTAAGAATCGACGATTTGTTTGATCAACTGCAAGGGGCTTGTGTGTTCTCTCGCATTGATCTGCGTTCGAGATACTATCAGTTAAGAATAAAGCTTGAGGATGTACCAAAGACGACTTTTCATACTCGTTATGGACACTATGAGTTTTTGGTAATGTCGTTTGGGCTAACTAATGCACCAGCTGCATTTATAGACCTCATGAACAGAGTTACAAGCCACTTTTGGATAGGTGTAATAGTCTTCATAGACGATATCCTAATATATTCGAAGACCAAGGAACAACACGAAGAACATCTTCGTTTGGCATTGCAAACCTTAAGAGAAAACAAGTTGTACGCCAAATTGTCCAAATGTGATTTATGGTTGGACAGAATATCTTTTCTTGGACATGTGGTAACTGGTGAAGGAATATCAGTTGACCCCGAAAAGATTAAGGCTGTAGTGGAATGGAAACAGCCACAAACGGTTACTGAAGTAAGAAGTTTCTTGGGATTAGCTGGCTACTATTGCAAGTTTGTGAAGGATTTCTCGAAGATAGCCAAGCCGCCGACTCAATTAACCCAAAAGAATGAGAAATTTGTTTGGACAGATAAGAGGGAACAGAGTTTCCATGAGTTGAAACAGTGATTGGTATCAGCACCGATTTTGGTTCTGCCCAACCCGGAAAAGTCCTATACGGTGCATAGTGACGCCTCAAGGAATGGCCTTGGATGCGTATTAATGCAAGAAGGGAAAGTTATTACGTATGCTTCTCGACAGCTAAGACCCCACGAGCAGAACTACCCTACACACAACCTGGAATTGGCCACAGTTGTCTTCGCCTTGAAACTATGGAGACACTATTTATATGGACAGAGGTGTGAGATATACACGGACCATAAGAGTCTTAAGTATCTGTTCACACAAAAAGAGTTAAACATGAGACAAAGGAGATGGTTGGAATTAATAAAAGATTATGATTTGGAATAAATTACTGTTTCGAAAAAGTTAATGCAGTCACGGATGCCCTAAGTCAGAAAAATTATGGGGAAGTAGCCACCTTGATCACAAGTCAAAGAGATCTGATTAGGGACTTTGAGAAATTAAAGATTGAGTTCATAAACAAAAGTGCTGAGTTTGAGATAGCTAATCTGGCATTGGAGCCAACCCTGATAGAAAGAATTAAGGAAGCCCAAAGGTATGACGAGGTGATACAAAGGATTAAAAAGGAAACCCAAGTAGGAAAATACCTTGACTTTGCAGTAGACGATGAAGATGTGATCAGAATGAAGGGAAGGTTGTATGTGTCGGAAGACGAAGAGTTGAGGAAGGAAATAATGAGTGAAGCTCATAACTCCGATTATACCATGCATCCAGGAGGTACCAAGATATACCTTGATTTGAAAAGCCACTATTGGTGTAACGGCATGAAAAGAGATGTAGCAGATTATGTAATGAAATGTCCAGTTTGCCAACAGGTGAAAGTAGAGCACCAAAGGCCGGGTGGATTGTTAAAGCCTTTACCCATTCCCGAGTGGAAGTGGGATCAGATATCTATGGATTTTGTGTGTGGTTTTCCAAAGACCCCTTCAGGTTGTGATGCTGTATGGGTAATAGTGGATTGGTTAACCAAGCCGGCGCACTTCTTACCCATAAATATGACTTATTCAATGGAAAAGCTAGCTAAGATCTACATCCGAGAAATTGTACGGTTACATGGCATACCAACAGGGATTATTTCAGATAGAGACCTAAGATTTGTGTCTAAATTTTGGACAAGCCTACAAAAGAGTTTGGGTACCAAATTGCATTTCAGTACGGCATATCACCCTTAAATCGATGGACAGTCTGAGTGGATGATCTAAATCCTAGAAGACATGCTGAGATCTTATGCCTTGGAATTCAAAGGGAGTTAGGATAGTCATGTGCATCTTATCGAGTTTGCTTACAATAACAGCTACCACTTAACTATTCAAATGCCGCCATATGAAGCTTTGTATGGACGACGCTGTAGATCCCCTCTGTTTTGGGGGGAGGTGGAAAGGATAGGTATTGGGCCAGAATTGGTACAAGAAGAGGCCGATAAGGTAAGGGTAATCCAGCGGAAAATGAAAGAGGCTTAGGATAGACAAAAGAGCTGGGCATACCTGAAAAGAAGAGAACTCGAATTCAAGGAAGTAAACATGTGTACCTGAAGATAAGTCCAATTAAAAGTATTAAAAGGATGCGTACATAAGGAAAGCTAAGCTCGAGATATATTAGACCTTTCGAAATTTTGGAAAGAGTCGAAGATCTGGCGTATTGGCTAGCTTTACCACCAAATCTATCCTGGATTCACAACGTGTTCCATATATCAGTACTGAGAAAGTATGTGCCCAACCCAGAAAGGATTTTGGAATTGGAACCGATTCAGCTGAAGGAAAACCTAACATATGAAGAACACCCCGTAAAGATATTGGATAAGAAAACCCAAAGGCTACGGAACAAGGACATTCACTATGTTAAAGTATTATGGAGGAATCATGCCTTTGAGGAAGCAACTTGGGAAGCTGAGGAGGAGATCCGAAGGAAGTACCCTGAGTTATTTGAAGGACAAGGTACGTCAGTTCAGTTTTGAGGACAAAACTCTGTTTAAGGCGGGGAGGTTGTAAACCCCGGTATTCTTAGTAGTCAAATAAACTTCGCGGATCAAAAAGCAAAACCCTAATCCAGTCTAGTTTAAGCTTAGTAAGAGAAGCTTAGAAACCCTAAATCCGACTTTCCTTTGGTTTCATAATAAAAGAAGTTTTATAAAGTAAATGAATATGAATTATTGTTTTAAATTATATTTTAAACCTTAAAAAGTTTTAAATTCGGAAAATTTTCAATTACAGGCATTCCCGAGCTTAATTACGGAAAAACATGTCCCGGGACCAGAAACTCAGAAAAATATTTCGGAATATTCATTAGAACCGAAATTTTATAAGGATTTCAAAAATATAAATTTTATAATTTTTCAGGCTATAAAAATTATAGTTATAGTCTTTTTCCCGTATTTTCTTTATAACAGATAAAGTAGATGTCTTGTCTACTATTCACAAGTACAACCTACACTACACACTACCCATACCCTATTCTTACATCCTTACAACTACTCATTATAATTTTCTTTTCCAAGAAATTTTGTTTCCTAATTAATTATTATATTTATTACATTTTATTACTTAAATTACAAATTTTATCAAAAATTCAAATCTCTCTCTCTCTCCTACACACATGGCCGGCGCACCCCCTCCAATTTCCCCTCTTATCTGTTTTATTTTTACTTCTTTATTATAACTAAACCCTAATGCATTCAATATATAAGCTCATTTTCTCTCTCTCTCCTCATTTTTCACTCATTCAAAATTTACAAAAGAAGAAAAACTCTCTCTTTCTCTCCTTAGTGTGCCGTGACACACACACACACACACCCCTTCACAAGTTTATTTCATCTTCTATTCTTCTTCAAATCTCCATTGGTATGATGATTCCAAGCTTTGTTATTGCTAAATCTTGTAATGGCAAGACTTTTCTTGTGTGTTTTCCACTTTAAATCCCAATGAGCATATGCTAGGGACAAGAAAACACTAATACAAGAATATCAAGCCATCACAAGAAGTACATCTTGTGTTAAAAGGAGTGTCACACCCCGAAGGGTACCCTAAACGTGGCAGTCCGCCGTACACAATATTAAAGCCTAAAAGTGACCACCTCAGTCACGCGAAGGCTTCCATACTATGTACAAGGCATCTAACACATAAAGGAGACACATCGGAATGATACATTTTATATTGATACAGTTGAGTAACAATGTAAAGGAAATACAATCCACTATACTTTCGATACAAATCACTATACTTCATATACGAATCACTACACTTCAAAATACAAATCATTCAACTCCAATTACATTCATCGCAGACTTCCCTACATAAACTATTACATGACAAATCATAACTAGCTGATAACTTCAAACATTCGTATTCTTTGCCGAAATCCCGAGTCATTCCCGGCTCCAACCAATTCGGTCCCCACTTTGCATTCTTGAGATAACCTGTTCATTTAAACAACTATTGGGGTATAAGCTACACTAGCTTAGTGAGAATTCCTTAATTCCGTACCATAAAAACAAGTTATAATCAATCATATGCTATGCATGAACAAACACGTGAGCAAGCAATTATGCATGGGTATCCGGAACCCACACAGAACGGATTTACGCCCTCCGTATCTTGGGTTAGGAATGGTATTGAGTCTACACGACGCATCTAGTCCCCAAGCCCTCGGCTCTTAGCACTCGACTCGGCTAGGCTCATCCAAGGAATGCATCCACATGCGCCTTAGTACCCTGAATGAGCTCTGGCACCGGCTCGTTATCCAAACGAGATCATCGACACCATACCGATCGACCTGCGTAGGAGTAGCATGCTACCAAATGCAATATGTCCGATGCGATGCATGATCAATTTAATTTTTGCTTAGGTCAAAAATTTATACATTCTTTAGAGTGACCAACCAATATCATACATATAAAGAAATAATATGAACAGTGCAGTTATCCAATCAAATCGTGGTTTCGATATGCTTTAGTATTCTTTGGCATACATTCATCACAGTCTCATCATATATCCCATCCCCATTCATATCGATTTTTATCTTGTTCCTATAATTCTAATGCAACTAACTACAAGCAAATCAAGGTAACAAAACAAGGAGAAAACTCACTGGCCATTGGATCACCGGTCTTCTAGTAATAATAATTCGGTGGCAGGGAATCGTCGATTTGGGATCACCTAAAAAGGAAGAAATACTCTAATAAGTATTTCAACTCAAACTAATCCAAACGATTTTATACGAACTATCAAATTCGTAATTCTCGTCCTAAGCGGGAATTCCAACTTAAAACGGCCATAACTTGGTCATTTTAACTCGGAATCTCGCAAATTATATATCGATTTCTATCTACTTCGAAAGATCTATCTAATTCTAATATTATATTTAAGTTTTGAAAAATTTAGGCTTCGAAAAGGGATCAGATCTGATCAGTAAGTTTCGATTCCAAAAATAGTTTTGTAAATGTTTGTAATGTTCCTACTATATAATTAGCTATACATGCAATATGAATGATTTCCTAACATGAATGACATGAGATGAGCTTAATGTATGCATGATCTTGATGATTTTTGCTAAAAGGAAATTTTATAACTTTTTATTTTGCAAGACCATAATAACAACTACTTATGAAAAGTCTAGTTTTCTAACTTTGATCATTTCCATTTGTTTTGGATTTATTACTTAAGAAAATATAATTATTTTTGTTAAAATTGAGTCTTCATTATATATATTACTTATGACCTTCATTTCTACATAAAAATTTCTATTTTACACTTTGTAAACATGTTTTTAAAATTGGTCCATTCCAAAATCCGAATTTTTGTAAGTAATGTTTTTGAGTGATTTCTTTAAGTAAAAATCATTTGATAGTTAGAAAATTAGGGCTCAATCATACATAACCACTAAGGACTTCATTCTTACACAAAAATTTGCATTTTACACTTTGCAAATATGTTTTCCAATATGATTTACTCAAAAATCCGAATTTTAGAAAATCCACTTTTTGCATGATTCTTTGGGAAAAACTTGTTTAATGCATTAAAATTTAAGACTTTATGGTACCTATTACTTAAGGACTCCATTCATTACATAAAACTTTCATTTTGAGCTTGGATAATAGGTGTTCTTATGGCCTTCATTCAAAATTACGAATTTCACAAGTTAGCTACTAACTCAAAATTTTCTCCTCTTGATTCTATTTCTTGTCTTACACATTAATCTCATCAAAACTCATTTCAACTTGTAAAAATCATTGCTTAATGATACCTATTACCTATATACTTCATTTTTCACATAAAACATGAGTTTTGGAGTTGATAAATGGGTTTTAAAAATTGGTCTTGGTTGGGATCCGAATTTAGAAAATTTATTTTTGGTCATATCTTTTGATAAAATCTATCTAAGCTTATGAAAATCCATTCCTTACATATCCTATCTTATGAGCCTTTCATTTCTTAAATAAAAACTTCATTTTTGAGTTGGAAAACATGTTTTTAAAATATGTCTTGACCAAAATCCGAAAATAGAATTTTTATTTTGAAAATCACTTTTGATTCTTGTAAAAAGAAGTCTTGATGATATACATATATTAAGCCTTCATTTTCTTAAGTAAAATTTATATTTTGACACTTGGAAAGTGGTTTTTAAATATGGGTCTTGCCAAAATACGAATTTCACTACTTTTGTTCAAGTTCAAATCTAAGATCTACACATAATATGAACATACATCTAAAAGAAACCCATGTAATGAACTATAAACTCATAGATCTAAACTTTACTTATCAAAATCATTCATTTATGTTGTCTATACCCTAAGCCCTTCATTTTAAATGAAAAATACACATTTTGAAGTTGAAAAACCACTTTTCTAAATATGGTTCCATTTTCATCCGAATTTTCAAAAGTTGTTTTTGTTGAAAATAAAATAGATCTTGAGTTTCCTACAACTTTCCTACCATCATCATGCTATTACAAGTCATCCATGAACATAAAACAAGGTCTAATGCATTTTATGAACTCAAAACTCTAGATCTAGTTTTCTAAACTAGTTATAAGTGCATGAATACATGTGGATGATGGATCTATGTATAAATCATAAGAAATAACAAAATAACAACTTAAATAACAAGATCTATGGCATAAACGAAAATCAAAGCTAAAAAGTTAGATCTACAATATATATCAACTTTAAACAAGAAAATAATTGTAATACAAGATAATAAAAGTGGAGAAAAGGAGTGTTTCATTTTTGGCATCATCATCCTAAGCTTTTAAGCTTATGGAAGGTCATTTGATGCATGAAACCTTCATTACACTTTACCTATATCACCTATGGGGCTTTGAGATGAAGATTTGCTTAGAAATCTTCAAGAAATATGGGTGGAAGCTAATGGAAGAGATAGGGGCAGCTTGTGTTCTTGAAGAAACAAGAACAAAAAGAAGAAAGAAAGAGAGAAAAATGAGGAGAAAAGCTAAGGAATGAAAGGAAAGTGAGTAAATGAAGGAGAGAGAGAAAATGAGTGTTTTAATTGAATAAATGAGAGAAAAAAATAAAACAAGGGCAGCCAAGAAGAGCCATGCTGCACGTGAATGATGGGAGGAGAGAGAGTGAATTTGTTGAAATTTGACTTGAATTGAATTGTGTAATAAATGTGTAATGTAGCTTTTTAAGAAGGAGTAGAATATAATTAATTTAGTCAAAATGGAGTGAATAAAGGACAATGGCAGCCATAAAGAGGGAAAAATCTGCCATGAAGTGTGGAATAATGTGTAGAAAGATTGAAGTGAAAAGGAAGTGATATGTGTAAGGTGTACTTGAAGGTATGGTTGTAAAAGTACTTTCTTAATAAAATAAATTAAAATAAAATAAAATTAGAAAATTTATTCCAAATATTTGTAGCAGATTTTTCATAATTAAATTTAAATAATTATTTGAATTATTTTAGTATTTTAACAAATATGTTACCGGTATGATCAAAATACGCGAATATGGGCTATAAATAATATTTTTATAACCCGAAAAATTCTAAAAAAATTATTTTATGAAAATAAAATATTTTTAAAATATTTTCAATTATTAAATTAATTTATTTTATTTTTAGTATCGGGTCTTAAACAGAATCTGATCCCGTAAAGACCCGAAACGAACTAAATTTTAGAAAAACAAAATTTTCTATAACATATAAAATATTTATCTAAAAATATAAGGCTTTATAAGAATAATAAAATTTTGTAATGAAATAAAAATGAATAGTGCAAAAGACTAATCAATTGCCGGTAATAATAGAAATACGATAAAAAGGTTATAACTGTAACTTTTATAACCCGAAAAATTATATAACTGATATATTTGAAAATCTTATGAAATTACGAGTCTAACGGTACAATTGGTATATTTTTGATATCTCGAGCCCCGGGACATGCTTTTCGAAGTCTGTATCCGAACGGGTTCGAATTAGGTCAAAAATTTACCAATCTGATATTTTTAAACAAACTTATATTACTACGAGCTATTCTACATATTTAAACTACATTTCGCCCTCTAGGGTTAGGGGCGCTAGATTGCCGGACTTAAACTATCGTATTCCGGTTAGGGTTTCCAGGTGATGTTCCGGTTTAAGTCCTTGCCAATTTGGAAACTGATATTTTATGTTTACACAACGTATTTACTTTGAGAAATTTATTTTACATTTCATTTTTGTAAGTATTTAATTTCTCTTAATGTTTTTAGAATTCATGAATTGAGTTATATTTTCGAAAGTCAATCGTTATTTACTTTTTAATAATTTGTTTTTGGGCTTTATATTACTCGTTTTTATAAGTCGGAGTTAAATATGGAATTTTTCGTACATAGTGGTTTTGAATTTGAAGACCACTGAGTTCTTATTTTATTTTTAAGGATTTTCATTTTCTCATGATTAAGAAATTTTTAGATTCATTCATGATTTAGGACTTGTCGAAATTCAGTTTTAATTTAGAGTGATTTTTAGGGTTTATTTTCAAAGTTCATTTTGGAATTATTTATTGAAATTTTCCGGGGCTTACAAGGAATTCATTCATATTCCATCTATACATGAATCATCAACTAGACACATTTTTACCAAATGCAAAACAATTTTTCGGAAATGGAAAAGTTACAGAATAGATCTGATCCCTCTTTTCTGTGACCTTAATGTTTTCAAAACATAAAAATAATATTAGAAATAGATAGATCTTTCGAAGTAGATAGAAATCGATATTAAATTTGCGAAATTCCGAGTTAAAATGACCAAGTTATGGCCGTTTTAAGTTGGAACTTCCGCAAATAGCGAGAATTACAATTTTGTTTAGTCTCAATGTATAGTTTGAATTAGTTAAGTGATGAGATTCTTATTAGGTTATTCTTATTTGGTAGGTGATCCCGAGCACGATGATACCCTACCACCCGACTACTACTATTAAGAGACCAGCGTTCCATGGCTGAGTGAGTTTCACTTCCGATCTCAATTATTGCTTGTGATTGCAATAATAGTTGCACTAGTTACTAAGTAAAGATAAAAAAAATGATTATGCATGATGGGGTTAGTTGGGAATTATAATTGTCTGTTGTTGATATGTGAAGTTGAACTTAAAGAATATCGAAGCCAGGTGATAAGTTATTGCTTGTATAGAGATGAGCTAGAATTGATTGTCTGCGAATATTACTTGGCCACCTAAAAGAATTGGATTAATCGAGTATTGGACTTCAATTATAATTTGAACTCGTTCATATCATGATGAGGATGGAGCATTAGCATTTTTTGGTTTTTCGTGATCCATAAAACCAATATATGTTGGTTAATTGTGATCCATAAAACGAATATATGTTGGTTAATCGTGATCCATAAAACGAATTATTGTTCAGTTGACCGTGAGCTTAAACAGCGTCGTACCGTAGGATTCGTTAATCTGCTAACCCAAGATGGAGGGCGTAAGTCCATTCACATATGATTTCCGGTTGGTCATATGTTTGTTGAACTCATCTGTTTGATGTATTTCACTTGCTTGAATAATAACTTGCTTGAATGATTTGTCTTAATTATGATATGGAAGTTTTCACTCACTAAGCTAGTTAGCTTACGCCCCTATAGTTTCTACTTGTTGCAGCATGAATTCATTTGGCTTAGGCCAAGGTAGGCTACAACTCAGGTATCGGAGCTAGGAGTTTCCCTTAGAAGTTTACTTCGGTTTTGTTTGGACTTCCGTTGGAAACTAAAGGACTCTGGATGACTGTAATGGACTTAATATTATTTTGCGGGGGAATGCCCCTTAGACTTTGTAATTTGGATATATATGTTTTGGTTTATTATCTACGGCTAATGAATGCCACATTAAACTTCTTAACTCCATTGAATAGAGTATTCTATTGTCGTAAAGGGATGCTTTACATCTATACAAGACTCCCGAAGGGTTCGAATAGAAATTCGAGTCTTCTATAGCATGTGGCGGACTATTATGTTTAGGATACCCCTATGGGGCGTGACACCTAGGTTGGTTTTGATGATAACAAAACATGTTTACTAATAAGCTATTAAGTGTACAGCTTTCAAGTATAAAATATGAGAAGACTAAGTTGATGAATTAAAGTTGATTATAAGCTTTATAGAAGAAGTCTATCAAAGAAAATCCAACTTAGAGAGTAACTCAGAAGGTTGACTTGCAATATACCCAAAAAGTTGGTAAATCAAAAGGTAACTCAGAAGGTTAACCTGCTATACAGAAAAAGCTGCAAAATGATGAACAGAAAATTACATATCGATTTTTCTTCAATTAATTCATTAATTTGAATACCCAGCACAAAAATTGAGTATATTTGGGTAATACATTCAATTATGTTCCACTAAGTTGGTTCAAATATCCAAGGGGATTGAAGTTTACATCGAATTAAAAATGTTATTCTTGAAGATTTAAAATTTTGACAGTAAGGATGTTTAATAACGATGTCAAGATGTGTTCAAGATTTGGTCCCGATCTGACATGAAAAGCTTATCTGATAAAAGTATCTATTTATGAGATACCAAGAATGTGATTTTCTATGGCCAAAAGAATTTAAATTCAAAATAGATTATAAACAGCAAGATATGGGGTAATATCAAAGGAACACAAATCTTTTCAAGCATGAACAATATCAAGGGATATTTATCATAAAGATATCACCAACAATGTTCAAATATCAAGTCTTATCCACAACAAGATAATGATAAACGATCAAGTCTTTCTTATCTTCATTAAGTGCAAAAATTCTAGAACAAAAATCATCAGCCAACCTTATCTTTTATATCCATTAGAAGTTTTAATTAGAGAACTTTGTCTAAAATAAAGAGCAACATATCAGGAAGATATCTTATCTAAATTTTTTAATTTCCATCCATCTAGCCATTGAAAAAAATAAGATAAATATACTTGCTGGAGTCCAAGAAAAACAGAACAAGAGTGAAAACAAAAAGATGCTGCTGCTCATTAGGAATTATTCGTATGCAAATTACTATTACTTTAAATTTTCTTTCCTGCACAAAAATTGAGAGGATATTTTAATTATTTATTCGTCATTTGATTTTGATTTGTACTTTGTATGAGATTGAGAGTTACAAGTAGGCTTAGTAGATTGATTGTTAGCTTGAGGAAAGTTAAGAGAATCAAGCTAAGTGCATTATAGCCAAGTGCTTTGGCAAGGACAACTTGTAACTTGTTAATTGTTGGATATAGTGGAACATACCAGTGTGGAATACCAGGTCTCCGGCTTGGTGCTAGAAGAGAGGACTGAGTTCAAGATGGAATCTCTATAAATCAATTTTGCACCCTCCTCTCTCTTATCTCTCTTTATATCGTGCATAATTAATTGTTTTTCTTAGTTGTGTTATATGCTCAGAAAGTTAATCAGAGAGTAACTAGAATATCTTTTCTTAAGTAAAGAGTTAATCAGAAAGTAAAATTGGGAGTTTAACTTTGAAATTACTGTTTGATCTTTTGTGAATTTGAGTAAATTCTTTTGATCTGAATTTTGTTCAAAGATATTAGTTATCTAGCTTATTGTTTTGAAGAAAGTTTTAAAGCCATTAAAGTTGAGTAACTAAGTGGTATGAATTTGTTTGAAATTTTGAAAAGTAAAATTTTTAATAATAACCAATTCACCCTCCTCCTGGTTATTCTTTTGGGACCAATAGAACAAAATAAACATTAATAGCAGTGGATAATATAATAACATATTATAATGTGGAATATAAAAGAGATAGGGACATAAAATTTGAATCCAGACTTAATGTAGAGTTCGGCCTGCTCCTTACTCTCCATGATCCACCAATGCCTCTAATAGAGGACTTCACAACCACTTTATTAGTCACCAACAAATACACACTCAAGTTGAGCAATACATAAGTCAAAACACTTTAGGAAATAAAATATTTCCTTCACTTTGTAATGCACAATTAAATATTTCATAGTGAGGGGTATTAGTGTAATTTATAGTTGTTTAAAAGGGTATTTTTGTCTTGGAATATATGATTTATGACACGGGAAATTTGTACGCGAATGATTAGACGATTTTGGAGTAGGTCGGCATATAGGCCGCCAGCCTATATTTCAAAGCTGCTAGCATAAATACAAAGGACGGCGGCCTAAACACCAGCTTAGAGCATTAAAGGAAAATTTTACGAATTGGAGAATTTGGCCATACGCTAGCCTTTCGGCCGCTGGCGTACAAATGTAGGCAACCGGCGTACCCAAGAAGGCTGCCGGCTTAAGTGACGGCTTTGGATGATTTTGAGCGATCCGAGACATTTAAGTCGCCAGCTTAATTTCCTATGCGTATCAACCTATATTCCTTTGAGAATTGACTCTATAAATTCGTCTTAAACTCAACCCTAAGCCCCATAACCTCTCTTAAACATAAATAAACCCTAGACGACACTCTCTAAGGTGAATTCATCAAGGAATCAGGTAAGTAATCTCTCCTAATACTTTAGTTCATTATAGGATGTATTCTTTCTAAGATTTTATTATTGATTGGTGAAGGGAATCGATTGCTGGTGAAAATTGGAGGAAAACCCTAAGTGTAGGAATTGGGGATTTTAGGTCCACGACAAATTGAAGAAGGTAAGAATCAAATCGGAACTATAATTCATAGATCTTAAGTGTTAGGAGAATTTGAATCATGATTTTTGTTAAGAATGATTGTGAATGTATGAACAATGATGAACAAGTAATCTAAAGCATTAGGGTTTCATTATTTTTTTGGTGTTGATTGGAGATCTGGTGATCCTATGGGTTTCACAAGAGAAAGGTGTGTTGGAGATTCTAGATTGATGAATTAGGGTTCAGGTTTATATTTCTTATGTTGTTATCAATATGTAATTGATTAGTGGAACGGGTGATTCCTTGTTCAGGTCTTTAATTGAAAATAGGATTTCGATTTCTTCAGTGGAAACATGTATGTCCTTATCATGCTTGTTTGTTTGTGCTTGTAGGACTAGTTTACAAATTTGATCTAATTTATATCCGACTATAATTGAATCGAATTTTGGTTGTGAGTGGCTACAGTTAGTAAAGACCGCGTAGAGTGTGATACTAACGTTGGTAACCTGATGATCTATGTGTGAGGTTGTCCCGAGTAGACTCATGCATAGAGATGATTCTGGTAGTTTAGGATTAGTGCGAGTACGGCACCTAGGTATGTGGGAGATTCCCAACATCATATATGTATTATATTACTTATTTTCCTATACTGCTTGTTTTTAAGGAGTCTGAGTTACTCCAAGTTTGGGATTAGTCGCGAATGATCTTGAACTATGTTGTATGTGGGATTAATGAAAAGATAATAGCTGGTGCTTGCTGCATTAGATACTAAGTTGTGTGTGTGAACTGTGTGATGTATGATCATACGCTTGTGTTTTCGGTTTAGATGTACTGGGACTTTGTGCTCATTCCTTTTTATTTTTCAAGAACAGGTAAAGACCAGATAGTGTATGATTTATCAGGCTTTGATGTATTCGTAGAGCTTGGGGAGGACGATAGTGGACCCGATTATCCAGCTGATATGTAGATGGCTAGAGTGGAGTTTCATTTATCATGTTGAGTTGTTAGATTTCCTTTAGGTTTCCCATTGAAGAGATTTTATAAGTTATTTTTTTTTATGTTGGTATGAGGATTTTTATCAGTTGGCTTGGTTTATGCCAATATTGATGTTATTGAAGTTATATTATCTGGATTTTTATATTGAGTATCCTTTATGTGAGTTGTGGAGTTATCTGATGAGTCGTATTGTGGTTTAGATATTTATAGGTTTTGCGTGTTCTTTCGAAGAGAGGACATATTGCGGGTTGTAATGCTTTAGTTTAAGGCAATACGACTTATTTGGTATCAAGCCTTAGGTTGATGATCTTTTAGAATTAAGTTATGAACTCCTTAGGATGGTGAGTGTAAGCCTCGAAAAATTTCAGTAAATAATTCCAAAATAAACTCTAAAAATGATTCCAAATTAAAACTAAACTTCAACTAGTCCTAAATCACGAACGAATCTAGAAATTTCTTAATCTTGAGAAAATAAGATTCCTTAAAAATAAAATAAAAACTCAACAGTCTTCAAATTCAAAACCAAGACGTACGACAAATTCTACACTTAACTTTGACTTGTAAATTAGGTAATATAGAACCCAAAAACAAATTATTAAAAAGTAAATAATGATAAACCTTCGGAAATAAAACCCAATTCAAGAATTTCGAAAACGTTAAGAGATATTAAATACTTAAAAAAAAATTTAAAATAAATTTCTCAAACTAAATGTGATGTATAAACATAAACCCCTAATTTCCAAATTGGTAAAGATCTAAACCGAAAATCACCCGAGAATCCTAGGTGGAATACAATAGTTTAAGTACGACAATCTTGCGCTCTTAACCCTAGAGTCCAAGGTATAGTTTAAGTGTGTAGAGCAGCTCATAGTAATATAAGATCGCTTAAAAATATCAGATTGGTAAATTTTTGCCCTATTTCGAACCCGTTTGGATACAGACTTCGAAAAGCGTGTCCCGAGGCTCGAGATGTCAAAAATATACCATTAACACCGTTAGACTCGTATTTTCGTAAGGATTTCAAAAATATCAGTTTTATAATTTTTCGATAACTAGATATATCTGATTTTGCGATTATATTCGTATTTCTTCATTACCGGTAATTAACTAGTCTTTTACTATTCACTACTATTCATTACACAATTTTACTACTCTCGTAAAACCTTATATTTTTAGATAAATATTTTATATATCATAGAAAATTCTATTTTTCTAAAATTTAGTTCGTTTGGGTTTTTACGGGATCAGTTTCTATTTAAGACCCGATACTAAAAATAAATAAATTAATTTAATAATTGGAAAATATTTGAAAAATATTTTTTTTCATAAAACAACTTTTTATAATTTTTCGGCTTACAAAAATATTATTTATAGCTCATATTCGCGTATTTTGATCATACCGGTAACTTATTTGATAATTCACTAAAATAAATAAATAAATTAGCTTATTTTAGTTATAAAAAAAATCTGCTACAAATATCTAGAATGAATTTTCTATTTATTTTTATTTTATTTTATTTTATTATGAAAGTACTCTTACAACCCATACCTTTAAGTATACCTTTCACACATCACTTCTTTTTCACTTCAATCTTTCTACATTTATTTCACTTCATGGCAGATTTTTGACCTCTTTTGCTGCCTTTTGTCCTTGATTTACCCCCAATTTGATTAAATAAATCTCTTTCAACCTTTCTTTAAGAAGCTACACATACCATTAATTACACATTACAATTTAAGTTAAAAACCAACCAAACTCCTCCTTCTCTCTCCTCTATTTCATGTCAACCTAGTAGAAGTAGTGGCTACCCAATTTCTTTTTTTTTTTTTTTTTTTTTACTTCATTAAAGTGTCTTAAAACTCCTTCTATCTTTCTCTCTCATTCACACATTAAACCTTTGTCATTCTTCACTTTTCCTCTCTATTTTCCTCTCATTCTTTCTTCATTTTCTCTTGTTCTTATAAGAGAAGCTTGCTCCCCTATTCCTTATTTGGGCTCCCACACATATTTCTCAAGATCCTTTGATAAAACTCTTGTCCAAAGCTTCCATAGATGATATAGGTAAAGTATAGTGAGAGTTTCATGCATCAAATGACCTTCCATAAGCTTAAAAGCTAAGGATGATGATGCCAAAATGAAACACTCCTCTTATCCATATTATTCTCTTGTATTATTATTATTTTCTTGCTAAAAGTAGTTATATTTTGTAGATCTAACTTTTTTTGTAGCTTTGATTATGTTTATGTTTAGATCTATGAGTTTATAGCTTACTACCATGGATTTCTTTTATATTTATGTTCATAGAAAGTGTAGAACTTGGTTTTGAACTCAAACAAAAATGGTGAAATTCGTATCTAGGCAAGACCCATTTTTAAAAACCACTTTCCAAGTGTCAAAATGGAATTTTTACTTGAGATAATGAAGGCTTAGTGTATATATCATCAAGACTTCTTTTATATGGTTCAAAGGTGATTTTCAAAGATTTTTTCAAAACAAAATTCTATTTTCGGATCTAGCCAAAGACATAACTTAAAAACATGTTTTCCAACTCAAAAATGAAGTTTTTTTTTCAAGATATGGAAGGCTCTTAAAATAGGATATGTAAGGGATGAATTTTCATAAGTTTAGATAGATTTTATCAAAAGATATGTCCAAAAATAAATTTTGTAAATTCGGATCTCAACCAAGACCAATTTTGAAAACTCATTTTTCAACACCAAATTAAAGGATTTGTTTAAAAAATGAAAGGCTTATGGAATAGATATCAATAGGAGATGTTTTTGATAAGTAAATGGTAGATCTACTAATAGAGATTCTCAAAATAGGAAGAGATTGCAAAGTATAAAATTTGAGTTTTATTCTAACTTTGTGAAATTCGGATGGTTTCAAGACCATGCTTTAAAAACCCTTTTATCAACTCCAAAACTTGTGTTTTATATGAAAAATGAAGAGTGTAGGTCATAGATATCATCAAGTAAAGATTTTTATAAGTTGAGATAGAATTTACTAAGAAAAACATGTAGAACAAGGAGTAGAAATAAAGTAGGAAAATTTGAGTTGTTTGTCATTTTAAGAAATTCGTAATAATTGAGTAATGGCATGAAAACACTGACTTTTCAAACTCAAAATAGAAGTTTTATTAAACAAATGAAGTCCTTAGTGGACAGGTATGGTTGAGCCTTAATTTTCTAAGTATCAAATGATTTTTACTTAAAGGAATCACCACAAAAACAATTTTTACAAAATTCGGATTTTGGGATGAACCCATTTTAAAAACATGTTTACAAAGTGTAAAATGGGAATTTTTATTGAAAAATAAAGGTCTTAGTGAATATACATAAAGAAGACTTAATTTAAAAAAAAATAAAAAAAATTATCAAGGAATTTTTCTAAAAACATGTGGGAATTATCAAGAATACAATACTAGCCTTTCTAAGTTAATTTTTCATAAAGTCTTACAAAGAAAAAGTTTTCTAAAAATTTTTTTATTAAATATCATCAAGAACATGTATATATATATATATATCTCATGACATATCATTTATGATAGTAATTTGTTCATATTGCATGTATACTTGCTTTGGATAATAGAAACTTCATGAACTTTCACAAAATCAATTTTCAAAAATTGTTTTCGCTACTGATTTGATCTAATCAGATCTTTTCGAAGCTTCAAATTTTTCAAAACTTAAATATGATATTATAATTAGATAGATCTTTCAAAGTAGATCGCAATCGATATATAATTTGCTAAATTCCGAGTTAAAACGACCAAGTTATGGCCGTTTTAAGTTGAAATTACCACGTAAGACAAGAATTACGAATTTTCTATTTTTGTTAAATAGTTTGGATTAGTTAAGTGATGAAATACTTATTGGGGTATTTTTTTCCTTTTTATGTGGCCCCGAAATCAACGATTCCATACCACCAGATTACTTTTACTAAGAGACCGATGATCCAACGGCCGAGTGAGTTTTCCTCTTATTTTGTTACCTTGCTTGTGCTTGTAGTTAGTTGCTAGTTGCTAGTTGCTAGTTGCATTATAATTATAAGAACAAGATAAAAATCGATATGAATGGGGATGAGATAGATGATGAGACTTTGATGTATGTATGCCAAAGAATACTAAAGCATATCGAAACCATAATTCGATTGGATAACTGTACTGTTCATATTATTTCTGTTTATATGTATGATATTGGTTGGTGACTCTAAAGAATGTATGAATAATTTGACCTAAGTAAAAATTAAATTGGTCATGCATCACATTGGACATGTTGCATTTGGTAGCATGCTACTCCTACGTAGGTCGATCGGTATGGTCCGAGGACTCGTTTGGAGAATGAGACCCGGTATCAGAGCTCATTCATAGGGAATTAAGGTGCACTGGGGATGTATTCCATGTATGAGCCTAGCCGAGTCGAGTGCTATGAGCCTGGGGGGCTTCGGGGACTAGCAGCGATCGTCTAGACTTTCAATACCATCCCTAACCCTTGATATGTAGAGCGTTGTATGGGTTCTGGATACCCATACATAATTGTCTGCTCATGTGTTTGTTCACGCATAGCAAATGGAAGATTTATAACTTGTTTATTATGGTGCGAAATTAAGAGAACTCTCACTAAGCTAATGTAGCTTATACCCCAGTAGATGTTTAATTAAACAAGTTAGCTCAAGAATGCTACATTGGGACTGAGATGGTTGGAGCTGAATATGACTTCGGGATTCCAGCAGGAAGTAAGAATACTTGAAGATATTAGCTAGGTTTTGTGAATTGCTTTGTAATAGTTTTATGTAGTGAAACCTTTTGATGAATTGTAATTAAAAATATAGTGAATTGTATTTTCTTTACATTGTTACTCAAGTTGTATTAATATGAAATATATCACTCCGATGTGTCTCCTCTATGTGTTAGATGCCTTGTACATAGTATGGAAGTCTTCACGTGACTGAGACGGTTATTCCTAGGTTTTAATATTGTGTACGGTGGACTACCACGTTTAGGTATCCTTCGGGGCGTGATAGTTTAGTTGGTATCAGAGCAACCAGGTTTTGGGAATTAGGTGGGAAGACTTTAGGAGAATAGAATGTTAAGATACGATCTTAGGAATTGATAGGTGAGTGTTAGATAACCTTAAATAAAGAAGAAACTAGATTTAGCTCAATGAACCTTAAGATGCGACTTTCGATTATTAAAGATTTGAATTCTATCTTGGAGACTTTTGGAAAACATAGAAACGACATATAAAAAGGAAGATTGAAAATATTTGAGGGGACAATCGAATCTATTCTAGCAATTACAAAATACAGGAATAAGTGACCTTACCCGACTCTTGGTTCAAGCCAATAATAGAAATGATAGATTACCCTTTTGACCTATGAGACCACTGGGTGGGAAGGATTAACTGCACGCTTTCACCGTTTTTTTAAATAAAGGTTTAAAGAAAATAAAAAATGTAACTCTTTTTCTAAACCATAAGCAACTTGTGTGTAGTATAATTAGGCTAACGGGACCTTTTCGTCTTGTTTCTAGGAGATTACATGAGGAGAACATGCAACAAGTCATAGACCTTCTAGGATGTTTGGTGGATGCATAAAAGCTCCTCTTGCAACAAGTGCTTATTATGAATGTGTCAGTTCAGGTGGAAGGACCCCACCAAGTGACAATGCGAGGAATTAAGACTCCTTCTTCTATGGCTAGTTCAAGCTCCAAAGTCAGGAGGTCTAAGATAACTAGCTTATCTGTTAAAAACAAACCTTATAAGAGGCATCAGATCCATTACTAGAAGTGCAAGGAAGGTCATTATCTAAAACAGTGTCCACAGCTGAAGCACAAGTGTTACCTCTGTGGGGATCCCGAGCATAAGATTATGAAATGTCAAGGAAGAAAACCCTAAAGTGCTTCATCTGCAAATAGCCGGACACTGGGCGAGTAGATGCCCCCAAAAGAATTAACAAGTGAATAGCTGCCCTTGTTTGGAAGAAGTCAGTCTCTAGAAATAGCAATAGATCTCGTGTTGAGCGTTAGGAGCAAACAACTTTTTGAGTAAAAAGAACAAAGAAGTTTTGAAAATGTAAACCAATGTTGTGGTTTATCATCTAGTTCATGAATTGACTCCAATGTATGTTTTGCATCCTTTCTTTGAACTTTTGTAAAGGAAGACTTACATTTTCTCTTGCTTTCATGTATTTCGTTTTTGAATATTATGAAGTTCCTCTTATTGATTTTGATTTCAGTAGAATTTCAATATTTCTTATATATGTTTTTGTTTCTGCATTTCTGTGTTCTATATTTCTAATAAGTTTCTTTAAGTTTCTTCGAACGCTTAAAACGTGATAAAAGATTTAGAATTTTCACCCGAGCTTAATAAAACAGTAGGAGACATACTCAACCACAATAAGAACCCATCATGACTCCTTTAAGACCCGAGAACCGAACGATAGCTGAACCACCTAACCTAGAGGGAGATGCTTCAATCGAGATTGGATGACTCACTAGTCAGATAAGAAATTACATGCAACAGACTCAAGCCAGCTCAACATCTATACCTGTAAGATATGTGCAAGAAATGACGCAAGACGAGCCACTACGCCTCAATTCCACTAAAGCCTCTTACCATGCTTCATAAAGTGTAACCAGTATTTCGACGGAGCTTTTGGAAAACCAGATGAGGCAGAGGATTGGTTAGCACACATTGAAGGTCCTTTAATGCTTTTGAGGTACACCACTTGAGAGTTAATTATGGGACCTATATGCTCCGCTTACATGCCCAAGTATGGTGGGAATCTAAAGAAAGAGAGTTAATGTCTCCAATTACATGGGAGATATTTAAATATGAGTTTTTGGATAAATATTTCCCTATGAGCTTAAGAGTCCAGTACAGTGCAAATTTCCTCAATATCTCACAAGGAGATCGTAGTGTGGAACAGTATGAAACCGAGTTCAGTAGATTGTTGCAATACGCTCCAGAATCATATAAACAAAGTGAGGAACTTAAAAGACAGGTTAAAAAGAAGATCTTCGAACTCGATTGGAGGAATTTGATATCAGGAGTTATCAAGGATTGCTAGAAAGAGCACGGATAATAGAAAATGCCCAAAGGATAAGGCAAGAAAGAAATAATAAGGAATTGGAGTTTTACGTTACAATGACCCCAAGTCAAAAAGTTGGAAACTTCACTTGGATGATGACCCAAACATGGAAGAAGACACAATATTGGATAAGATACAATGTTGGAAATGTAAGAGAAAGCATTACCCTATGCAGTGTCCATAACTTCAATTCAAGTGTTACCTCTATGGGGACCCTGGTCACAAAATTGAGAAGTGTCCCAAAAAGACGACCACCGCATGCTTTCTTTGCACAAAAAAAGGACATTTGGCTAAAACCTACCCTGAACAGGATAACCCGCATGTTACTTCACTGGATCTACCAAGGAAGAAGAGGAAGAGATATAATAGGAATAAAAGCAACAAAGGAAAAAGGAATCGAAGTTCTTCAGGAACATCTTCATCCGGAAATCTCGTCTACAACCCTCACATATTAGTGTATGGAGAAGCTAGTGATGAGGAGTTGGAGTCCATTGCCATGGAAGGAAGTGAGGATCAAAGATGCAACTCGGTACCAGGTTAGTTATACCCTCAGACTACTGCATATTCTTGCCTACCAATAAAATCAAGGAGATAGGTTATTGGAAATACCCTCGGATTAAATAGCTAGACTAAGAATAGGAAAGCTCAAGACCATTAAAGTCTAGTATGAGCCAATGATGTAAACTAAAACAAAACTTGATTAATTTAATGAATTCTAAGACACCCCTCTTACAACTTCTTGTAAATAAAGAACTTTGAAAGATCGAAAATCTATGACGATCGTGACATAAAAGTTAAAACTTCAGAAATCAAATCTCAATTACCAAACTCCATAATATCTTCATAAGTAACAATTATACAATAAAGCAATGAGATCTCTTGATTTCAACCCCATCAAGATGATCATGATGATAAGAGTTTAAAACAATGATGACCTTATTATTTAAAGAAATATGGATATCAAAGCATAATATTGTATATATAGCTACATAAGAATGGAGAAGCGAATCTGCAACCTTCATTAGTCAAAGTAATTGAGTCATGTAATGTCGTATTGTCGTGACTCATCTAGTGTCGGTCGAGTCGTCTATGGTCTTGAGTAAAGTCCGTGTCGTTTTCCAAAAGAGTCATGTAAGTGAAGGTTGGAATCGCTAAGCCAAATCTTATTAATTTGTATGAGCTATATTTCATAAAATATCTGTCATACAAAATTTAGAAATGGTATGAACCAAAGCATAAACCAGTGCTAGAAATATAACTCGAAATTCCCAATCTCTTCTCAATAAATGATACACACGTAACAAGTTTTGCGGCAAAACTTTCTTTAAGGTGGGGGATGATGTAAGCCCCGGAAAATTTCAGTAAATAATTCCAAAATAAACATTGAAAATAAACCCTAAAAATGACTCCAAATTAAAATCTAACTTCAAATAATCCTAAATCACGAACGAATCCAAAAATTTCTTAATCCCGAGAAAATAAGATTCCTTAAAAATAAAATAAGAACTCAACAGTCTTCAAATTTAAAACCACTACGTACGACAAATTCTACACTTAACTTTGACTTGTAAAATCAGGTAATATAGAACCCAAAAACAAATTGTTAAAAAGTAAATAATGATAAAACTTCAGAAATAAAACCCAATTCAAGAATTCCAAAAACACTAAGATATATTAAATACTTAAAAGATAAAATTTAAAATAAATTTCTCAAATTAAATGTGATGTATAAACATGAACCCTCAGTTTCCAAATTGGTAAAGATCTAAACCAAAAATCACCCGAGAACCCTAAGTGGAATACATTAGTTTAAGTCCGGCAATCTTGCGCTCTTAACCCTAGAGTCTGAGGTGTAGTTTAAGTGTGTAGAGCAGCTCGTAGTAATACAAGATCGCTTAAAAATATCAAATTGGTAAATTTTTGACCTATCTCGAACCCATTTGGATATAAACTTAGAAAAGCGGTCCCGAGGCTCGAGATATAAAAAATATACCATTAATACCATTAGACTCGTATTTTCATAAGGATTTCAAAAATATCATTTTTATAATTTTTCGATAATTAGAAATATCTGATTTTGAGATTATATTCGTATTTCTTCATTACGGGTAATTAACTGGTCTTTTATACTATTCACTACTATTCATTACACAATTTTACTACTATCGTAAAACCTTATATTTTTAGATAAATATTTTATATATCATAGAAAATTCTATTTTTCTAAAATTTAGTTCGTTTCGGGTTTTTACGGGATCAGTTTCTATTTAAGACCCGATACTAAAAATAAATAAATTAATTTAATAATTGGAAAGTATTTGAAAAATATTTTTATTTTCAAAAACAATTTTTTATAATTTTTCGGCTTACAAAAATATTATTTATAACTCATATTTGCGTTTTTGATCATACCGGTAACTTATTTGATAATTCACTAAAATAAATAAATAAATTATCTTATTTTAATTATAAAAAATCTACTACAAATATCTAGAATGAATTTTCTATTTATTTTTATTTTATTTTATTTTATTAAGAAAGTACTCTTACAACCCATACCTTTAAGTATACCTTTCACACATCACTTTTTTTTCACTTCAATCTTTCTACAATTTATTCATCACTTCATGGCAGATTTTTGACCTCTTTTGCTGCCTTTTGTCCTTGGATTTACCCCCAATTTGATTAAAATAAATCTCTTTCAACCTTTCTTTAAGAAGCTACACATACCATTAATTACACATTACAATTTCAAGTTAAAAACCAACCAAACTCCTCCTTCTCTCTCCTCTATTTCATGTCAGCCTAGTGGAAGTAGTGGCTACCCAATTTCTTTTTTTTTTTTTTTTTTACTTCATTAAAGTGTCTTAAAACTCCTTCTATCTTTCTCTCTCATTCACACATTAAACCTTTGTCATTCTTTCACTTTTCCTCTCTATTTTCCTCTCTTTCTTTCTTCATTTTCTCTTGTTCTTACAAGAGAAGCTTGCTTCCCCTATTCCTTATTTGAGCTCCCACACATATTTCTCCAAGATCCTTTGATAAAACTCTTGTCCAAAGCTTCCATAGATGATATAGGTAAAATATAGTGAGAGTTGCATGCATCAAATGACCTTCCATAAGCTTAAAAGCTAAGGATGATGATGCCAAAATGAAACACTCCTCTTATCCATGATTATTCTCTTGTATTATTATTATTATTTTCTTGCTAAAAGTAGTTATATTTTGTAGATCTAACTTTTTTTTGTAACTTTGATTATGTTTATGTTTAGATCTATGAGTTTATAGCTTACTACCATGGATATCTTTTATATTTATGTTCATCGAAAGTGTAGAACTTGGTTTTGAACTCAAACAAAAATGGTGAAATTCGTATCGAGGCAAGACCCATTTTTAAAAACCACTTTCCAAGTGTCAAAATGGAATTTTTACTTGAGATAATGAAGGCTTAGTGTATATATATCATCAAGACTTCACTTTATATGGTTCAAAGGTGATTTTCAAAGATTATTTTTCAAAAAAAATTCTATTTTCGGATCTAGCCAAAGACATAACTTAAAAACATGTTTTCCAACTCAAAAATGAAGTTTTTGCTCAAGATATGGAAGGCTCTTAAGATAGGATATGTAAGGGATGAATTTTCATAAGTTTAGATAGATTTCATCAAAAGATATGTCCAAAAATAAATTTTGTAAATTCGGATCTCAACCAAGACCAATTTTGAAAACCCATTTTTCAACATCAAAATGAGGGATTTATTTAAAAAAATGAAAGGCTTATGGAATAGGTATCAATGGGAGATGTTTTTGATAAGTACATGGTAGATCTACTAATAGAGATTCTCAAAATAGAAGGAGATTACAAGATATAAAATTTGAGTTTTATTCTAACTTTGTGAAATTCGGATGGTTTCAAGATTATGCCTTTAAAACCCTTTTACCAACTCCAAAACTTGTGTTTTATATGAAAAATGAAGAGTATAGGTCATAGATATCATCAAGAAAAAAATTTTATAAGTTGAGATGGGTTTTGCTAAGAAAAACAGGTAGAAGAAGGAGTAGAAATAAAGTAGGAAAATTTGAGTTGTTTGTCATTTTAAGAAATTCGTAATAATGGAGTAATGGTATGAAAACACTTACTTTTCAAACTCAAAATAGAAGTTTTATTAAAGAAATAAAGTCCTTAGTGGTTAGGTATGGTTGAGCCTTAATTTTCTAAGTATCAAATGATTTTTACTTAAAGGAATCACCATAAAAACAATTTTTACAAAATTCGGATTTTGGGATGAACCAATTTTAAAAACATATTTACAAAGTGTAAAATGGTTATTTTTATTGAAAAATAAATGTTTTGATGAATATACATAATGAAGACTTAATTTTAACAAGATTAAACAAATGTTATCAAGGAATTTTTCTAAAAACAAGCGGGAATTGTCAAGAATACAAGACTAGCATTTCTAAGTTGATTTTTCAGAAAGTCTTACAAAGAAAAAGTTTTCTAAAAATTTCTATTGTTAAATATCATCAAGAACATGTATATATATATATATATATATCTCGTGACATATCATTTATGATAGTAATTTGTTCATATTGCATGAATACTTGCTTTAAATAATAGAAGCTTCATTAACTTTATAAAATCAATTTTCAAAAATTATTTTTGCTACTGATCTGATCTGATTAGATCTTTTCGAAGCTTCAAAGTTTTCAAAACTTAAATATGATATTAGAATTAGATAGATCTTTCGAAGTAGATAGAAATCGATATATAATTTGCTCAATTCCGAGTTAAAACGACTAAGTTATGGCCGTTTTAAGTTGGAATTCTCCTGTAGGACGAGAATTATGAATTTTCTAGTGTTGTTAAATAGTTTGGGTATTTCTTCCTTTTTAAGTGACCCCAAAATCGATGTTCCCATGCCATCGGATTACTTTTACTAGGAGACCTGTGATCCAATGGCCGAGTAAGTTTTCCTCTTATTTTGTTACCTTACTTGTGCTTGTAACTAGTTGCATTAGAATTATAAGAACAAGATAAAAACCGATATGAATGGGGATGGGATAAATGATGAGACTTTGATGTATGTATGCCAAAGAATACTAAAGCATATCGAAAACATAGTTTGATTGGATAACTATACTGTTCATATTATTTCTGTTTATGTGTATGATATTGGTTGGTGACTCTAAAGAATGTATGAATAATTTGACCTAAGCAAAAATTAAATTGGTCATGCATCACATTGGACATGTTGCATTTGGTAGCATGCTACTCCTACATAGGTCAATCGGTATGGTCTGAGGACTCGTTTGGAGAATGAAACCCGGCATCAGAGCTCATTCATAGGGAACTAAGGTGCACTGGGGATTTATTCCATGTATGAGCCTAGCCGAGTCGAGTGCTATGAGCCTGGGGGGCTTAAGGGACTAGCATCGGTCGTGTAGACTTTCAATACCATCCCGAACCCTTGATATAGAGGACGCAAATCCGTTCTGTGTATGAGTTCTAGATACTCATACATAATTGTCTACTCATGTATTTGTTCATGCATAGCATATGGATGATTTATAACTTGCTTGCTATGGTGCGAAATTGAGAGAACTCTGACTAAGCTAGTGTAGCTTATGCCCCAATAAATGTTTGATTAAATAGGTTAGCTCAAGAATGCAACGTCGAGACTAAGATGGTTAAAGCTGAATATGACTTTGGGATTCCGACAGGAAGTAAGAATACTTGAAGATATTAGCTAGGTTTCGTGAATTGCTTTATGATAGTTTTATGTAGTGAAACCTTTTGATGAATTGAAATTAAATGTATAGTGAATTGTATTCCTTTACGTTGTTACTCAAGTTGTATCAATATGGAATGTATCACTCCGATGTGTCTCCTCCATGTGTTAGACGCCTTATACATAGTATGGAAGCCTTCGCATGACTGAGGCGGTCATTCCTAGGCTTTAATATTGTGTACGGCAGACTACCACGTTTAGGGTACCCTTCAGGGTGTGACAGTGAGCATTGATGAGTGGGGTAGAAATAATAGGAGTTGGTTATATATATAGTTTTATAGTATCTTGTAGTTTATATAGCGTTTAATCTTTGATGATAGTTTTTCCTTTTTATCTTATGTTTTGGTGTATGCTTATAATAGAATGCTGCCAAGAAGGAGAGCCCCTAAAACTGGTCCCTCTAGGAATGGTGATGAGGAACAAGCCCCTGTGAACCAACCATGCTTGAACCAAGTACTTGGAGACATGCGCCTACCACTGCCTCCACCTATAGGACAGCAGGTCCCTAATGCTGTTGTAGGACGACAATTACCTGTTGATGTTGCACGGTTGATGCAGGCAGTGAATGCTCTGTTAGGAGTAGTTACCCACTAACAGCAAACTATGAGGTAGGATATGCAAGTGGTGCAGGCCAATGCTAAGGCATGGAGACAGGAGGCACAGAGGAACAATGGCAATGGTAGAAATGGAGGCCATGGAACAAGATATGCCGATGTGCTCAGTCTCAACAAGTTTGTAGGCCTAGTCTAAAAATTTGAGCCCTAACCTGGGTAGCCCTTTGAGGCTCAATTGTGGATAAAGGAGGTGGAAAAGACATCTACTGCATTGGACATTCCAGATAATAAAAAGGTTGAATATGCCTCCTATTTGCTAATAGGGAGAGCAAACAACTGGTGGATGAGCACCAAGCGTCACATGGCAGGAGCAAGCATGTGGAATATGTTCAAACAGGCTTTCTACAAGGAGTTCTTTCCCGATAGTGTGAAGCAGAAGATGCTTAGAGTATTATACATTGCAATAGGCAAGATGACTGTAGAAGGGTATGAAGCTGAGTTGCACCGATTGATAAGGTTTCTACTAGACCCCCCTAAAGGAAAGTGAAGAGGCCAAAGTGAGCAGGTTTATCACTGGTCTAGAGCCTGAAATTCAATATCAAGTCCATCTGATGGACTTGAATAACTACTCTGCTATGGTCAACAAAGCTAAGACAGTGGAGTAGGGCTTAAAAAAATTAAGGGGTGTGAAACTTATAGGAGCCAGATCTATTATGGAAAGTAACCAGCTGCTAGTGTTCTTTATCAAGACAGGGGGAAGAGACCAGTTACACAGCAGAACATACCAGTAATTCAGGGTGCAGAAAAGAAGTCCATCAGATGCCTTGGACCTCACGACATCAAGGAATGTAATGGCCTAAGAACGTATGCTTTACATGTGGCAAGGTGGGATATAGCCATAAGTTTTGCATAAAGAGAAGCATTCCCTAAGTCTATTGCTTTAAGTGTGGGTAGAGAGGGCATAAGGCCATTGACTATAAGGAGCCAAGAAGACTTCTGGGTTTAGCAGACCATATGGGTCGAACTCAAGGTAGACTAGGACAAAGGGTGCCAGCCAAGGTGTATGCCCTCCAGCATCGAGACACCTCCAGCGTGGACACTATAGCAGCTATGCTTCATATACCGCTGCATAGTGTCTATGTTCTCTTCGATACTAGTGTAAGTTTTTCTAGTATATCTAAATCTTTTGCTGCTATTTGTGGTGTACATGTTGAATTTATGCATGTATGCTTGTTTGTGAATACACCTCTAGGAAGCGGAGCTATGTTGAATAAGATATGTAGAAATGTGGATATTGAGATGATGGGTAGACATCTACCTGCAGATCTTGTAGTCATGCATATGGTAGATTTTGATGTAATATTAGTAGTACATTGGTTAGTGAAGCATCATGCTGTAATAGACTGCTATAATTTAGCTGTGAAGTTTAGTCTGCCCGATGGAGATCAATTTGAGTATGGACTTGATATACAAAGACCTCTAACTCTGCCTACCTATGAGTTGTGGGGAAAGTCATCTTTGGCAGCTATGACAATAGAAAAGGAGCAAGGACAGATGTTACACAGATAGTGGTTCTGTGTGAATACCCTAATGTGTTTCCAGAAGACTTACCGGGATTACCACCAGAGAAAGAAGTAGAGTTCTGTATAGATTTGAAGCCAGGTACCTTACTAATTTCAAAAACACCTTACAAAATGGCTCCTACAGAACTTGTTGAGTTAAATATACAGTTGGAAGAATTACTCAAAAAGTTTATCAGACCTAGTGTGTCGCTATGGGGAGCTCTAGTATTGTTTGTGAAGAAGAAGGATGGGAGCATGAGATTATGTATAGATTATCGGAGTTGAATCAGGTAACGATCAAGAATAAGTACCCGTTACCTAGAATAGATGACTTATTTGATCAGTTATCAAGAGCAAGGATATTTTCTAAGATTGATCTTAAGTTTAGATATCACCAGCTACGGGTTAAGCAGAGGATATTCAGAGGACAGCTTTTAGGACTTAGTATGGGCATTACAAATTCATTGTCATGCCTTTTGGTCTGACGAATGCACCGGTAGTATTTATGGATCTCATGAACAGAGTCTTTCGAGACTACTTAAACCTTTTTGTGATAGTATTCATTGATGATGTGCTGGTGTATTCTAAGTCAAAGGAGGAACATGAAGAGCATTTGAGACTAGTTTTGACCATACTATAAGATGAGAAACTATATGTTAAATTCACCAAGTGTAAATTCCGGTTAAAACAAGTGTCTTTCTTGGGACACATTATAGATGGTAACAGAATTTCTGTGGATCCTGACAAACTGAAGGCAATGGTTGAATGGCCAAGACCTAAAAGCATGTATGAGATCAGAAGTTTTCTAGGAATGGCAAGTTATTAGAGAAGATTTGTAGAAGACTTTTCCAAGACAGCAATTCCATTAACTAGGTTGACACAAAAAGGGGTGAAGTACGTATGGAGTGATGAATGTGAGAGTAGTTTCCAACGATTAAAGGAGAAGTTAGTGTCAGCCCCAGTGTTGGCTTTACCTATGAGTGGTGAAGAGTATATTATATATAGTGATGCTTCAATACAAGGGTTAGGTTATGTGTTGATGCAGGGAGGCAGGATGATAACATATGCTTCCCGACAGTTGAAGCCATATGAGAAGAACTACCCAACTCATCACCTGGAACTAGCAGCAGTAGTTCATGTATTGAAGCTTTGGAGACATTACCAGTAAACCCTAATTTTTAGGGTAATTTCAAGCTTAAACCCTAAGCCGAAAAGTCAATCGGAAACCCTATGTCAACAAATCCTTAGAAACCTTAGCAGTTTAGATCGGCAACTCTGTGTTCTTAAACCAAGAAGTCAATGAGTGGAGAGTGTAGATTGGTTCATAATAATATTAGGATGATTGAAAATATCAAATTTGTGAATTTTCGACCTATTTCAAACCCGATCGGATATAAACTTTGAAAAGCATGTCCCGGGGCTCGAGATACTAAAATTATATTATTAGTACCGTTAGATTCGTAATTTTATACGATTTTCATATATCAATTATATAATTTTTTGGGTTATAAAAGTTACAGTTATAGGCTTTTTTTCGTATTTTCATTTCTACCAATACTTTAATTGTCTAATCTACTTTTTGATTTCTTATCACACTATTCAAAAGTACAACCACCCATACCCTATTCTTACATTCTCACAACCTATTCTTACAATAATACATCATTTTCCTTAGATTTACTTTTTCAATACATTATATTACTTAAATTAATTTTAAATTTGAATTTATTACACAAAATAAATATCAAACATCTCTCCCCCTTTACCAAACCAGCACCCCCCTCTTTCTCCCTCTCAATTTTTTTTTTCCTTCTTTCATTACGCAAACCCTAATCTAATCCTCTACAAACCCCTTTATGCCTTTCACTTTTCATTTTTTCTCTCTTTCTCTCTAAACAAATTCTTGCATTTTGGTTTTCTCTCTCACTCTCCCTCTCCTTATTGTCGTGACCCTCCCACACACACACACATATACACATTTTCTTCAAGTTTTCTTACTCCACACATCAAATAGGTAATAGATCTACACCCTACCACTTTAAAAACATGTAATGGCAAGATCATATATGTGTGATTCCACTCAAAATCCCCATGAGCTGTATGCTAAGGATGTGAAAACACTTGAACATGAGATCCTTGCTATCACAATGTTGTAGGTTTTATTATTTAAGTTATTTTGCTATTATTTTGCTTTATTATTGAATTATGTTGTTATTATTATATTTTGTGCATGTATTCATCATTTAACCTTATCTACGTAATGGTCATAATGCATTTTCATTTATGACTAGTATAATAAACTAGATCTAGTTATTTTGAGTACATAAATGCCTTTGGTTTTTGTTTTATGTACATAAAGGACATGTAGTAGCATGATAATAGTGGGAAAATGTTAGAAAGCTTAAGATCTATTTTAGTTTCAACAAAAAATTTCTTTTGAAATTCAGATCTAAAAAGAACCTTATATAGAAAAGCTATTTTTCAACTTTAAAATAAGTATTTTACATTAAAAATGAAAGGCTTAGGGAATAGGTATCATAAATAAGTGGTTTTGATGAGTAAAGCTTAGATCTACCACGAGATATTTTCAAAACAAGAAAAGTTTATAAAAGTTATGTTAATATTATGTTTCAATCCCAACAACAAACTTAAAATTCATAATAAGGAAGGCTTGATATGTAAACACCTATCTTTCAACCCTAAAACAAGATTTTTAATAAAGAAATGGAAGCCTTAAGGAGTAGGTTTGGTTAGGAATTAATTTTAGAAAGATTAAATGAGTTTTACAAAAGAAACAATCTTAAATATGGATTTCAAAAATTCGGATTTAGAAATAACCTTCATTTAAACACCTATTTCCAAGTGCAAAATGAGGATTTTAATGGAACAATAGGAGTCCTAGGGAATACATGTAATAAAGACCCAATTTTTACAAGGATAAATGAAATTTATCAAGGTATAATACTAAAATAAGGAAAGGTTTCAAAGTATAGATTAAATAATGCTTTCATTCCTTAAAATTTTGGAAAATTTGTAACTAGGTAAACCCCCTATTTAAACATCTATTTTCCAACTCTAAAATGAAAAAAAAAAATTATTAAAATAATGAAGGTGATAGGCATATAGGTCATTAAGGTTGAATTTTGATGAAAACAAGTGTGTTTTTGCAAAGAATAAACTAGTTTTCTTAAGTCTAGTAATTTCTAAAGTTTTACAAAGCAAAAGTTTTCTAAAAAAGAATTATTTATATCATATATCATTGAGGATGTGTATATAGATAGCTCATCTCATGACATTCATGATAATAACTTGTCGGTAATGCATGTACATATAATGCACTTGGTAGAAACAAAGCTAGGAAAATAGTGTCTTACACATCCCATGGAGCATTGTCTAAGTACATGAGAAAATAGATTGACCAACACCCATGGATCATGCATGATATTGAGTTATTTATGTATATAAAAGAGTCTTTCAAGATATAATGATAGCTAAGTATCTATCAAAGCTTTGGAATGATGCTTGGATTGAAATTAGAAATTGATTTATAGGTTGGGAATCTCTTATAGCATTTTGTACCCTATTTTTCATGGACCAAACAGCATTTTTTTATGGAAATAACTTCATAAATAGATAGCTCTCGTTGAATAGGTAGAAATTGGTATATAATATGCAAAATTTCGAGCTAAAATGACCAAGTTATGGCCATTTTAAGTTGGAATTTTCTCTTAGACAAACTTTGACGATGTCATGCCCCAAACGGTACCCTAAATGTGATAGTCCACCGCATATAATATTAAAGCTAATGAATGACATCCTTAGTCATGCAGGAGCTTTGATATCACATGCAAGGCATGCTTCCAAGATAGTAGGAGACTCACAGGGGTATTACGTTTAGGCAGATAATAAAAGCATGCAAGAACTTATATAGATAAACATGAAACCTTCATTTAAATAATAATTCCTTACATCATCTTAGGGGCAGTCTCCCATCTTAAAAGTCTTGTTACAACTAAAAGTAATCATAACTATATCATAAGCCACTATAAAGATTTTCTTAGAAGTCTATGTTCAAAACTAAATACATATAACTTCTCCCAAAAACTCCTAGTAGCTTTGGCTCATACCTGGCATACGGGGCTCCTTGGTGCCAACCAAAGGTAATCGTACTGTAACAAAAAGCTATAGGGATATAAGCAAATCTAGCTTAATGAGATAATTCCATCTACAAGACATTTCCATAAATCAAGCAAGTATTTAAACAATCATATGAGAATGCACCAAACATATGAACAATCAAAATACACAAGATTAACCGGAAATCATGTGTAGCATGGATTTTATGCCCTCCATGTCGGGGGTTGGGAGGTTATCGGCCCATACAACCATCAATATTTGCAGATTTACTGGATCCTACTTGCTCTGTAGACTTTCCAGCTCCTACTGGCCCATGTAGACTTTCCGGCTCCTACTAGCCACCACTACAACTTCCTCGTTTTCCTACACGAGAAAATTAGTGAAACAAATATGACTCACGAATATGATATGCATGAATTATTTTCAATATAAGTTTAACCAGATAATGTGAGTTCAAGTTAAAGGCGATAAAAAACGATATTCATCATATCAATGCAAGAATCACAATTTAATTATCAATTCCTCTTTCGATATTTTTAACTTATATTCAACCAATCATAAATTCAAATCACACAATACTTTTATCTTTCCCTAAATTTTTAGTGCTACTAATTACAAGCATAAACAAGGAAATATAACTTAGTAAAGGATTAACTCACTCCATATCGGTAGATCCTAATCAAAGTAGTCTTTCGGAAAAATGATCTTGGTTCCTTCCTCACCTAAATAAGATGAAATACCCAAAATAAGTCTTTCATAGAATTTCTATTTTTGAAGATTCTAAACTTTTCTTAAAATCGCGGTAAAATTGTATAGGAGGAAATTCCAACTGAAAATGGTCATAACTTGCTCATTTTAATTCGGAATTTCGCATATAATATACCATTTTCTACCTATTTGAAAAGATCTATCTATTTCTAAACTTATTTTCATCAAACTAAGTCGTTTGGGTTTTTAAAAAGTGGTGAGCAGACTCACCACGAATTTTAGAAACTTGATTTTCTTCTTTTATCCAAAGCTCATTTTGATGAGATAGGTATTATAATGGTTTGTAAAACCTTTGAAACATATATACACATATTAATTGACTCATATCAAATGTATGAAGTTAATGAAGTTGTCTCAAACTATGAAAAAGTAAAGTCTTTTAAAGATTTTTGGAAAGTGTGAACTTTTGAAATATTTCTTTTTATTTTACTTTGAAAATAGAAAGTTATTTTAGATGAGTATTTTCTTTTCCTAAATTTAATTTTTGTAATCTCTTTAAATTTCTAAGGAATGATTTTATTTTTTAAGCTTAGTATCCAATATTTTTGAAAGTAATAACAATTCTATATTTAGAGAAATAATTTCTTGGTTTCTTGAGATCAATTTATTTTGATGAAAAAAATCTCTAGCACTTGATGAAAAAGTGAATTTTTTGTAAAATCTTTGTTTATTTCAAAAAGTTCCCTCTATGTATGTTTATGAACTCCTCTAGATTTCTTAGAAAAGTTTGTTTAAGAAAATCACTTCCTACTTGTATTTCTAGAAAAGAATTTTTAAGAAAACCTTTCCTTATTTATTTTGTTGAGACAAAAGTCATTATGTTCATGCAGGAATATAAATCATAAAGTTATGAAAACATAAAGAAACATAATAACTTAAAAGAATAGGCTCATAAAGAAATAAATCAAGTATTGGAACCTTAGCTTCATCAAGGTATCCTGGGACTAAGAATAGACTAGTTCCACAAAGAAAAAGAAAATGTTTTGACGAGGACAAGTCTAAGACTAGAAAGACTAGTCTTAAAAACAATATGAAAGTAAATAAATTGCAAGGAAAGTAAATAAATTACAAGGAAAGTAAATAAATTGTAAAACAAATGAGCTTATATGCTCTAAAAGATATGTATAGCTTCATATATATATTTAGATAATTATATACATAAAAGCAACATAAAAGAAATTTGATTCATGTACAAAAACAAAGTATGAACCTATTGTTACTTTCTTTAACCTTTATGGTTTAGAAAACACACAAATGAACATAACGAAAACTTAAAGAAATATTACCTAAAAGAACTAAACTTGAGAGAAGTCTTGGGAGATAATTCTTATAGAATTTTGGGAGAATAATTTTAGTGTAGGAAAGGTGTGAAAGAAGTGGAAGGAAGAGGGGGTATTTATAGGAAAATGTGGGAGGTTAATTGTGTTAATTAAATAAATGAAAATAAAGCAAATTGGAGAGGGGAGGGGGACATGGCCGGCGCAAATAGGAGTGTAGAGCGGGAAAGAATTTTTTTTTTTTAATATTTTTGTTAATGAAAAGTAAGATATGAAAGATGTGAAGTTGTATTGGAAATGAAAATTGTAAGAGGTAGAGGCATGGGTTGTAAGAGTAGGTTGTAAGAAAAACTAGAGATAGATAAATAGTGTAGAATAGTAGTAAATAGTGTAATGTAAAGTAGACATGACAATTTAAGTACCGATAATAAGAAAATACGCGTATAAATGCGATATCTAATATTTTTAGCTACCGAAAAATTATGAAAATGATATTTTTGAAAATCTTATATTTTTACAAGTCTAACGGTATATTCAGAATATTTTTACTATTCCGAGCTCCGAGACACGTTTTTCAAGAACTGTGTCCGATCGGGTTCAAAACGAGTAGCGGTTTTACTAAACTGATCTTTTTAAGCTTCCTTAGATAATTACAAACTATTCTGGTCACTAAACTCTTTCTTGCTTTCTTAGGATTTCTTACACAGGAATGTCGGACTTCAACGGTTACGATAGACTAGGATTTTGTTGACTTTAGAGATCCGGTTGACTTCTAATTAGGGTTTAAGCTTTAATTGATCACAAAATTTCGGGGGTTTACAGAAGAACTTATTAGAATATAATTTATAAGTTCATTCAAACTACATAGAAATACTCATTGGAGTTATTTCTATTGATTAGGAGACTTAGGAGACGGACTAGATCTTCTCAAGGACTATTACGATTAAGTGGATTTTCGCGCCATAGTAAAGTGAGTTCACTATCCTTAAATTACATGCTCTTGATTGTGCTTGTAATAATAGTGGCATTAGAACTAGGACAAGATAAAAATTGAAATGCGTATGTGAATCTTGTTTGATTGAATTGATGATAAGATTATTGAAATGGGAATTTTTATAAATATTTGTATGATTTAGTATAGAATTGAAGTGTCTGATATATCTATGATCGCCCATAATTTGTTTAAATAATATGACGTGATCTTATAATTAAATTGACCATGCATACCCTATGTTGAGTCACATTACATTTGTTATTATACCTTTGTGAGAAGAAGGCATAACAGTTAGGCAACGAGTGGGCTGGAAAACTCGAATGTTGGCATGAAAGGCCTGAATTAAAATGGAAGTAGTGTAAGCACTTATATCAACTACAAAATTACTGAGTGGGTGGGCACCTGAATCAACCACTATATAAATGAGAAAAATTGAAATCTATAGTTGTATGGGCTGGAAACACCTAACCCCAAATGGAGGTGTAAATCTATTCGACATAGGACTCTCGGAAAGTCTCATGTATTGTATGCTCACGTGCTTGTGCATTTCATATGATTGTCTAATATAACTTGCTTGCCTTATTATTTGATGAAGTATTTAATTTAGAAGTGAAACTCACTAAGCTTGTAAGCTTATACCCCTATAGTTTCCTGTTGCAGTATGATTATTTATAGCTATCTCCGAGAGGCCACTTTCCTCTGGTACAACTTTTGAAATTTAAGGAGCTTTTTGAAGAAGTCGGGACCTAGATGTTAGGCATAGACTTATAGTTGAATCTCCTTAATCTTATATGTATATATATATATATTTATATGTTGTTGTAAGAGACTTTTGTGGACCTAAAGACTCTTAATATTCTGATGGGGGTATGCCCCTTAGATCTTGTAATAGATTAATTTGGTTATAATTGTTATGATTTATATTCTTATCGCTATGTATGTCTTCTTAAGCTATTTTGATTCAAAGTAAGGTCCCTTATATGGTGAACGTAAGCCTTACAACAGGTGTCTAAACTCATGAGATGACTAAGGTTGTCATATTTGAGTTTAAATATTGAGTGTGGCGGATTATCGCGTATAGGATACCCTTTAGGGCGTGACATTTCCTATATGGGGAGAGATATAGAGTATACACAGATCATAAAAGTCTCAAGTACATCTTTACCCAAAGAAAGCTAAACATGAGACATAGGAGATGGTTGGAGCTCATAAAAGAATATGATGTGAACATACAATACCACCTACGGAAGACAAATGTTGTAGCAGATGCCTTGAGTAGAAAGGGAAATGAGAATTTAGCAGCCTTAGTCACATCAAAACGGCACATAATTGATGACATGAGGAAACTTGAATTGGAAATAGTGACTAGACGAGTAGGTGAAAGAGTGGCAAACCCACAGATTCAATCTACTCTGATTGAAAGGATCAAAACAGCTTAGATAGATGATCAGAGTATCTTAGAAATAAAGAGGAGAATAGATATTGGTAGAGCACCAGAGTTCTACATTGATGAAGACGGTGTAATGCGATACAAAGGAAGACTATGTGTGCCAGAACAAGATGTATCATGACTTGAAAAAGTTATTCCATCCATCATGGAGGAAACAAGATGTATCATGACTTGAAAAAGTTATATTGGTGGAATAACATGAAGAAGGAAATCGCGGAGTATGTGTCTAAGTGCCACACCTATCAAATGATTAATATTGAGCACAGGAGACCAGTAGGTGAGTTGAAGCCTTTGTTGAAGGGTTTTATAGATATAAAATTTCGAAAATTTTATTAAAACGCAGCAGAAAAACAAAAACCCTATACTAGTATCCATGTTTCTTGATTAGATTTGAACGAAAAAGGGGTTTCTTGAATATACCTTACATTGATGCTTCAAAACGATCAGCAGATCGGATTTGTAGGAGATGCAGTCTTGCAATCTCCTCTACGGTATCTACACTCGAACGATTGTGTGCAAGCACTCAAGAACACGAATCCAATTAGTGGAGGAATTATTTTTCTTCTTTTCTCTCTTTTAAGTTTGCAGAATTCTCTGCCGTCTAATGTGACGTAAAAGAGTCTAACCTAAAAGGCTGTCTATAGATCTATATATATAGACATGTAGAAAACCCTAAAGGAAACCCTAAAGATATATATGATGAGATTTTATTTAATATTTAATAAAATACATTATTTCATTAAATATTAATTATCTGTCATAATCATTTATTATTCTTAAACTATTTAAGAATAATAAATATAATAATTCCTATAAGTTTAAATATAAACCCATAATATATTTCATTCGTTCTTTTGTGTGTGACCCTGTAGGTACCCCTAATGTTGGTAGTAGGTCCTAAACACCTTTTTAGACCTACAAGACATCATTGGTCTCTAGCAAGACATTATGTCTACCCAAATTAGGTAAATATCAGTAATCCGATTTTTGTGTGATCTATAATTTATGCATTATCCTTTTTGTCACGTGATATCTAGATTGAACATTACACATGGAGAGTATCATTCTTATATTGTTCAATCTTATCATTTCTCGATTTCCAAGAGATCTGATAATATAAATGAAATTTATCACACTATCAATTTATTTGAGCATGGCTAAGCATTTCTTAGTCTCATTTATCGAGGGGCCCAGAGATATCTCTCTCATAATGAGAGGGACAAATCCCATCTTAATCACTCAACTTCCTCTACATGATATACATTATGCCCAAACTTAACCTTTATAATTATCCAGTTAAAGACAACATTTGATTGAGTTGAAATATAACGTTTCTAATGTTGGAACCTATGGTGATTTCAGGTCTAAGGATATATTGACATGGTTATTATGAAAATCACTTATGACAATATTCCATATAGTGATCTCATAGTGGGTCAGTTCAGCACACAGTCATCTAATATGTGCCTATGAGTTTCATTTGTATCACCATACAAATAGACATCCCATGTTTACCAAATAAAAACTCATACTAGATTTAATTCATTATCATTCCCATAATAATGAGCATCTAGAAACATTTAGAATAATAAATTATTCATGGATTTCTATTATAAAGTAAATATGCAAATAATACAAAAGAAATGCCTCTGTTTATTTATATATATATAAATATCAAATGACAATATCTAGTAATTGGCCTAGGGCACAATCACTAACATTTGTCAGTACCCTAATGGAAGTGGAAGCATATTACCATGGATTTCGTTACAGCCCTAAATAAAACAAGAGAAAAATTTGACTCAGTATGGGTGATTGTAGATAGACTCACAAAGGTAACTCACTTTATACCTATTAGGATGTGGTATAAATCGGAATGTTTTACACAGTTGTACATCAAAGAGATCGTGAGACTATATGGAGTCCTAGTGACCATTGTGTCAAACAGAGATACTAGATTTGTTGGTAGATTTTGGAAGACCTTGGAAGACCTTACATCAAACTTTAGGCACTAAAGTTGTGTTTAGTACTGCCTATCATCCTCAGATAAATGGATAGTCTGAGAGGACAATCCAGATTCTTGAAGACATGTTAAAGGCTTGTGTATTAGACTTTAAAAGTAGTTGGAATGAGCATTTGCCTCTAGTGGAGTTACATATAACAACAGTTATCAAGCTTTGATTGGGATGCCACCATATGAAGCCTTATATGGTAGAAAGTGTCGATCATCGATTCATTGGGAGGAAGTGGGTGACAGGCATATTTGGTACCAGAACTGATACAGGACGCCAATGATAAGTCCAAATGAATCCAATAAAGATTACAAACCACTCAGAGTCGTCACAAAAGCTATGCTGATAAAAGAAGGAGACCTTTAGAGTTTCAGGATGGAGAACATGTGTTGCTTAAAATTTCGCCAACCAAAGGTGTTGTCAGATTCATGTTAAGAGGCAAGTTGAACCTAGGTACATGGGACCATACGAGATTTTAGAAAGGATAGCGATGTGGCTTACAAACTAGCTTTACCACCTAATTTGGAGGGAGTGTACAACGTATTTCACGTGTCACTGTTAAGGAAGTATGTGAAAGACCCCGAATAGATAACAGAATTAGAACCTCTGAATGTACATCCTAATCTCACTACTGTTGAGAGACCCATGAAGATCATTGATACTAAAGAGAAGATGTTGAGGAGACGGGTAATCAAATATGTGAAGGTATAATGGACGAATCAGACGGAGAGAGAAGCTACTTGGAGCTTGAGGAGGAAATATGAGCAAATATTCCGAGCTATTTAATGAACCAGGTAACTTTCGAAGACAAAGTTTCTTTAAGGGAGAGAGATATAATATACAAGTAAATATTTCATAGTGAGGGGTATTAATGTAATTAATAGTTGCTTAAAAGGGTATTTTTGTCTTGGAATAGATGATTTAGGATACGGGAAAGTTGTACACGAATGACCGCATGATTTTGGAATAAACCAGCATATAAGCCGCCAACCTATATTTCAAAGCAGCCAGCATAAATACAAAGAATGATAGCCTAAACATCAGCTTTGAGCATCGAAGGAAAATTTTAAGAATTGGAGAATTTGACCATATGCCGGCCTTAAGGCCGCCGACGTACAAATGTAGGCTGCCGGCCTAAGTAACGGCCTTGGATGGTTTTGAACGACCCGAGACATTTAAGTCACCAGCTTAATTTCCTATGCGTACTAACCTATATTTCTTCGAAAATTGACTCTATAAATTCATCCTAAACTCTACTCTAACCCTCATAACCTCTCTTAAACATAAACAAACCCTAGACGGCACTCTCAAGGTGGATTTCATCAAGGAATCGGGTAAGTAACCTCTCCTAATCCTTTAGTTCATTCTAGGATGTGTTCTTTATAAGATTTTATTGTTGATTGGTGAAGGGAATCGATTGCTGGTGCAAATTGGAGGAAAACCTTAAGTGTAGGGATTATAGATTTCAGATCTACAACAAATTGAAGAAGGTAAGACTCAAACCGGAACTATAATTCATAGATCTTAAGTGTTAGGAGAATTTGAATCATAATTGTTGTTGAAAATGATTGTGAATGTATGAACAATGATGAACAGGTGATCTAGAGAATTATGGTTTCATTATTTCTTGGTGTTGATTGGAAATCTAGTGATTCTACGGGTTTTATAGGAGAAAGGTGTGTTGGAGATTCTAGATTGATGAATTAGGGTTTAGGTTTATATTTCTTATGTTGTTATCAATATGTAATTGATTAGTGGAATGGGTGATTCTTTGTTCAGGTGTTTGATGAAAATAGGATTTCAATTTCTTGAGTGAAAACAGGTACGTCCTTACCATGCTTGTTTGTTTGTGCTTGTAGGACTAGTTTACAAATTTGATCTAATTTATATCCGACCATAATTGAATCGAATGTTGGTTGTGAGTGGTTGATGTTAGTAAAGACCGCACAAAGTGTGATACTAACGTGGCAACCTAATGATCTATGTGTGAGGTTGTCCCCAGTGGACTCGTGCATAGAGATGATTCCAGTAGTTTAGGAGTAGTGCGAGTACGACACCCGGGTATGTGGGAGATTCCCAGCACCATATATGTATTATATTACTTATTTTCCTATACTGCATGTTTTTAAGGAGTTTGAGTTACTCCAAGTTTAAGATTAGTCACAGATGATCTTGAAATGTGTTGTATGCGAGATTAATGAAAAGATAATAACTGGTGCTTGCTGCATTGATACTGAGTTGTGTGTGTGAACTGTGTGATGTATGATCATACGCCTGTGTTTTCAGTTTAGATGTATTGGGCCTTAGTGCTCATTACTTTTTATTTTTCAGGAATAGGTCAAGACCAGATAGTGTATGATTTATCAGGCTTTGATGTATTCATAGAACCTGAGGAGGACAATAGTGGACTTGATTACCCAACTGATATGTAGATGGCTGGAGTGGAGTTTGATTTATCATGTTGAGTTGCTAGATTTCCTTTAGGTTTCCCATTGAAAAGATTTTATAAGTTATTAGTTTTATGTTATTATGAGGATTTTTATCAGTTGGCTTGGTTTATGCCAATATAGATGTTATTGAAGTTATATTATCTGGATTTTTATATTAAGTATCCTTTATGTAAGTTATGGTGATGTGAACGCATCAAGGCCAATTTATCAGTTAATTGTCATTTTTTAATTTCTTTGTCAGTTATAGTCAGTTACTTATTTTTGTCAGTCACATGTCTTTAATTTCTTTGTCAGTTATATGTCTTTAATTTCTTTGTCAGTTACAGTCAGCTACTTATTTTTGTCAGTTACATATATTTAATTTCTTTGTATGTAAAAGACTATATATTAAGCATGGTTATGAGAATTGGGAGGTTTTAGTTGATTTCTATTTTGGTGAGTTCATGTGAGAGAGTTCTCTCTTGTAATTGACAGGATTGTCAATACATGTTATGAATATTGAGAATTATAATTTTCTTTATTCTTCTTGCTGATTGAATTTTTTATTCCTTTAGCAATTCGTGAGAGTTTTTACAAATCGTGAGTTATATCGATTTGTGATTCCATTCACAAACCAGTTTGATTTTTGTTAGTCGTGGCACTATCGACTAACAATATCATCATATCATTTATTTTTTGTTTTCCTTTAAAATTTGAAAACCCAAAAAGATTGTGAAAAAATTGTTAACCCCCTTGGGATCTTATCATTTGGTATCAGAGCTTTTGGTGCGACGCGCTTTAGATTGGTAAGATCGTTGAACTTTTCTTGTTAGATCCGGAATTTGGGGGTTGTGATTGTGCTGCGAAATTTCTGTTGTTATTGAATTGTGGGATTTGGAGAATTAGGGTTCTTGGATTTGTTATTGAATTGCTGTGTGTTGTCTAAAATCATGTTGAGATTCAGTCGTCCTGAAAGTTATTATAAGGATGAGATTCAACATCAAAGAAAGGATTTTTATAAAGGTCGTTCAAGCATGTTGAAGATAATTTGAATTATCGAAGTGAGCGATCTCATAGACGTACTCATGAAGATTTGTATTATCGAAAGAAACAATCTTATAAACAAAATGATCTGAATTATCCAGAAAAACGATCTCTAAAATATCATGATGGTACTTCAGATTACAAAAATTTGTTATTAGGTGAAATTAGACAAGCATTTAATAAACTTGAAAAGGATTTTGAGCGTTTCTTTAAAAGTTATGAAAAGAAGTTAAATCAGCAGAAGGAAAAGAAGACAGAGTTACAAGTGGTTTGGGTTGAACCTAGAAAATCTGCTGATGAGAAAAAGGTTGAAGTGGTGAGTGATGATAACTTGAATATAGTGAAAGAGGTGGAAGTTATTGAGGTGAAGCCTAATTCAGATGTTGCTGAGTTAGAAGGAATGGAGGATGATGATACGATTGAACAACCATCTGTAGAGCAGGTATTAATAGTTAAGGCTGAGAAGGAAAAAGAGGTAATTGCAGATGTCGATAATTGTTTACAGGTTAAAGAAGACCCAGGGCAAAGGGAGAATTTGTTTCATACCAGATGCTTAATTCAGGGAAAGACTTGTAATTAATTGTTGGCATGGCAGTTGTGCTAATGTAGTTTCACAAGAGTTTGTAAAGAAGATGCAACTTCCAGTGATTCCACATCCTAAGCCTTATGGGTTAAGATGGTTAAATGCGAAGAACGTCCTGCATATTCACCAGCAAGCAAAGGTTCCCATATCCATAGGAAAGTATTGTGATACTGTGTTGTGTGATGTTACTCTTATGGATACCACACATGTGCTTCTTGGTAGGCCTTGGCAAATGACGCCGAGCCATATATGATGGTTACAGGAACACTTATATAATAAAAAGAATGGCCAGTATTTTAAGATGCTTCCAATGACAAGGGCTGATGTTTTACAGGAGCAGTTTGTTCATGTGAAAACTAATTGTCAGAGAAGTTTGTTTTTGTTGCCATGCAGATCATCAAAAAAAAAAAAAAAAAAGTCAACCCAAAAGTTGCAGGAGCTTCAGCATGTTCCAAATGAAGATCCATCCAATTTGACTGCCAAGATTCGAGGTCGAATCTTTTCCAAGAAGGGGAGAATGATGTGAACGTATCAAGGCCAATTTATTAGTTAATTGTCATTTTTTAATTTCTTTGTCAGTTACAGTCAGTTACTTATTTTTGTCAGTTACATGTCTTTAATTTCTTTGTCAGTTATATGTCTTTAATTTCTTTGTCAGTTACAGTCAGCTACTTTTTTTGTCAGTTACATATATTTAATTTCTTTGTATATAAAAGACTATATATTAAGCCTTGGTTATGAGAATTGGGAGGTTTTAGTTGATTTCTATTTTGGTGAGTTCATGTGAGAGAGTTCTCTCTTGTAATTGACAGGATTGTCAATACATGTTATGAATATTGAGAATTATATTTTCTTTATTCTTCTTGCTGATTGAATTTTTATTCCTTTAGCAATTCGTGAGAGTTTTTACAAATCGTGAGTTATATCGATTTATGATTCCATTCACAAACCAGTTTGATTTTTGTTAGTCGTGGCACCTATCGACTAACAATATCATCCATATCATTTATTTTTATTTTCCTTTAAAATTTGAAAACCCAAAAAGATTGTGAAAAATTGTTAACCCCCTTGGGTTCTTATCATATGGAGTTATCTGATGATTCGTATTGTGGTTTGGATATTTATATCCTTTGCGCGTGCCTTTGAAGAGACGATACGTGGTGGGTTGTTTTTAAGTACCAAATTCATAATATTTATCAATAAAATGATTAATAAAAGTCCATTTTGGCATTCATAAAATAGGAATAATTTTGGTTTATCAACATAATATGAAAATGGTGTGAAATATATAAGATAAGAAGCAACATAATATTTATAAGCAATATAGCAATAATAAGCAAGACGATAAATCAAGTATTGGGAACCTTAGCTTCATCAAGGTAACTCGATCAACCATTGAGAGCCTTAGCTTCATCAAGGCAACTCGATTCATGTATTGGGAGCCTTAGCTTCATCAAGGCATCCTAGGATTTTGTCCTAAAAGAAAAAGGAAAAGCAATAATAAGAGCAATAAGAGTAATAGAAGCAAGTTAGTAAAAGCTAGTAAGCATTTAGGCTCTAAGAAATATATAGATACATATATATACTTAACAAGATATAGAGTTAGATTAGAAGCATAACAATAATAATATTAACAATAATAACAACATATATAATCATAATAACCAAATTATAAATTCAGAATTCTTGGCATGTGCAAGAACAAAACGTTAACATATTGTTGCTTATACTACTCATGTGAGTTTCAAAACAACATCATAGTCATACTAAGTTACATGACATGAGTAAACTAAATAGTTAGAATAAGTTCATCTAAAAGTATTTTGTGGTAGAAAGGAGATAATAAGTATAGGATTATGTGGTTGCTGGTATGTAGTAGATGGTTTGTGAGTTTTGTAGAGAGAAATTTTGTGGAGAGGTTTGAGAGAGTTTTGTTATATGAAATGAAGATGTGAAAGAAGTGAAGGAAAAGGGGGTATTTGTAGAATTTTTGGAGTGAAAATTAGATGTAATAAAATAAATTGAAAAGAAAAATAAATAGAGAGAGGGAGGGGGGTGTAGCGGTGGCCATGGAGAGATAAGAGAGAGAGAGAGAGCTGGTTTTGTTTTTATTTTCTAAGGAAATAATTAATATGTAAGATATGATTTGATATAAGATGTATTGGAAAAGTAAAAAGTAAGAAAAATAGGTATATAAGTAATAAGAATGGTAGTAAGTAAGAAAAGTAGAGATAGGTGAATAGTAATGAATAGTAGATTAGTACAATGAATTAGTAAACAAGACTAATAAGTTTCCAGCAGTAAAGAAAATATGCGTATAAAGGCGACATCTATAATTTTAGCTATCGAAAAATTACGAAACTGACATTTTTAGGTTTCTTATGTTATTATGAGTCTATCAGTATAAACGAAATATTTTTACTGTCCGATGTTCTTGGGCGCGGTTTTCGAAAACTGATCTCGTTCGGATCTAATAGATACTAGAAATCGACGTATATGACATTTTATACTTCCCTATATAATTCGAACCATTATAAGCCATTAACTTAATTTCTTTGTCTAAGGTTTAAGAACATAGAATTGTCAAATCTAAACTTTAGGGCTTTAGAATAGGTTTTTGTTGACTAGGATTGTAAACCCCCAAAATTTTCGGAATCAGTTTAGCATAAAACCCTGAACCAGAAGTCAAACGAAACCCTAAAGGTCAACAAAACCCTAGTTTACCGTATCAAACTAAATCCGGCATTGCCGGCCCTGAAAAACGAAGTTAGGATAATTAGCTAGAATAGTTCGTAATAACCATAAGTTTTATAAAAATCTAAGTTTTGCAAAATTCGGGTGTCCTTCGAACCAGATCGGACACAATTCTCGAAAAACATGTCCGGAAGCCCGGAATAGTAAAAATATTCCAAATACACTGTTAGACTAGTAAAAATATAAGGTTTTCAAAAATATCAATTTCAAAATTTTTCGGTAGCTAAAAATAACAGGTATGGCTATTATACGCGTATTTTCTTACTACCGGTACTTTATTAGTCATATCTATCTTACATTACACTATTCATTACTATTCTACACTATTCTGTTATCTCTACTTTTTCTTACACCTATTCTTACACTCTACATAACCTATAACTTAACTTTTTACCTTTCTCATAACTTTATTTCACATCTACCTTACATTACATCTTTCATCTATAAAAAGTCAAAAAAATAAAAGCACTCCCCCTCTTACTCACTATGGCCGGTGCCCCTATGCCCCCTTTCCCTTAATTTTTTTTCAATTTTCTTTTATTTTAATCACACAAAAATCACTCCACAATTTCCTAAAAATACCCCCCTCCTCTTTCACTTCTTTCACACATTCACTACCCACAAATTCATACCAAAACTCTCCCAAAATCTCCTCTCAAAACTCTCCCAAAATACCATCCCAAAACTCTCTCCAAATAATTTTACAACAACTTTTTCCAACAAACCACAACCCATAACCACATAACCATACCAAAGTCTCCTTTAGGTAACTACCTTCTTTTAATTTCTTCTTCTTCATGTCATGTAACTTTACATGACCATAGTGTGAGTTTCCAAAGACTATAAGTTATGGAAACTACGTTATGTTCATGTATTGTTCTTGTTCATGCCAATCCATTTATGTTTAGTTGTTTTATTATTGTTAATATATTATTATCTATATATATATGTACATATTCTTTAGAGCATATAAGCTCACTTGCAATTTATTTATTTCATGCAAAGCAATTTATTTATTTATTCCATTGCAATTTATTTACTTATTCCTTGTTATTTTAAGACTAGTCTCTAGTCTTAGACTTGTCATCATCAAGTCAAAACAAGTTTTTCTTTCTTTCGTTTTATTTATTTTAGGACTAGTTTATTTCTTAGTCTTGGGAGCCTTGAAAAAGCTAAGACTCCAATACTTTACTTTTTATTTATGCTTTATGATATTTTGTCTACTATTATTCTCATACTCATGTTCGTTTAGATTGTTGTCCAAAGATTTTAATTTTTAAAATGATAAACAAAGGAAGAATTTTGTCACTTATAAATAAGTTTATGTAAAGTATAAAATCTATAAGATAACAAAAGATAAACTCATTTCCTTTTAGTTATAAAAAGAACCCACTCTAATTTTAGAAACAACTTTAAAAAGCTACTAAAAACTTATTACTTCCGCCTTGTTTTTCAAAAGAAAATTTTGTGATGCAAAAATAGTTCTTTTTATAAAATAAATAAGATGAATAGCTAAGGAATTTTCAAGTAAAGACCTTTACAAAAAATAGGCAAAGAAAATCTATGGGTTGAAAACAAAAATAACAAGTTACAAGAAGAAGTCAATAAGATTTTAGGAACTAGTTTACTACAAAAAGTTCTTAATTGCTCCACATTGTTTTTATGAAGAAAACAAATTTTCATGCATGGATGATTTCTATGAAAAATATAAGACATGAGGAAAGAATGAGAAATTTTCAAATGAAGATTTTGCAAACAAATAGACAAAGGAAATTTGTACAAGAAAAATAAGAAGAATGGTGTATTTTCTAAATAGTAGAAACTTAGAAAATAGAAAATTTATTTTCAAAAGTTACTTAGGAAAAATAATAAAACCAACGTAAAGCCTTTTAGAAAACAAAAGGAAACAAGGTATTCATTTTCAAGGATTTACAAAAACAATTTCCGAAAAACTTCAAACCAACATTGTTTTACTCAAGAAAAAAATTGGACACAAAACATTTGAGCATGCTTAAATATGAGTTATATAGTTATAAAAAGAGAATTTTTCAATATATAGATAACTAAGTATTTATCAAACAAGTTTTGATTTCTTGAACCAAAGTTGTTTTACTTGGAAAATCCGTGGTGAATTTTGCCGCCACTATTGGGCCTATATGACCTTGTTTGATGGAAACAATTTCAGAAATGGGTAGATCTTTTCGAGTAGGTAGAAATCGGTATATTATATGCGCGATTCCGAGTTAAAATGACCAAGTTATGGCCATTTTAAGTTGGAACATTCCTTTATACGAACTTTAACGTTCTTTTGATATTGTTTTGTCAAATTTCAGAAAATCATCAAGGAATACTCATTGTGGGTATTTTCTTTGGCTAGGTGACCCGAGGAAGGACTCCTTTTGATGAGGATCATCAAGCATCAATGGGTCCAAAGTTCAAATCCAACGATCCATTGCAAGATATTGGAGGTCCCATGACAAGAGCTAAGGCTAAACGAATGAGGGAGGCATTGCAAGGACTTGTTATGGAGTTGCAAGAGAAGGAATTGCATTTATCCACCAATAAAAATGAGTCAAAAGTGTTTAACATCATCAAAATAAGCTCCGGAGGGGCTCTAAATGGAAAACAAGTGAAATAGAGCAAAGAAGGAGCCAAGAAGTGCCCTGCAGGATTAATGGCCGCTAGCAGTTACTTATTTTTGTCAGTTACATGTCTTTAATTTCTTTGTCAGTTATGTCTTTAATTTCTTTGTCAGTTACAGTCAGCTATTTATGTTTGTCAGTTACATATCATTAATTTCTTTGTATGTAAAAGGCTATATATTAAGCCTTGGTTCTAAGGTTTGAAAACAAGACGATTTATATGAATGTTATTCATTCTCTTTGAGAGAAAACTCCATCTTGTTCCTTGTGAACGAATTTCCATTTGATTTTCTTGATCTAAACACTCAAGGAGGTCGACGTGATAACTAGGTTGCGATCAACAGGTTTGTTCGAGGTCTAGTTCCATTCCATTCATTGATAATTAGGTTGCAATCAACAGGTTTGATTGAGGTCTAATTCCATCCTACGACGACTTGTCTCAAGACGATCCTCGGGTTCCAATTCCAATCAACGATTTGGGGGTTCTAGGTTTAATATACCTAGGGTTACCATATCATTTGGTATCAGAGCTACGGTTTCTTGTCACAAGTAATCTATCCTTTTATCTTTATTTAATCTTGCTATCTATTTGTTGTTGTTCTTGATTAGGGTTCTTGAGTCAAAAAAAAAAAAAGAAAGAAAGAAAGAAAGGAACCATCTTTATATTGTTCCATCTGTAAAAAAAAAAAAAAAATTGTTATCAATATTATCTTGGGATCTTGTCATAGATCTAAGTTTCTGTTTCGTCCTTTCAATTCTCAGAAATTGCGGTATATACGTTCTTGAGATTGGATCTTTGATTCCGACCAATTTGTTGTTGAAATTTTCTGGTTGTTGCGTGAGTGATTTATTTTGAGAAAATCATTGAGAGAATTCCGAACAAGGGATTGTGAGATTGAGTTGTGAGGAACATTATTTTCTTGAGCGAAAAGACACGAGTGTGAGTGTCATTTGTTGAGTGAAAACACGTGAGGGAGCGAATTGTGAGGATTATTATTTTTCTTATTTGATTATTACTAACCAATTTTCTGCAGGTGTTAAGATATGGGTAGTGACGGAGAAAGTGATAAGATTGATATGAAATTGTTCGTCAAATCGATACAGGATCAGTTTAGGATGATGAATGCAAGGCTTGACAATATAGAATCCGCAAGTAAGACTAAGAGCAGTAGAGGAATGAGACGTAATGAAGAAGAGATTGATGAATCTGAGTCTGAAGGATCCGGAGTTATAAGAAGGTGGAGGAATGCTCCAAAACAAGATAATTCCTTAGGGAATATCAAATTAAAGATACCTCCTTTTCAAGGTAAGAATGACCCGGAATTGTTTTTAGAATGGGTGAGAAAGGTGGATCATGTCTTTGATTGCCACAATTACTCCGAAGACAAAAAGATCAAGTTGGCTTCTGTTGAGTTTTCCGACTATGCTAGTGTATGGTGGGATCAACTTGTGCGAAATAGGAGGAGAAATGAGGAGAGACCCATTAGTACTTGGGATGAAATGAAGGCGGTGATGCGAAAAAGATTTATCCCTGGTCACTATTATAGGGATTTACATAGAAAATTACAAGGTTTGACACAAGGGTCAAGAAGTGTAGAGGATTATTACAAGGAAATGGAAGTAGCTATGATCCGGGCTGATGTGAAAGAGGATGATGAAGCTACTATGGCTAGATTTCTCAATGGATTAAACCGTGAGATTGCTAATGTGGTAGAACTCCATCCTTATCTTGATATTGAGGAGTTGTTACACAATGCCATAAAAGTGGAGCAACAATTAAAGTTTAAAGGGTCTTCTCGATTTGGTTCTACTTCTAATTCTTCATGGAAGTCCACTTGGAAGAAGAACAATTCAGATTTGAAGTCCAAGGAGGATTCAAGGCCAAAAGTCCTGTTACTCCATACAAAGGTAAATCTGAAACTAAGACTTATGGTAAATCTCGTGATATTCAATGTTTCAAGTGTAAAGGATTTGGACATATTGCTTCTCAATGTCCGAATCAAAGGGCTATGGTTATTTTGGATAATGGCGATGTTGAAAGTGTGAGTTCAGGAGATGATCCTGATATGCCAGCTTTGGAAGACTGTAGTGATGTAGATGTGGAAGGTCCTGTGAAAGGAGATTTATTGGTTACTAGGCGAGTCCTTAGTACTCAACCTAAGGATGAGAGTGAAAGTGAAGAGGTACAGCGTGAGCATATTTTTCATACCCGGTGTCATGTGCAGAAGAAGGTATGTACACTGATTATTGATAGTGGTAGCTGCACTAACGCTGCGAGTACCTTGCTAGTTGATAAATTGAAGTTAAAATCTGTGAAACATCCAAAGCCCTACAGATTACAATGGTTGAATGAATGTGGGGAGATCAAGGTGACAAAACAGGTTCTTATTTCCTTTTCTATAGGAAATTATCATGATGAAGTTTTGTGTGACATAGTTCCCATGCAGGCTAGTCACTTACTGCTAGGCCGACCTTGGCAGTTTGATAGGAAAGTGACATATGATGGGTACAAGAACCAATATTCTTTTGTTCTAAATAAAAGAACTGTGATTCTCACTCCTCAGAAACCATGGGAAGCATGTGAAGATCAAGTGAGGGTAGCGAGAGAGTTTCGAGAGAAACACATGAGTGAACAAGATAAGAGTGGCAAGGAGAGAAAAAGTGAGAAACAAACACTTGTGAGTTATGATAGAGGAGAGTTAAACACATTGAGTGGAGAGGAAGTTGCAAGAAAAAGTGAGGTTAAAAGTGCAATCATGGCAAGGAAACAACTACTTGTACTCATGTACAAGGATGTTTATTTTACTACTTCTGACCTTAACTCTTCGTTGCCAAGTGTGGTGGTTTCTCTTTTGCAGGAATATGAGGATTTATTTCCTGAAGAAGTTCCAAGGGGATTGCCTCCACTAAGGGGGATTGAGCACCAAATTGACTTTATTCCAGGTGCTTCTATTCCTAACCGGCCAGCTTATAGGGCCAATCCCGAGGAGACAAAGGAGATTCAAAGGCAAGTTGATGATTTGTTAGAAAAGGGGTTTGTAAGGGAGAGCCTCAGTCCATGTTCAGTTCCTGTTATTTTGGTTCCAAAGAAAGATGGAACATGGAGAATGTGTGTTGACTGTCGAGCTATCAACAAGATTACAGTTAAGTATAGACATCCCATTCCTAGACTTGATGATATGCTTGATGAGTTGCATGGAGCTTGTTTGTTTTCCAAAATTGACTTGAAAAATGGCTATTACCAAATTCGTATGAAAGAGGGAGATGAGTGGAAAACTGCTTTTAAAACTAAATATGGTCTATATGAATGGATGGTAATGCCTTTTGGATTAACAAACGCGCCTAGCACGTTTATGCGATTAATGAACCATGTTCTTCGTGCTTTTATTGGAAAGTTTGTTGTTGTTTACTTTGATGACATCTTAGTTTACAGCAAAACATTGGATGAACATGTTCAGCATTTACAATCTGTTTTCACTGTCCTGAGAGAAAACAAATTGTATGCCAATTTGAAAAAGTGTACCTTTTGCACGGAAACTGTTGTTTTTCTTGGATTTGTTGTAGGTGCACATGGGATTTCCGTTGATGAAGACAAGGTGAAGGCAATTCGAGAATGGCCAACACCAAGGAATGCAAGTGAGGTAAGAAGCTTTCATGGTTTAGCAAGTTTTTATAGGAGATTTGTGAAAGACTTTAGTTCTATAGCTTCTCCTTTAAACGATCTTGTTAAAAAGAATTGTGAGTTTAGGTGGACAGAAGTGCATGAAAAAGCTTTTAATGATTTGAAAGATAAATTGACAAATGCACCATTACTTGTTTTACCTAATTTTGAGAAAGTTTTTGAAATAGAATGTGATGCTTCCAGGAAGGGTATTGGTGGTGTTTTGATGCAGGATTCGAAGCCAATCGCTTATTTTAGCGAGAAGCTCAGTGGAGCAGCATTGAATTACCCCGTCTATGACAAGGAGCTTTATGCCTTGGTGAGACTTTGCAAACGTGGCAACATTACCTATGGCCCAAGGAGTTCATCATTCATTCAGATCATGAAAGTCTGAAATTTCTCAAAACTCAAGGTAAGTTGAACAAGGAAAAGAGAATGTGGTTGCTGATGCACTCTCTCGAAGGTATGTACTTTTGACTTCTTTACATACTAAGTTGCTTGGGTTTGAGCTTATTAAGGGATTGTATGAGACTGATTCTGATTTCAATCAAATCTGGGCTGCTTGTGCTGTTTCTGGTTATGCTGATTATTATAGGCACGATGGTTATTTGTTTAAGAAAAGTAAATTGTGTGTACCTAGGAGTTTTGTGCGTGAGTTACTTGTTAGAGAAACTCATGGGGGTGGATTGATGGGACACTTTTGTGTTCAAAAGACATTGGATATTTTGCATGAGCATTTCTTTTGGCCTAAGATGAAACGTGATGTCCAAACTGTTTGTAACAAATGCATTGTATGTAAACAGGCTAAGTCTAAAATAATGCCTCATGGAGAATACATTCCTTTACCTGTGCCTAATCAACCTTGGACCGACATCTCTATGGATTTTGTATTAGGATTACCACGATCTCAGAGTGGTAAAGATAGCATATTTGTTGTTGTTGATAGGTTTAGTAAAATGGCTATTTCATTGCTTGTTCTAAATCTAATGATGCACAACATATTGCTGATTTATTCTTTAAAGAGATTGTGCGTTTGCATGGGTTACCTAGATCCATTGTGAGTGATAGGGATGTCAAATTTTTAAGTCATTTCTGGCGTACTTTGTGGAACAAGTTAGGCACAAAATTGTTGTTTTCCACTGTTGCACACCCTCAAACGGATGGTCAAACGGAAGTAGTCAATAGGACTCTTTCAACTTTGTTACTTGCTGTGATTCCTAAGAACTTGAAGCAATGGGAAAAATGTTTACCCCACGTAGAATTTGCTTATAATAGAACTATGCATTCCACAACATCATATTCCCCATTTGAAATTGTCTATGGCTTTAATCCTTTGACTCCATTGGATATTTTTCCTTTACCTGCTAATGAGTTTATTGATGTTGAAGGTAAGAACAAGGCAGATTTTGTGAGGGAATTGCATGCTCAAGTTCGGGCCAATATTAAAAGAAAAATGAACATTATGCACGTCAGGCCAATAAGGGTCGTGTGAAGGTTGTTTTCCAACCAGGAGATTGGGTGTGGGTGCAATTGCGAAAGGAGCGATTTGCTGCTCAAAGGAAAACTAAGCTACACCCTAGAGGCGATCGGCCATTCCAAGTGTTGGAGCGCATCAACGATAACGCTTACAAGATTGACTTACCAAGTCATTATGGTAATGTAGCGCAACTTTTAATGTTTCTGATCTTTCTTTGTATGATGCAGGTGATTCGAGGACGAATCTATTCGAGGAAGGGGGGAATGATGAGGATCATCAAGCATCAATGGGTCCAAAGTTCAAATCCAACGATCCATTGCAAGATATTGGAGGTCCCATGACAAGAGCTAAGGCTAATCGAATGAGGGAGGCATTGCAAGGACTTGTTATGGAGTTGCAAGAGAAGGAATTGCATTTATCCACAATAAAAATGAGTCAAAAGTGTTTAACATCATCAAAATAAGCTCCGGAGGGCTCTAAATGGAAAACAAGTGAAATAGAGCAAAGAAGGAGCCAAGAAGTACCCTGCAGGATTAATGGCCGCTAGCAGTTACTTATTTTTGTCAGTTACATGTCTTTAATTTCTTTGTCAGTTATGTCTTTAATTTCTTTGTCAGTTACAGTCAGCTATTTATGTTTGTCAGTTACATATAATTAATTTCTTTGTATGTAAAAGGCTATATATTAAGCCTTGGTTCTAAGGTTTGAAAACAAGACGATTTATATGAATGTTATTCATTCTCTTTGAGAGAAACTCCATCTTGTTCCTTGTGAACGAATTTCCATTTGATTTTCTTGATCTAAACACTCAAGGAGGTCGACGTGATAACTAGGTTGCGATCAACAGGTTTGTTCGAGGTCTAGTTCCATTCCATTCATTGATATTAGGTTGCAATCAACAGGTTTGATTGAGGTCTAATTCCATCCTACGACGACTTGTCTCAAGACGATCCTCGGGTTCCAATTCCAATCAACGATTTGGGGGTTCTAGGTTTAATATACCTAGGGTTACCATATCATTTACCCCGAGGATTATTACGATTAAGTGGAATTTGTGAACGACTCATCCGCTTAGAGGAATAGACGACGTGGCATCGTGAGTTTATTTCCATTAAATGCTATACTTGTTGTGTTTGTAAATTAGTTGCATTAGACCTAGGAAAAGATAAAACGGTGTGTATGTAAAATAATTCATTGAAAGAATTTTAAGAATATCGGAGCCGGGATTGTTATAAATGTTTATTTTAGTATAATAATTGATTTGTCTGAAATTCTTTTATCGCCTTAAATTCAGAGATAACTATGATATGACTTTATAAGAAAATGAATTCATGCATACCATGAAGTGAGTCACATTGCATTTTGGGTTATTATCCTTGGGTGAGAAGGATAGTAAGCTCATGCCGAAAGCAACACTTGGCGGATGATCCGAAAGCGATTGCTTGGCGGCTTAAGGGAAATGCTTGGCGGAAGATCCGAAAGCAAGGTCAATCAAGTAGATTCGGAATGCTTGGCGATGAGTGCTCGCGAGCATGAAAAACTTTTTAATTAAAACTACTTGAATTGAGGTTATGTATCACCAAACCCCGAATGGAGGGCGCAAATCCATTCAACATATAGTTCCCGGAAAACTATATGCTTGTTTGCCCACGTGTTTGTTGCATTACATATGTTTGATTAATCAACTTGTTTGAATCTTGTTGCAAGAAGTTATTTATGGAAATAGTTCTCACTAAACCTATTAACTTATACCCCAATAGATATCTTTTGCAGTTTCCCTACTTATGGTTAAGGCCACGAAGACCCTGCGGGCAGGTAATCTCTTTTGGATACTAGAAATATAGATAAAGTGTAGCATTAGTATTGATGTATAAACACTCATGTAATAGATTAGTGATCAAAAGGATATGTCCCTAAGTTTGTAAAGTCATTAATATGAATGAATAATTATTATGAGTCCTCTTTCTTAAATGTGTTATTTATATCTTCTTAAACTTCATAATTCCATACATGGTCCTTTAAAGTTGTGAAAGTATGCCTTACACTTAATATAAAAGCTTTTGGGAATGACTAAGGTTGTCATACTTAAGCTTTAATATTGAGTGTGGCGAACTATCACGTTTAGGGTATCAGTTGGGACGTGACAGTTTAAGTTGGTATCAGAGCATGGTTTAAGAACCTAGGAGTCATAATTATAGAATTGGACCTAAGAAGAAGTGACTCAGGATAGAAGTAAGAAAGACTTAGATGACATAGAATGGGTAGAATAAGTTTTGTAATATCTCTCTTTTACATAGATCACCATAGATGAGGCCCGTCTTCAAGCCAAGAACTTCCGGAAAGGACCCTTCGAAACACCAGAAGATTATCGATTGAGACTTAGTGTTTTATGTGAGGAGTTTGCCCTAGCAGGCCAACCTAAGACAGTTCAGGAAATGTTCCAAATGTGGAAGAAGGGAATGATACAAACGGAATGGAGGGAAGTAGTACAGACTATTCACAACTGTCCTATAGGAAAGAAACTAACCGAGTCGGAATGATATATGCCGTAAAACGTATCGCAGCCATTGCTAAGGATAGACCTATGTTGAAGGAAGCCACATTCGTTCTTAGAAAAGACGAGGGACGAACATCACCTGATTTCCAAACATGGAGAAAAATCAGACCTATGTTTGTTTATGCCCATGATAACTTGATGGATCATCTCGAATGGATGAAGGATGACATCAACGACATCTTCCACTGGCATGGAGTATACCAGGAGGTGCTACAACCCCCAACCCAAGTGCCCATGGAGTCGCCTGCCTTTATGGGAATCCAACTAAGGATGAACGAGCCCCTACGTCTATGGGACGATGGATCGATAATCAGGGGCCTATAGAAGAAGATGAAGAAAGTGAAGATTCGGAAGAAGACCCAGAAGAAGATAATGAGGCAGAACCAGAAGAAGAAAACCAAACCGCTGTTGGAGATGAGGAACCCCATAATAGCACTGAAGAAAGGATCATTCGCTACTTAATGGGACGACAAACTCCAAGAGGACAAGAGTCAAACTCGGCCTTGAATACGGATAGTGCTCCACCCAATGAGAGTAACAGCATGGAAACAGATGGCGCCGTTACTTGGAAAACCATCCATGACATAGTGCCAGAATTGACAAAGGATGAACTAGCCGACGTACATGAAAGATCAAGGGAAGCAGCCCGGAAGAGGAGGAAATATTTTAGGCAGTTCATGAGGGATTGGAACCCAGGATCGTCTAGCAGCAATCCTGGCAATGCGCCTGAAGAATAAAGAGAGGAAGAAGGAAAAACGGAGCATATCCCTAGAAGTCCAACTTAGATTTTGTAACCATAGACAAGATCCGTGATCTTAGTCTATCTCTTAGTTTTTGGAACAATGTTTGCTATTTTCTATGTATTTTCTATTTTGCGATTTGTCTTATTTCTAATTTCATGTATGAACTTTATTTCTATGATGATGTTTTAAGTTTGATTTCAGAAATTATCTTGATTTAAATTTCATTAGTTTTTATTAATATTTAAGTTTCCGTTATACCTACCAATTTCCGGCAAAAATTTAACTAAGTTATCAAAACTTTATAAAACCTAACTTAGGAAAGTTTTAAACGGCCGAAATAGAGGTAGACGAAGAGAGGAACAAAGCGCTTCTAATCAACCGGACATGGAAGCGAATCAACCTGCTGTTCGAGGAGCCGCCATACCTCAGATGGACTTACACGCCACGTTAGGACACTTAACCCACATGTTAGAAGAAATTAGGCAAACCATGCCAGCACAAGCACCTGCACCTGAGACAGTACCAGCGGCAGCATCGGCATCTACACAAACACCACCGCCACAACAAGCTTCAACAGAGGCATCAGTACATAGGAACATGCATAGCCAAAGTGCACCCCTACCTCCATCTCCACTGCCAAGGCCATATAAAAGCATGTTGCCTGATTTCATCAAAAGCAACCGCTACTTTAAAGGAGCTTATGATAAGCCGGAGGAGGCCGAAGATTGGTTATCTCAAATTGAGATGTCTTTTGATGCCTATGAAGTTCCGCCCCACCTGCAAATCAAGTATGGAACCTTCATGCTTTGTCTAAACGCTAGGATATGGTGGGAGTCAAGAAAAAGAGATCTAATGACTCCAATCACTTGGGAAATATTTAGACATGAGTTTTTGGAGAATTATTTCCCAGGAACTTTACGAGTAAGATATAGTACAGACTTCTTGCAGATCGCTCAAAAGGGAAGAACAATCGAGCAATACGAAACCGAATTCAGTAGATTGTTGCAATATGCCCCTGATTCCTATAATTATAGTGAGGAGTTAAAAAGACAAGTCCTTATAAGAGGATTGGACGAAGACCTGAGAATGAGATTGGAAGAATTTGATATAAGGAATTTTCGTGAATTGGTGGAAAGAGCTCGGATCGTAGAAGGAGCAAGGAAAAGAAGAGAAAGAAAAGAGGAAGAAGAATACCCAATCATCAAGAAGAAGTTTTATGTAGAACCCAATTTTATGCCTCCACCAAAGAGATTCAAGATCCCCAACGACTACAAAAACAATAATAACAATGGAAGATTCACACCAAGAGACATTCAGTGTTGGAAGTGCAATGGAGCACATTACCCGAAGAAGTGCCCCCAGCTATTTGGAAAGTGTTTCTTCTGTGGAAATGCAGACCACAAGATATCCAGATGCCCAAACAAAGGAGTCAATACTTGTCATGTTTGCAATCAGAAAGGGCATCTCCCCAACAACTGTCCACAAGGAAGGAATATTTTGTCAAGATCGTCAGAAGGAGTTGTTCCTATAAGGATTAGGAAAGGAAATGGAAGCGGAAGTGAAAGCAGACCAGGATCTACTGCTTCAGGAATCCGAATCTACAACTTGGAGGGACAATGGATAAGTGAAGAAGTAAACAAAGAAGATGGAAACTTAGCTTCCTTGGAGTGCATTAGAGGCTATAACAGCGACATGGGAGCAAGTAGGCCTCCAACCCTCTTTTGTTGTTGTTGTTCCTTTATTTCAAGCAACTCAGAAGTTTACAATTTTTCTTTATATGGATGAATTGGAGTAATAATCCCCTAATGTATACATGAGAAGCCTTTAGTTAGTAAATCAGAATGTTTTGGAATTCAAAGTGATATATTCTTTCGATATATGTAGTCTAGACTACCGATAACAAGCAATCAACCTAGTCTTAAGATTTAAAATCCCCATACGAAAGAATGATGAAACCCAAGAAAATATTGGTTCGATCATTCGACAATGACGTAAGGACATGATGTTACCTGTGACTCTAAGGAATAATGGAGTTAAGTAATCCTTAGGATAAGATGTATATCTCCCAAGAAGGATCCCAATAAAAAGTCACTCATAAGACGAAAAGATAATGTTGATGAAGAATTTTCTATTACAAGAAAAGAAGGTACACATTCTTTTGAGTTGATAAAAGGGAATGAATGACTATCCCAATAATACGAAAGAGAATGAAAAGAAATCGACCTTTGAAGATATTCATGAGTTCCAATAGAAGTTTTAAGAAGAATTTTGGATCCAAATTTCATTCAAAGGAAAAAGATCAACTTGGAAACTAGACTAATAGCCAATAAGGAGATCGGAGAAACAACAACAAGAAACTCTAGATCGAGACCTTATGCAATGAAGTATACCACCCCAGAATATACCCGTTCAGCTTATAATGGAGGAAAAGGGATAAAACCCCTAAGCCAACGTGTTAACTTTCAGAAAGGAACAAAGTGATAATCTTTTGACCAAGTAAGGAGCAAACACGTTTTCCCAAGATTAAGATCACGATACTACCAACAAAGGATCAAATCGAAAAGGAAGGACCCTCGAACTCTTTATAGACCCCATAAGTTCTAGTAACGCTTTTTGGACTCAAACCAAGTATATAGGACCCTGTTGAATAAGTGACAAAATCATGGAATAGCCTGAGGGAGAAAAAGAGATGATCAAAGAATGTAATCTTAAGTATAATGAGACAGTAAAAACAATTGAGAAGTGGAACATCGAAATTTCAAAACAAGAAGAAAACGATCTATAGGATATTAAAATCAACTGCGTAAAAAGAATAAAAGAGCTTAGATGAGAAGATACGAAGGATAAAGAGGAAATATAGAAAGAAAGGTGTATTGAAGGAAGCTAAAGGATGATTTAGCATAACTAAGGACAAGGAAGTCAGTAAGAAAGAATCATGAATACGGTTCATAATTTGGGATCAACAACATATTCAATGAGAACTCCGATATACCAAGGTTTAAGGGATATTAGAGGAAATGAAGTATTTATAAAGAAGTAAGAAAATGAAAGGACGAAAGGATCTATAAGGACTCAATAATATCGGGAATCTCCTCGAGATTTTGAATTACTCATTGATAGCAAGAAGGCAAGAACAATTTAGTATAAGCTGATTAACTGAAAAGATGTTTCATATAACGTTCTCCACAAAAGGAAGATGATATAAAAACAAGGGAGTTCTAGCCAAAAAGTCATAACAAACCAAGACAGGAGAATGGAGGAATTAAGAGGAGCTAATAATGAACTTTGAAGAGACCCCTTGATGCTACATAACAAACGATCAAGAAGGACAATTCAAAGACCTTGGGAGGAACAATCAAGAATGACTCATGAAATGGAAAGACACAAGATAGACGGAAGAAATAAGACTAATCGGAGGACCCTAGAAGTTTCAAGATGGGAATCATGTACGCTTGAGGATAGGAAATAATTACCATATGATCTTTGAGAAGTGATAAGACAATAAGGAAGTCCAGATTATTGTATTGGAGACATGTGATAAATCCCCATTCAATGAATGGTCAAGAAATCGAGTTACAAAGATAAAAGTCGATGTTTTTGAAGGAGAACTTCCCTTATGAGGAATACCCAGATACAGACATTCATCCTGAAGGATTCCAAAGGATAAAGAAATGACGAAATCGGTTAAGGAGAATTTTTTTCCAAGAAATCTAAGGAGATATGAGTAAAGCAACCCAAGTATTCAAGTTTTGATGAAACCACAATTAGGAATTTCCAAGTTTTGAGGACAAAACTTTCTTGAAGGGGGGTAGGTTGTAAACCCCCAAAATTTTCGGAATCAGTTTAGCATAAAACCCTAAACCGGAAGTCAAATGGAACCCTAAAGGTCAACAAAACCCTAGTTTACCATATCAAACTAAATCCGGCATTGCCGTTTTCTTTGGCCCGAAAAACGAAGTTGGGATAATTAGCTAGAATAGTTCGTAATAACCATAGGTTTTATAAAAATCTCAGTTTCGCAAAATTCGGGTGTCCTTCGAACCCAATCGGACACAATTCTCGAAAAACGTGTCCGGAAGTCCGGAATAGTAAAAATATTCCGAATACACCGTTAGACTCGTAAAAATATAAGGTTTTCAAAAATATCAATTTCAAAATTTTTCGGTAGCTAAAAATAACAGATATAGCTATTATACGCGTATTTTCTTACTACCGGTACTTTATTAGTCATATCTATCTTACATTACACTATTCATTACTATTCTACACTATTCTTTTATCTCTACTTTTTCTTACACCTATTCTTACACTCTACATAACCTATAAACTTAACTTTTTACCTTTCCCATAACTTTATTTCACATCTACCTTACACATTACATCTTTCATCTATAAAAAGTCAAAAAAATAAAAGTCACTCCCCCTCTTACTACTATGGTCGCGCCCCCTATGCCCCCTTTCCTTCAATTTGTTTCAATTTTTTTTTATTTTAATCACACAAAAATCACTCCAATTTTCCTATAAATACCCCCCCTCTTTCACTTCTTTCACACATTCACTACCCACAAATTCATACCAAAACTCTCCCAAAATCTCCTCTCAAAACTCTCCCAAAATACCATCCAAAACTCTCTCAAATAATTCTACAACAACTTCTTCCAACAAACCAAAACCCATAACCACATAACCATACCAAAGTCTCTTTAGGTAACTACCTTCTTTTAATTTCTTCTTCTTCATGTCATGTAACTTTACATGACCATAGTGTGAGTTTCCAAAGACTACAAGTTATGGAAACTACATTATGTTCATGTATTGTTCTTGTTCATGCCAATCCATTTATGTTTATGTTGTTTTATTATTGTTAATATATTATTATCTATATATATATATACATATTCTTTAGAGCATATAAGCTCACTTGCAATTTATTTATTTCATGCAAAGCAATTTATTTATTTATTCCATTGCAATTTATTTACTTGTTCCTTGTTATTTTAAGACCAGTCTCTAGTCTTAGACTTGTCATCATCAAGTCAAAACAAGTTTTTCTTTCTTTCGTTTTATTTTATTTTGGGACTAGTTTATTTCTTAGTCCCGGGAGCCTTAAAAAAGCTAAGACTCCAATACTTTACTTTATTATTTATGCTTTATGATATTTTGTCTACTATTATTCTCATACTCATGTTCGTTTAGATTGTTGTCCAAAAATTTTAATTTCCAAAAATGATTAAACAAAGGAAGAATTTTTGTCACTTAGAAATAAGTTTATGTAAAGTATAAAATCTATAAGATAACAAAAGATAAACTCATTTCCTTTTTAGTTATAAAAAGAACCCACTATAATTTTAGAAACAACTTTAAAAAGCTACTTAAAAACTTTATTACTCCGCCTTGTTTTTCAAAAGAAAATATTTGTTGATGCAAAAATAGTTCTTTTTATAAAGATAAATAAGATGAATGGCTAAGGAATTTTCAAGTAAAGACCTTTACAAACAAATAGGCAAAGAAAATCAATGGGTTGAAAACAAAAATAACAAGTTACAAGAAGAAGTCAATAAGATTTTAGGAACTAGTTTTACTACAAAAAGTTCTTAATTGCTCCACATTGTTTTATGAAGAAAACAAATTTTTTATGCATGGAGATTTCTATGAAAAACATAAGACATGAGGAAAGAATGAGAAATTTTCAAATGAAGATTTTGCAAACAAATAGACAAAGGAAATTTGTACAAGAAAAATAAGAAGAATGGTGTATTTTATAAAATAGTAGAAACTTAGAAAATAGAAAATTTATTTTCAAAAAGTTACTTAGGAAAAATAATAAAACCAACGTAAAGCCTTTTTAGAAAACAAAAGGAAACAAGATATTCATTTCAAGGAATTTACAAAAACAATTTCCGAAAAACTTCAAACCAACATTGTTTTACTCAAGAAAAATAATTGGACAACAAAACATTTGAGCATGCTTAAATATGAGTTATATAGTTATAAAAAGAGAATTTTTCAACTATATAGATAACTAAGTATTTATCAAACAAGTTTTGATTTCTTGAACCAAAGTTGTTTTTACTTGGAAAATCCGTGGTGAATTTTGCCGCCACTATTTCGGGGCCTATATGGCTTTGTTTGATGGAAATAATTTTAGAAATGGGTAGATCTTTTCGAGTAGGTAGAAATCGGTATATTATATGCGCGATTCCGAGTTAAATGACCAAGTTATGGCCATTTTAAGTTGGAACATTCCTTTATACGAACTTTAACGTTCTTTTGACATTGTTTTGTCAAATTTCAAGAAATCATCAAGGAGATACTCATTGTGGGTATTTTCTTTGGCTAGGTGGACCCTGAGGGACAACACCACCCACACATTAAGTGGAATTTGTGAACGACTCATCCGCTTAGAGGAATAGACGACATGGCATCGTGAGTTTATTTCCATTAAATGCTATACTTGTTGTGTTTGTAAATTAGTTGCATTAGACCTAGGAAAAGATAAAATGGTGTGTATGTAAAATAATTCATTGAAAGAATTTTAAGAATATCGAGCCGGGATTGTTATAAATATTTGTTTTAGTATAATAATTGATTTGTCTGAAATTCTTTGATCGCCTTAAATCAGAGATAACTATGAGATGACTTTATAAGAAATGAATTCATGCATACCACGAAGTGAGTCACATTGCATTTTGGGTTATTATCCTTGGGTGAGAAGGATACAAGCTCAGTCGAAAGCAACACTTAACGGATGATCCAAAGCGATTGCTTGGCGGCTTAAAGGGAAATGCTTGGCGAAGTCCGAAAAGCAAGTCAATCAAGTAGATTCGGAATGCTGGCGATGAGTGCTCGCGAGCCTGAAAAACTTTTTAATTAAAACTACTTGAATTGAGGTTATGTATCACCAAACCCCGAATGGAGTGCGCAAATCCATTTCAACATATAGTTCCCGGAAAACTATATGCTTGTTTGCCCACGTGTTTGTTGCATTACATATGTTTGATTCACTTGTTTGAATCTTGTTACAAGAGTTATTTTATGGAAATAGTTCTCACTAAGCCTATTAGCTTATACCCCAATAGATATCTTTTGCAGTTTCCCTACTTATGGTTAAGGCCACGAGGACCCTGCGGGCAGGTAATCTTTTGGATACAGAAATATAGATAAAGTGTAACATTAGTATTGATGTATAAACTCATGTAATAGATTAGTGATCAAAGGGATATGTCCCTAAGTGTAAAGTCATTAATATGAATGAATAATTATTATGAGTCCTCTTTCTTAAATGTGTTATTTATATCTTCTTAAACTTCATAATTCCATACATGGTCCTCTAAAGTTGTGAAAGTACACCTTACACTTAATATAAAAGCTTTTGGGAATGACTAAGGTTGTCATACTTAAGCTTTAATATTGAGTGTGGCGGACTGTCACGTTTAGGGTACCCATTGGGGCGTGACAAGGGTTCCGGTTGACTTTCGGTTCGAGGGTTTGAACCTAGAAATCATCGAAAAATCTAAGGTTTTACAATAAGATATTAATATTTTGGATTGAGTTCATTTGATATATCAATGTTTTGAATAGTTAGAAAGATGAATTAGTATTTTGCAAAGTGAATCAAATAAAGTATTCATTGAGAAAAATTTAGAAAAATTAATTAAAAATTATCTGAGAGTTGATACCTTCAATGAACTTTATAAATTGTTGATACATTGTTTCACTTACTTTGTAAAACCTTGATTTTTATTTTTAAACACTCGAAATATTAGTACTTTAGATGACCTTTTCCTAAATGTTGATACCTTTTGATATTGTTATTATATTGACACATGTTGGTTTGAGTTGTTTTGCTCAATACTACAAATCTTTTTCCTCCAGCGAAAAGATAGATTTGGATATACCTTGAGTATAGCCAATATATTTAAATGACATAATTATATTGCAAAAAAATATCATAAATCGTAATAACGAACACCCATAAAAAGGAAACTGCTGATGCCATTTTAAAACGATACTTATAAACTATGAGTTTAGAAAACTTATCTTAAGATAGGCCTTGCATAAAATATATTGCAAGCTCTATTAATAGGATATTAGCTTGTTTCTCACAATAACTCCTGTAAGAAACCATTTTTGTAATAAGATAACAAGGAGAATCTTAAGATTACCTTTCCAACTATCGAACGATAATATAAACATAGAAATTAGAAACTTACATATAAATCTAATCTTAGAACCTCTAATGATTATAGGTTAGCTATATCATCCTGAAGGCTCCTTATTTATTTATTTATTTATTTATTTTATGAATTATCATAATAGTATAAGGCATGTAAGCCCCGGAAAATTTCAGTAAATAATTCCAAAATAAACTTCGAAAATAAACTCTAAAAATGATTCCAAATTAAAATCGAACTTCAACTAGTCTTAAATCACGAACGAATCCAAAAATTTCTTAATCATGAGAAAATGAGATTCCTTAAAAATAATATAAAAACTCAACAGTCTTCAAATTCAAAATCACTACGTACGACAAATTCTATGCTTAACCTTGACCTGTAAAATCAGGTAATATATAACCCAAAAAGAAATTATTAAAAATTAAATAACGATAAACCTTCGGAAATAAAACCCAATTCAAGAATTCCGAAAACGTTAAGAGATATTAAATACTTACAAAAATAAAAATTTAAAATAAATTTTCCAAACTAAACGTGATGTATAAATGTAAACCCTCAGTTTCCAAATTGGCAAAGATCTAAACTGAAAAATCACCCGGGAAACCTAAGTGGAATATAGTAGTTCATACAAACCCCTAATTTTTAGAGTAATATCAAGTTCAAACCCTAAACCAGAAAGTCAACTAGAAAACCTAAGTCAATAAATTCCTAGGAACCCTTAGTAGTTTAGATCCGGCAATCCCATAATCCTAAACCAAGAAGTCGAAATATGAGTAAAGGGTGTAGTTTAGTTCGTAATAATGCTAGGATGCTTCAAAAGATAAGATTAGCGAATATCCGATCTATTTCAAATCCGATCGGATACAGAATTCGAAAAGCATGTCCCGGGGCTTGAAATATTAAATATACGATATTAGTATCGTTAGACTCGTAATTTCATAAGAGTTCCAAATATATCAGTTATATAATTTTTCGGGTTATAAAAGTTACAGTTATAACTTTTTTATTGTATTTTCATTACTACTGGTACTTTAAATGTCAAATCTACTTTTTGATTTCTTCTACGCTATTCACAAGTATAACTACCCATAACCTATTTCTTACATCCTTACACCGTAGTCTTACAATTACATCATTATCCTTACAATTTACCTTTTCAATATAACTTTATTACTTAATTAATTTCAAAACTCACACAACACACTTTTCTCTCCCTCTCTCTTTCTCCAAACTGGCGCCTCACTCTCCCTCTTTCCCTCTCTCCAATTCGTTTAATTTTCTTTTGTTTAATCAAAGCAAACCTAATCCACAAGTCTATAAAAAACCCCTTTACGCCAACTTCTTTCCACTTTCTTTCTTTCTTTCTTCTCTCGTTAAGAAAATTTTTGCAAATGTCTCTCCTCTCCCTCTCTCATAACCGTAACACACACACACACATACACTTTGTTTTTATTTCAAAGTTCTTACTCCACACAACCAATAGGTAACAGATTTATAGCTTAGTATCTTAAAAACATGTAATGACAAGTTCATTCATGTGTGATTCCACATAAAAATCCCCATGAGTTTCAAGCTAGAGATGTGGATACACTTGAACATGAGATCCTTACCATCACAATGTTTTAGATCTTATTATTTGAAGTTATTTTGCTATTATCTTGTTTTTATTTTCAACTTCTGTTGTTATTGCTAATGATTTGTGTATATATTCATCATTCACATAACCCTCATAGTGTTCATGTATTTATAACTAGTATAGTAAACTAGATCTAGTTGTTTTAAGTTCATACATGCATTAGACTTTTGATTTATGTTATTAAATAACTTGCAATAGCTTGATGATAGTAGGAAAGTATTAGAAAGCTCAAGATCTATTTTAGTTTCAACAAAAATTATTTTTGAAAATTCGGATAAAAAGGGAATCATATTTAGAAAAGCTATTTTTCAACTTCAAAATGTGTATTTTTCATTTAAAATAAAGGGCTTAGGGAATAGATATCATAAATGAATGATCTTGATGAGTAAAGTTTAGATCTATGAGTTTATAGTTTGCTATCATGGATTTCTTTTATATTTATGTTCATAGAAAGTGTAGATCTTGGTTTTGAACTCAAACAAAAATGGTGAAATTTGTATCTAGACAAGACCCATTTTTAAAAACCACCTTCCAAGTGTCAAAATGGAATTTTTACTTGAGATAATGAAGGCTTAGTGTATATATATCATCAAGACTTCATTTTATATGTTTCAAAGGTGATTTTCAAAGATTATTTTTCAAAACAAAATTCTATTTTCGGATCTAGACATAGGTATAACTTAAAAACATGTTTTCCAACTCAAAAATGAAGTTTTTGTTCAAGATATGGAAGGCTCTTAAGATATGATATGTAAGGGATGAATTTTCATAAGTTTAGATGGATTTTATCAAAAGATATGCCCAAAAATAAAATTTGTAAATTCGGATCTCAATCAAGATCAATTTTGAAAACCCATTTTTCAACACCAAAATGAAGGATTTGTTTAAAAAATGAAAGGCTTATAGAATACGTATCAATAGGAGATGCTTTTTATAAGTAAATGGTAGATCTACTAATAGAGATTCTCAAAATAGGAAGAGATTACAAAATATAAAATTTGAGTTTCATCCTAACTTTGTGAAATTCGGATGGTTTCAAGACCATGCCTTAAAAACCCTTTTATCAACTCCAAAAGTTGTGTTTTATATGAAAAATGAAGAGTATAGGTCATAGATATCTTCAAGTAAAGATTTTTATAAGTTAAGATGGGATTTGCTAAGAAAAATATGTAGAACAAGGATTAGAAATAAAGTAGGAAAAATTTGAGATGTTGTCATTTTAAGAAATTCGTAATAATGGAGTAATGGTATGAAAACCCCTACTTTCCAAACTCAAAATAGAAGTTTGATTGAAGAAATGAAGTCCTTAGTAGATAGGTATGGTTGACCCTTAATTTTCTAACTATCAAATGAGTTTACTTAAAGGAATCATCACAAAAACAATTTTTACAAGATTCGGATTTTGGGATGAACCATATTTAAAAACATGTTTACAAAGTGTAAAATGGGAATTTTTATTAAAAAAACAAAGTACTTAAGGAATATACATAATGGGGACTTAATTTTAACAAGAATAAATGAATTTTATCAAGGAATTTTTCTAAAAACAAGTGGGAATTGTCAAGACTACAATACAGCCTTTCTAAGTTGATTTTTCTAAAGTCTTACAAGGAAAAAGTTTTCTAAAAATTTCTTTTATTAAATATTATCAAGAACATGTACATATATATCTCATGAAATATCATTTATGTTAGTAACTTGTTCATATTGCATGAATTCTTGCTTTGGATAGTTGAAACTTCATGAACTTTCACAAAATCAACTTTCTAAAATTGTTTTTGCTACTGATCTGAATTGATCAGATCTTTTCGAAGCTTCAAAGTTTTCAAAAATTAAATATGATATTAGAATTAGATAGATCTTTAGAAGTAGGTAGAAATCGATATATAATTTGTTAAATTCCGAGTTAAAACAACCAAGTTATGGCCGTTTTAAGTTGGCATTCCTATGTAGGACGAGAATTACGAATTCTCTAGTTTTATTAAATAGTTTGAATTAGTTAAGTGATGAAAATACTTATTAAGGTATTTCTTCCTTTTTAGGTGACCCCGAAATCGATGATTCCATACCATCGGATTACTTTTACTAAGAGACCAGTGATCCAATAGCCGAGTGAGTTTTCCTCTTATTTTATTACTTTGCTTGTGCTTATAGCTAGTTGTATTTGAATTATAAGAACAAGATAAAACCCGATATGAATGGGGATGGGATAGATGATGAGACTTTGATGTATATATGCTAAAGAATACTAAAGCATATCGAAACCATGATTCAATTGTATAATTGCACTGTTCATACTATTTTGTTGATGTATATGATATTGGTTTGTCACTCTAAAGGATGTATGAATAATTTGACCTAAGCAAAAATAAATTGGTCATGCATCACATCGGACATGTTGTATTTAGTAGCATGCTACTCCTACGTAGGTCGACTGGTATGGTCCGAGGACTCATTTGGATAATGAAACCCGGTATCAGAGCTCATTCATAGAGAACTAAGACGCACTGGGGATGCATTCCATGTGTGAGTCTAGCCAAGTCGAGTGCTATGAGCCTGGGGGGCTTCGAGGACTAGCAGCGGTAGTATAGACTTTCAATACCATCCCTAACTCTTAATACGGAGGGCGTAAATCCATTCTGTGTATGGATTCCAGATACCCATACATAATTGTTGCTCATGTGTTTGTTCATGCGTAGCATATGGATGATTTATAACTTGCTTGTTATGGTGCGAAATTAAGGGAACTCTCACTAAGCTAGTATAGCTTATACCTCAATAGATGTTTGATTAAACAAGTTAACTCAAAATGCTACTTGGGGACTGAGATGGTTGGAGCTGAGTATGACTTCGGGATTCCAGCAGGAAATAAGAATGCTTAAATATTAGCTAGGTTTTGTGAATTGACTTGTAATAGATTGTGTAGTGAAATTTTTTATGAATTGTAATTTGAAGTATAGTGAATCGCATTTCTTTTACATTGTTACTCAAGTTGTACCAATATAAAATGTATTACTCCGATGTGTCTCTTCCATGTGTTAGACGTCTTGTACATAGTATGGAAGCCTTCGCATGACTGAGGTGGTCATTCCTAGGCTTTAATATTATGTACGGCGGACTGCTACGTTTAGGGTACCTTTCGGGGCATGACAAGGCACAAATGTTAACTTATATATTTGTGACATGAGTCACATGACGACATTGAGAATGGTAGCCACAAATTGGCATTACTAACGGCTTATACCAATGAAAACTCTAAGATGAGATGGGTTTTTAGTTGATGAAGAGTACTCATATGTGTGGGTTTTTTTTAGGATGTTATTAATATATAAATGTGCTAAGTATATATATGAGTATATGTACAAGTTAGCAAGTTATGTGTTACTCCAAGTCCTAAAATGACAGAGCAATGATGATGTATGTTATTGTTTATTGTACTTGATCTTAATGTCTACGTGAAATGTGTGGGGTGACATTATAATTGAAAATGAGTCAAACCGAGATAGTATGGTACTAAACTCAAGCTTGACTCAAATTTTAAAGCTTAATCGCAACTTGAGTTTGATCAAGCTTAAAATTGTAGAAACTTGAACTTGAATCGATTAAGTTCATTTAAACTTGATTTATGAAAAAAATTCAATTCTAGTAAGAATAATATAACTATCCAAATTCCGTCTAAATTTAAGGAACATTTATACTCAATGGAAGCTTAAGTATGTTGGCAAAATAATTGAGCTAAATATTGTAAAGCTTGAGCTCAACTTGATAAATAGCTTGAGTAGCTAAAATCAAACTCGCTTGATTATTCTTAAATTAAACTTTGTAGAGGGTCATTTTGATAATTAGAGTTTTAACCTAATTTAATGCCATAGGCTAATCTTCTAGGCTGGTGATAGGGCTTAGAAGATCGAGTCCAATAAGGGATATCGTAGGGAGATTTTGCTTGGTAGGCTTGGAACAGGGATCATCGGACTGGTTCATTCTACTCTCGACTTAATTTAGTTTTCTTGAGTGGAAAAAGTAAACTCCAAAAATGTCTTTCTGAATTAATTAAGATTCGTTTAATTAAATTAAGGCTTATGTGGACTAAAATAAGCTTCGTCCTTTTTTATATTGAAAATGAGCTTCTTTTATATAATAAAAGCTATCAAGCCTATTTCTAGCCTAGCCCACTTCTATAAAAAAAGAAGGCTTCAATCTCAGCCTTCGGATCCTTAGGAACAATTTAAAGAATAGCATCGGCTTCCAACGTCTATAAATAAGATGCTGCTCTTCTCATTTGTGGAGTTATGCGCATTGCTAAGATTAAGAGCAACGTGGAAATTCTATTGAAACATCTTCAAGAAATATCAAAGCACTTGTTCTACAAAGAACGAGTCAAGAACAATCAAATTTATCTAATTTGATCTTTTGTCATACTTGCACACTCGAGAAATTGGGTTTGCTTGTTCCTCCTCTTATGCCTCTCTTTGTGACATTCTACATGTGTCATTAGTTCAAAACTTCTTTCAAGTCAACCGCTATGCCTATCGAACGTGATCAGCCAATTGTAGTAACCTCACCATATAAACTTTAAGTGAAAATTAAGTTGAGTTTGAGCAATTTGCAAACATGTCTGGTTTGTTTACATCCTAAGTGGCGGATATGTATGTGATATAATAGATTAGTTGTAGGGAATTTGCTTTTCCTGTGTGTTAGGGATGCACATAGATCATATTGGGTTAATTATTGCTAGAAACTAATGGGAATCAAGAAGCATCGTTGTGAGAGCTTAAAGTTTTTCAAAGAGAATTGGAACTTCAAGAAATTCATAAAGACTAGAATACAACTAAGGCGACTGAGTGGAGCTTTATATGGCTTGATTATAGAGTTTCAAGAGGATGAAGCTATCCAACAAGACTCCAACACAAGAAATAAGCTTGTCAACGTGCATGAATCAAGTATTAAAGATGAAGGCTGCCATCTTGAATTGTCCCCTACATCTAACACCGCTAGCTTTGGAAAATATGCCACTAGCGTAGGAGACTTAAGCCATCAGCGTAGGGCTAGCTTACAACACGAACAGAATAAAATTTTTTAAAGCAGAAGACAAAGCTGCCTATGTTCTAGTTAGAGGCCGTCGGTTTTGGACATGTAAGCTGCTAAGCTTTAGTAAAAATATAAGTGTCTTTTCAATTTCATTTTATTTTTCTTTTTCTGTTTGTTTTCCAAGGCTATTTTGAAGTCTATATGAACCCATGTATTGATACAATCAAAGGATTACCAGTTGCTTATGAATACAAATTCTCTTGAGAGAGTTTTCTCCCTTATGAGAGATTATCATTGGTTCTTGTGATAATAACTATTTGTGATAGTTGTGGTTCTAATTAACACGTTTAATAAGCGTCAAGCTCCTTTGTGACAACTTTAATTCCAATCGGCAGGTTTGATTGGGGTCAAGTTCCGATTTTGATAGCGTTGGTTTTAATTGACAAGTTTGATTAGGATCACGTTCCTATCCATTTCAGATTTAGATTTGGTTTCAATTAGCAGGTTTAGTCGGGCCCGAATTCGTTCTTATCCATTTCAAGATGATTTTTGGGTGCGGATTTCATTGTTGACCAATAGGGTCTTAGGTTTTCATATACCTAGAGTTCTTGTATTACATTAGAAACCAAACCATTTAACTCGCATTAGAAATTTTTTCAAATCATTAAATAAATATTTCGTTCAGTTTGAATTATGGGATTGAATTATATTTTTTTTTTTTTAATTTAGGAATGATATATTTCTATAACATGTATTCTAATATGAATTAGTACTAAATTCAATTAATGACAATAAATATTGAATCATATAAGAGGTAATAAAGTTAATATTCATATAATTAAATTTTTAAAAATGTTTTTAACAATTAATTTTATTCATAAAGTTTGTAGTAACACAAATTTTGAGTCAAACTCTTTATATGATTTATAAATTATGGATATAAAAGTTAGATGATTATACATTTTAATAAATGTAAATTTAAAAGTATTTTGTTTATGTGTAAAATAATATTATAGGTTATTTAAATAGTTTGATCCAATTTCATGGATTTATTTAGTTTATTCATTTAAATCAACCATAAATTTAAGGATTAGTTTATTTTAAAAATCTTCTAAAATTAAATTATCAATAAAATTATGTTGTCAATTTGGTTTATAAATCCATTTGCAGCCCGACTATGTGAGGATTTTATTTTATTTTCTAATGGATGAATTAATTGGACTTGAGGTTTGGTGAGTATAGGTCTAATTCATACGTACTCATAGTGCGATTTGAATAAATGGCAAACGACATGCTCTTCATGTTCGGCTATTAACATTTGGTATGATAGGTTTGATATCCGTGTAGCGAAAGCTATTCGTCTTATTTCGAAAATGGTACGAGCTTATTATAATATATCTTTTTAGTTTGAATAGAGGGTGAGATGAAAAAACGAAACTCAATCGTACATTCATACAACTAAAATATCAGGGAACAAGTGTGTGGATTTAGTGGAGTATGTATTCAAACTCGGGTTAACTTGATTCGATTGGAATACCGCCTATGTTAATCATTTCCAGACAATAACGATAGAACGATGTTTGGACCGAATCTTAGAAAACACACCGTCTGCCACAAAATACGGCAACCTAAGACATGACGAACTTGACAGATCATGCAGGCGTGTATATGAACAGTTTGACATAAAATCTCCCACGTGCAAGCTACGGTCAAAGGACGGTGCCGAAAATCTTCCCGTGTAGAACTTTGCAGAATGATTTATTTATATTACAGACCAATATTATGTTTAATTTAGTGAATAGCAACAAGATCGAAAACCAATAATAATTCGTTTAGGATTTTCATTGTAGGATTATGAGTATTTGTAGGAAAAAAAAACGCTGTTTTATAAATAACAATAATCCTTTTGGTGAACAAAAGAAGTAAAAATTAATTATTTACTCCATATTAAACAAAATAGGTAATTTTTATGATATAATATTTTGCAAATAAATAAGGAATAGTTCCATATTAAATAAAATAGAATATATTCTATTATAATGAACTAAATGCAAGATAAGTGGATTATGAGTGTTTTGAACAAATACTAGTTGATAATTGGTAGCAATAACAGATTTTTTTATTTTTCTATAATAAAATAAAATTATTACACATATTTTATACACATTATCAGAAATTCAAATTCTATTGATATTATATATATATATATAATACTTGGTGATTTTTTTTATTAATAGTTTAATAACACATCACCTATGAACAAGGAAGGGCAAGTTGGAAATATTGACCGTCGCATCTAGATAACTTTGACTGAATTCCCGCACATATGCGATATGCCCTATTTTCTCACTCTATCTCTATCAGCCAGCTCTCCATTTGAGCCGCTTGACCATTTGTATAATCACTTAGCATTAGCAACCGCTGTTTCCTCTCTTTTCTAATCAATTAACATATGAATGCAAGACCGCTGTTTACCTTCCACGTTTCCTTTGCTTTTTGAATGTTTTACTCAAAATGAAACTCTCGCTCCAAGAAAATTAAAAATTCCATAAATTTTGATATTTCAGAAGGAAAAAGGAAAAAAAATATTGTATGTTCTAGTATTTGAAAGTTTGTCCAAGTCAATTTTAGCACATTATTCCTTTATCCTATGATAAGGTGTAAATGATAGCAAACAAATACTTAAAAAAAAAAGATAAAAATTAGTTTATTAGCGTTGAGTAATATAAAAATAATATCTTGATGGAAATAAGCTAACTTGAAGAAGTCATTGCCATTGACGGTGAACTTGGACTATTTTTGACTAAATTGCTTTGTTTATGGTCTCAAATAGCCATTTTTAGTATTTTCGATAAGTTTTAATTTTAATTTAACTCTTTATAGGTATATATGTTTTAATGCCATCTACGGCATTGCTTTTTTATTTTATGTATATTTTGTCCTAAAGTTTTAAGTTGCTTATATTGTATGCAACAGATAATCACTTACCATTTCTTTAGTAAAAGTTTCAGAGCCTTTATTACCTTTTTGCCAAAATTTTAAACTCTTGGATAAAGTTTTGGATTTTGATACTAACAACCTTGGAATGCTTAGAATTAATAGGTATTAAAAATTACAAGTCGGGCATTGTGCATGAATCAATGTCTTGTGAGAATCCTAATTTGATTTCACGTTAATCACTACATCATCATACTATATCACTTGTAGCCATAATGATTGGAATTAAAAAAAAAAAAAAGTCATAATAATATCATAACGCTTTTAGAAAATTAAGAAAATCTCAATTATTGATTTACAAATTTTAAAAAAGTTGGGAGAAAAAAATTGTAGAGATTAAATTTGTGACCATGACACACGGCCTTAGGATCACAGAGCCACTTTTCACCGTAATCTATTATCTTTTTCCAGTTAACTATGATAATTTGTTTTGGCTTGTCAATGGCCCATGGAACAACAATTTACTACCCTTTCGGTGTAGGCTTTTTACTACTTAACAGATTATGCTATAAGTGGTTATAAATAAGTTAATAATTAGACTAAACTCCATTTAACTTGTTAAAAAAGAAAAATCTTTAGATTTTATTTGATTCTATTTGATTTTGTGAAAAATCATATAAATAATAAATTTTAATTAAAACCTTATATTGACACTTCTTTTCAATTACTATCCACTATTGCCACTATTATCACGGTGCCACCTCATGTAACTATCTTCACTTTATCGAAAAAGTTTATTTTCACAGTCATCATTACCACCCTTATCACTGTACTGTTACCAATGTTGCTACAACTAGTAGCATGAAGCCATATGATATTATCACATTATTACTACTATATTGTTATCACCACTTACACCACCCCTTATCATGATTATTACCCATCGAAAGCCTCATACAATAGCACCACTACCATTGCCGTAATATTACACCACCACCACCACTAATACATGAATATTGTCACCTCACTACCATTACTACTATGTAATAATCACTATATTATAGACTCTCCACAACTCTACACCATTACCATCATTGTCACTTTTATATAGTTACCACCCTATCATCACTATTACCATTACCAATAGATCAAAATATCCTGCTGGTATAGGGTGGTCAATAATATTGATGATATTATGATGAGAGTAGCAGTGGAGCAATGCCAATGCCAGTGGTAGTAGCAACAGCTCTAGAATTGGTGAGAGAATAATGGAATGAGAAATTATAATTAAAATAAATTCGTAGTAGCATAAATAATTTAATTGTTTGAATTATTATTCTAGTATATAGTATTTGCACATGAAAAAAAATACATAATTTAAAAAAAAAATTCATGTATTACACTTAATGCACTAAATACGAAACAAAAAACCTTATATTTTGCTAATTCTCATAATGTATATAATATTTCTTTTTAGACCCTTGATATATGATTTTATGAACAATATTATTGTTTACACCTTAAATTTATAGATTTTTGCAATTATACATATGAAGTTTTAAAATTAATAATTTATATACCTAATTAAATATTTAATTGTTGTCGTTTATACATTGTCTCCTTTCGCTTTGTATTGATGATATAGGCTTTTTTTTTTTTTTTTGATGATATGGTAATATGACTTGGTATCATTATATAATACAACATGAAAATTACAAGTGTATCATTGTGATTAATCATTTATGATTATAGAGATACTAGTGGCTATAGAGTGGATAAGATATAAACTATAGCAATTAAATATCTAATTAGGTGTACAAACTGACAATTTATAACTTAAAGTATATAATTATAAAAAATTAAATTAAATTAAGATGTTAACGAACAATTTTTTTTTTTTAGTCTCTTCTATTTAACCGCTGGCAAACCACCACATTAACCATAAGTTTTTAAGAAACTACGAACGCAGTTTTTAAATGGATCCCCTACATTTGATGATTTCACATGGTGCACATAGAGGCGGTCCAACAAGAAAAAGAACAGTATTGAACATGGTCGGCCTATAAAAAATAAAATAAAAAAGAGAATAACTACTACGACAGCGTATACGCTACCACAATTGGTCATCTACAATACACGATGTTTTAATTATATAGCCGCAATAAAAAATAAAAACAATAAAAATTTATGAAAATTAAATTATGAAATAACTCTGAGAGAGAAGAAACGAGGGGACGGGGGCCGGTGTTGTGGGGTCACACCATCAATAACAGCAAATTGAAATCATGTATAAGTATACATATTCCGTCCATGTTATCAAGCAAAAGCCAAATGCTTATTCTAGCAGGTCAAATTGATTATTTGGTGTGTGTGGTGCAAGATATCCAAACCACTTAATATGATATTAAAAAAATACATGTTGAAATATAACGTACATATTCGCCATTTCACATCATCATGGACAACACATGACTTGTTTACACAATTATAGATGTACATATATGTATTTCTTATCCCCTACCATAAACAAAAAGAAAAAAGAAATTTAAGTTATATAATATAATATGCTTATGGACCCTTTTAGTAGGTGGTCGAAAGATATTTTTTTAATGAAATATGAGAAAAATATAATTTTTATAATTTATACTATATTTACATATTTCAAGAAATTCAAATAAAAAATTAATAATTTTAATTATCAATATATCATCTATATAGACACAAACAAAATCATCATACAATAGTTGTTATGAAGTACTTCAAGTATTTCCACCAAATCTAAATTAGAATAGAATCATAATTATTATTAAAAGGTTAAAAGACCTAGGGGGGACAAATCATATAATTAACCTTCATACCTCAAGAAATATTCTCTCTTCCCTTTTCTGTTCTCTTCTCCCTCCACTATGTCTAATGACAAAAGATCATCCGATCCATTCCACTTTGATCCTTTTTTACCATACTCAACTAGGAGTAAACCGTCCTGGAACGGGCTTCCAACTCTTTGATGATCATGATCTATCCATTTACACATCAGATAACCACAGCAACCAACACACCTCACAACAAGACACACATGGGTTTGATCCATCTTACAGGACTTTCACAGATGTTTTACAAGGTTCAACGGACTTTAACTCCTTATCAAGAGCCTTTGACTTGTCCTATTCATCATCGGAAGTAGTGACTACTCCACCTGTGGATGAGGGCCTTGGAAAGACAGGTCACGTGGTAACGGGGTCTTTACTGGTGGAGAGTGAGAACAGTAACCACCATCCTTCGACGCCAAATTCTTCGTGTCGTCGTCATCTAATGAGGCCATGGGAAACGAAGATGAGGATAAGAACAACATCATAGATGAGCAAACAATTAATAACAAAAGCAATGAAGATGAGAAGGCTAAAAAGCGTAGGTTTTTTTTTCCTATTTCTACATGAAACCTTTTTTTCTTAATGGTAAATTAACTTTTCCGAAGTCTAGCTCCTAAGTCGGAAGTTCGCCTTTCTTTTATACATGTAATTTCCGTAATAATTGATCATTACTCCTTTCTCATTACTAGATCAAGTGGATTTAGTTTTCTCAGGTATATTGAATTATCTCTCCAGTTCAATAATTTGCTTTCAAATGATGTCGTGTTTAAACGTCCCTCTAACATAGTCATTTCATACTGATTGATCCGTGTGCATTTTTAGTGAACAAGTGTACTTGATTTTCATATATTCCTTTTTCTATCATCATATCTTGATCGTACACCACTTCACCTCTTCAATATCTTACCGAATCATTAAATTTCTAAATTTGATATCCTTGCACTTTGCTAAGTATCATATGAAATAAGGTGTTAGAACTTCTCACACGATATTGATTAATACAGAGTTTTTCTAGCTAGCTAATACATCATTCAGTCGTTTTTCACATGCAAAACATTTATTTAAGCTCAACAAAACATTACTTTTTTTTTTTCCACAACAAAGAATGTTTGACAATAAAAAAAATTGAAATTCCTCTTAAATATCAAGTCCTCTTTGTATTTATGACATGCCAGCTTTTTCCCTCTCAATTATCCGATTGTCTTAACATTTCGTATGTTTTGTAAGGACCAAACCGAAGAAGAAGGAGAAACGCCCGAAGGAGCCAAGGTTCGCATTTCTGACAAAGAGTGAGATTGATCACCTTGAAGACGGATATAGATGGAGAAAATATGGACAAAAAGCAGTCAAGAATAGCCCTTATCCGAGGTTGTTGTTTCATTTAATTATTGCAACTATGGAACACTAATGTCTTATAAGCATGTGACAAATTTAGGCTCGCAATAAACTGGATTTCATCATATATAAACATCATGATCAGCCAAAAGTTTTCTTCTCTTTTGTTTTCATTTTTTTTTTTTTTTTGCCCCTTGAAATACATCTCATTTTGGAACATTATTTTGCTTTAATAGCATACAAAAGAAAGTTTAGAATCTGTGTAATATATAGATATACAATCGCACATATATATCCTGATCAGTACATTTGGTTGGCTGTTTTATTAGTAAGTAAAATTTTCTCCATGTTAATATACCTTGACGTTTATTACTCCAAAGGCTTTCCCACTGTCTGCTAGCTGATCTCACCTTTAATGTATATTAAGCTAGGTACATATGCGAATTTCGTTTAGTATATAAGATGTAAAATTCAATAGGACTTCAAGGTTTGAAATCATATATAATTTATCTACTCCCTGAAATTTCATTTGTCAATAAAATTATATATATGCACATATATTTTAATTTTTGGTTCTTGCCATTTGCAGCAAATGTTTAATTTATTCTTAGGTTTTTGAGAATTAATCAACTCTTTTTGGGTAGTATCATTCTAACTTTTTGAAGTACAAACTTGGTTCGTTAGTTAATTCTATTAACTCGGTTGGTACGATTGTTGTTCTCTTGTAGAATAGCGCAGATTTGAATCCCTTTTTTCATTATAGTCGCTGAAAGGGGAAAAAAACATGGTTGATTCCAAGTAGCGAAGCAGTTTTATAAAAAGGATGGCACTTAATTGTTAACAACTAGAAGTAAGTAATAAATTATTTTTCATCTCTCCTCTAGAAAGCAAGATTATAGTTTTACAAACTAGCTATTGAATACACTAGCTGCATGCAGTTATAGACAAGTGAAATGTATGTTATAAGGATGTTGCAGTGACCAAATTATATTATTTCACATTTATGGCTCATGTAATTTCTGAATTCTTTGTTTCTTTTATTATTGCAGAAGTTATTACCGATGCACTAGTCAAAAGTGCAATGTGAAGAAGCGCGTGGAGAGGTCCTATCAGGATCCATCAGTTGTGATCACAACTTATGAAGGCCAACACACCATGAGTGTCCAGCCAATCTTCGCGGCAATGCCGCCGCCATGAGGATGTTACCACCTTCTCTTTTTCCGGCGCCTACATCAATGTCATCTAGCTTTCCTCATCGTCAGCTCCTGTCTCAGTTGCTTCCCGTAGGAATTCAGGTGATGCAGTACGTGATCCTAGTAATTCCATGTTTTACCACCAAACCCTAGCTTCCCATCAACGTCAATTGCAACTGCTTCCCGACCATGGACTACTTCAGGACATGGTTCCTTCCTTCGTCTCCAAAGATGAGCAACCTTAATTACTATTGATTCTTCGAGTTCCAATTATAAATTTTTTTTCCATCTTGTTATTACTTGATTGTACTTTATTATAAATCTGTAATAAATTTGTACATAAACACGGCTCTTAAAAGCACTAGGACTAAGAATATTTTACCATATACTCTCTTTTTTGTCGTTATTAGTATTGTTGTTGTTGTCTTGTCGTCGTTTATATAGTCTGCGTGATCTATCCCTCAATCTAGAAATTTCTAAAAGGTGCATAAACAAGATTACTTAACAAACTTATCTAATCATGTTAAGCACAACCTTTCATATTTGTGGAGCTCTCCGACTCTCTAGAGAAAAGCTTTCTGCCACCACTTTTTGATGATGAAAACCGACAAACTAAAAAGGTCAAGAATTGCAAGTGTATCTCACACAGATGGTGGAGGGTTGTCTTTCAAAGACATGCATCTTAATAAAGGAGATGATGAAGAAATGGATCATGGAGAATCCTCTAATGTGGAGATTGGTGAGGATGATGATTCAATTAAAAAGGGGTCAAATGTGCCTTCCATCCTGTTTTTAGATAGGGTCTAGAATCTCCTATCCCAATCTACAGGAAGAACTGTTATAGTTCGGCTCCCAGTCACTAGTAGAAAAATGAGCTTAAGAGGCGAAATATTTCGCCTCAGTAGCTTAGAATTTCGCCTCAATAGTGCTATTGAGGCGAAAAATTCGCCTCAAAAATTCGCCTCTGGAAGTCCGCTTGTTAGGGCAAAGGTTTCGCCTCACTAGCCGATGTGGCATGAGGCGAATTTCGCCTCATGTAATCATAATGAGGCGAAATTCGCCTCATCCTCCAAATACACCAGACCCGTCATTTTTAATAACATTTTTAATTATTCATATATAATTTCAGAATTTATTTTATTAATATTTTAATTAAGATTTAATTATGAATATATTATTTCAGAATTTAAAAAAAATGCAACACATATTACAAAAATTATATAATTAATATTACAAATTTATTGTTATTAATATTTGACTTAAAATTTATTAATTAATTAATATATTTTTTCAGAATTTATAAATAATAAATACAAATTGTATTGGAATAATTTAAAAAAAATGTATAATTAATATTACAAATATATTTATATTTTACTTAAAATATTGTATGTAAGTTTGTTATCGCAAACATTTGAAATAATAAACGTATTATGATATTATAAATATATTTATATTGATATAAATGTTATAAAATAAAAGGTAGAATATATCTAAAATTTGGAAAAATTGTAAAAAATTTGTAAATATTATACCTTATATTATATTTGATTTTAATATTGTTGAACTTGTAATGAGAAATAATAAAATCCTGCAAAAATAAATCCAAATAAATAGTTATAAATAAAAATTAAATATAAAAATTAAGTAAAAAAAAAAATTGAAGATGAATTACCGTAGTAGAGGAGCGAATGTGAGAGAGGGAAGAAAAATATGAGGGAGCAGAGGAGAGAAGGGGGGTATATATAGGCAGTGACTGGGCTGATGAGGCGAATTTCGCCTCATATGTTAGAATCTGAGGGGAATTTCGCCTCATGAGTTGGGGAATGAGGCGAAATTCGCCTCAGATTTTAAAATGAGGGGAATTTCGCCTCAAATGAAAAATTCCAAACTCCCGCCCGCGCTATTTTTCTCCGCGTCGTCCCGCTAAAACTTTTACTCGTAAATTTCGCATATATTTTTTAAAATTAATTACTAAAAATATTTATTAATTTATCAACTTATATATTATTAAATAAGATTAAAAATTCATCTTATTTAATTGGGTGATGTACTTTTATAAATTAAAAAGTTAATTATAAAAAATTTATATATAGATAAAAGATTAATTAATCAAATTATATTTTTATTAATCATTTCATTTAATAGTAAATAAGATTAAAAATTAATTTTATTCAATTGTGTGATGTGCTTATTTTGATTAAAAAAGAATCATAAAAAATATTTATATAAAATAAATTTTTAATAAATTGAAATTACATATTTATTAATCAATTTATTTACTAATATATAAGATTAAAAGTAAATATTATTCAATTGAGTTATGTACTTACATTTATAATAATTTAAATAAACAAATATTTGTATAGATTAAATTTGTATTATAAAAAAATATATATTTATTAGTGAATTTACTTATAGTAAATAAGAATTAAAGTCATTGTTATTCAATTAGGTAATGTACTTTTATTTATTAAAAGTTAATTATAAATAATATGTACATACATTAAATATTTATATAGATTAAATATTTCATATTTAAATTATATAGTTATTAATCAATTTATTCACTAGTAGATAAGATTAAAAATTAATCTTATTCAATAGGGTGGTGTACTTTTATTAATTAAAAATTAAATCTTTCAATTATTTATATAGATTAAATATGTAATAATAAAAATATACATATTTATTAATCCATATATTTATTAGTAGATAAGATTAAAGGTAAATCTTATGCAATTAAGTAATGTACTTTTATTCATTAAAAATTAATAACTAAAATATTTTTATATATTAATTTTTTCATAAAATATATATTCTAATCAATTTATTTACTAGTAGATAAGACTGGTGAGTTATAATTATAAAGAAATGTTTTCATAGATTTAATAATAATTATAAAAATATTTATTTGTCAATCAATTGATTTACTAGTACATGAGATTAAAAATTAATCTTATTCAGTTGGATATTTATTTTTGTAAAAATATTTATTTGTTCGACATTTTGTATATTGAGAATATTTTTAATATTATTAAACATATAAAAGAAGATTTGGACTTTGTACGAAAATATAAAATTAACATATATTAATTTCAATACCGTCAATTATTTCATATGGATTGTGATAATTATACATTTATCGTATTCGTTATGAAATTGTTAGTACAAACATAAATTTTTACAAATAAAAGTATATAATTAATATTACAATTTTTAGAATTAATAAGTAAGTTGGTTTTGAGATTTGAAATTGATATAACCTCTAAAAATCCTCTAAAATAGTTTAGAGGATTCATCAACGCTTGATTTTTAACCTAAACATTAATTCCTAAATCTTACTAGAATTTGAGTTCATTTGTTTGAATAAAAATATTAGTTCTTAAACCCGAACTCACATTAAATATGTTTGTATCCAAATTAAATTCCTAAATTAAGTCCTTATTTTAAGATGTTAATTTCTAACCTATCGTATTTTAAGATCTTCAATTCCCAAATTACATCCCAGTTTCTCAGCCTCTTTATTTTGGCCATAATTTTTTAATCCGATCTCTGATTGAGGCGACTTCAGTTGCGTTGGAAAGATAAGAAAGAGATATACAACTTTCATGTATTGAGATTTTGCAAATGCTGAAATTATCAGTGCTTAAATTTCATTTCTTTTCAACTGATACATTTTCCATGCAAAGTTAACAACTTGTTTTTCTTTCTTTTATGTGTTTTTTGCTTACAGAGTGGATATTTTTTAGCTATAATGAGATGGATAAGTGATGCTTAATGTGTTATGTTGACTGGTTCATATAATTAAATATGAGTTTAGTACATTTACAGATTTAACAAATAATTAGATTAAATGTAAAAGTTAATTAACAAAAGAATTTAGTTAACAAACCGAGGTTCAACTTGATTAAATAGACTTCAATGAGTTAAAATGAATTAGATTGAGATAGTTTAACCATCTATGACTTATATTTTCATTTAAATGATTAAGGTTAAGTTAACCATCTTTGACTTAGTTTAAGTTAAGGTGAGTTCAAGTTAACATATATCCTACATGTATGACACATTAAATAATATATTTAATATACTGCGGGTTGGTTGAATGGATTTTTAAATAAATTAGATGTGCATGGTACTCGTCGTATGAATAACAGTACTAAGGGACAAAATATGACGGTAATCATAATCAATAGCATGACATACAAGGTGCGAAACAAGTAATGCAATAAAACGTGAACATCATGTCCGGAATAATAAAATACGATGAGGAAATAAAAAACACGATAGCAGCTACTGTCGCTGATCCTGTCGGAGTCGAGCACGACCAGATCCTCTCACAGATGTCCTCTGTGATACTGTATGGGGGGGAGTCGAAGCCGGTGTCGACTGAACAGCTGCGGGCTGAGTCGGAGTATGCGGAGGCTGCTGAGAGGCAGGAGGATGTGAAGACGAAGGAGCCCCAGGAAAAGCATACGATCCAAACGCTGACGGCTGTGACGCAAACGGCGCAAAACCGGGACCCCCGGCCCATGGGATGAACCCCTGAGGATGTGGTCCTCTCTGCTGTGCGGAGCTGCCTGGTGGATCCTGTGTCGGATCGTGTGGAGGATGCGTGAACATGGATGGATGGCTCGGCATCCCATAAAACCCATGGTATGGATACGGAGGAGGTGGGACTGGTGTGAATGGCGTAAAGCCAGGCTGACTAGGATCAGGGCCATAAGTGGAAGTCCCCATCTGTGGTGCTGCGTGCTGGTATGGAGGGTACTGCCCGGAGGAAGATGTAGTAGGGGGACGGACGTAGTTCATCAGCAAATCGATCTTCTCTTGCATCTTCTCAATCTTGGCCTCCTGGCTGGTCCTATCATACTCAGAGTGGACCAAATTCTCCTCACGTGGCTGCTCATAATAATCAACCCTATGTTGATCTATTGGCATGCCGTAACCGAAGCCACGTCGGTAGGCAGATCGGTGGCCCAAAACCTCCTCCATGATGACCTTATCCTCCTTAGGTCGCTGACCTGACGCAGCAGCAATGTCATCCTCATGCTTTCTTTTTTCCACCATTCGTTCCTAATTGAAACAACATGAGCACAAGGTGATTATAATCATACAAACAGATGGATATGAAACTACAAAAAAATTATATATAAGAATCGAAAATACTAACATAATTCTGCATGGAGACCTCCGACTCCCATCGATCTGTTAACTGCCCTTTCTGTCTCCTTAGGTGGGTATGTCGGTAGTTTTGTATTGGCGTGAGATCCTGTAATACATTATTAAAAAAAGTCAGTACAAGAACATAGCATTTAAACCCACATTCATTGTAATTGGAATACCTACATTTGTGAGTGCATGCTGGAGCATGGATTTTGTACCACCTGTATGAACTGACAGTTGCTTCTTCCTGTTCTCCGCATTCACCGTGGATCGCAACTACACGTTTCGAGAAGAAGTGAACAATTGAACTATAGCTTATGCATATGTAATTTACTACATGGAGAAGCGTACCTTATAATCTTGATCTGTCTCTAGGAAGTGGACGAATGCCCTCCATTCGTCTAACCTGTGCTCGAAACCCGGTGGTGGCTTACTAGCAGCTGTATCGCCTCCACCCTTGGCTATGACATAACGTTTAAGCCTGTATCGAAGCTGACTATATGACTTGCTTGCAAGAAAGTCCAGTGCCACCCACCATTTGTGAATTGTCCGCCAATTTTCGGGTAGTTCGAACTTGTTCTGCAAATTTGAACCAAAAAAATTAAGTGTTAAAGGAAGGTGACACGAGCCAAAAATTGATTTTTCGTATATGTTTACATTTAGAATTAACTTACCATTACACGGCGGATGATGCCATGTCGATAGGCCTCGGGAAATGCTGACCATGCCTTTCCTCGACCTCCAGGGACAAACAACTTCGTCGAAGCTCTGTGATGGAGTAAGAACTCCAACCTAACCATCCCCGGAGATGAGCATATGAGACCCATAAACCCATCAGGCATAGTGATGGTCGGTCTACGGCCTGTCCTCCTATACTCCTCCTCCGCCCGGTAACCTCTATACATACCCCGGCGCCTATCTGTCACCGTGATGTTTGCCTCCTCATGCTGAGCCACAGCGGCCTCCTCCCGCTCCACTGCTGCGGCCTGTGGGTCATCTGGGTCAACCTGAGCAGGCATATCATCCGGGAGGTCGTACAACACCTCTTCCCCGATCCCCAGCTCATTTACCCATCCCGGCTGTGGCTCAGCCGCCTGACCCGACTGGTCATCGGGATGTCGGACCTGCCGATCAGTAAGTAAGGCAGTAAACGATCCTCCTGTATGACAAAATAAGAAAATGAAACGCATGAGTCCAAAATTGATATAATATTGCTATGACAGATAAAACATTTACAAATGAAGCTGTAAATCCCACCAGTGTACTGCTCCGGATGTGCCTCAGAGTCGTCCAAAAGCTGATCCATGAAATCGGAGCTACTCATCCTGCAAGTTCAAAAAATAACACCGGTTACTTAAATATTTCCTGGAGATTATTACGCAAACAAAGTACATGTGATAGATAATAATTATATAAATAAACGTATCCGTACAATCTATTCGTCCAAATCGTAATCGCCTATGCTACTGCATCCCACACTCGGGTCGGGTAAGCGTGTAAGGTTTCCTAGATCAACAAATATGCGATTGATTGGAATTGTCCATGGCCTCTGCACTGTCTGTTGCATTGCCTCCTCTATTGGAGGTGGCTCGAACGATTCAACATCTTCTATACTCTCGGTTTGGAAGAGAGCACGTGTGAACATATGACGGTGTACAACTTTCTGGACAATCTTCCAATTGCCATTTCGCTTGCTTGGGTCTTTTAGGTAAAATACTTGTTGTGCTTGGTCGGCAAGGATGTACGGGTCGTTATCGTACCATGACCTTGCAGTGTTGATGGAGATGAGGTCTCCGTCGATAATTTCTGGTTTATCCCTCTCCGTATCAAACCACCTGCATTTGAATAAAAACACTTTCTTCGACCCCACGTAATTTAGTTGTATAACTTCGGTGAGAACGCCATAAAATGTAAGTTGTTGCCCTCCATCTGCACCGATGACATATACACCGCTATTCTGTGATCTTAAGCCAACCTCCTTGGCTTCTGTGTTGTATCGGATACCATTCACGATACAAGCATTGAAGCTATATCGATGAATTTCAGGGCCCCAAGCTAACGCTTCAAGATCTTCTGGCATCTGATGTCCATGGACAGCCGTTTGCTCCATAATCTACATACCAAGTCAACAATTAAAGTTGCATGTCAAGATATCGATGAATTAATGGTATTGAAGTCTTCAACAAGTTTTTACCTTATTTTAAACCACTCGGCAAAATGTTTACATACTATTCCTCCGACATTGCGTGCTCCACGTGCAGTTAGTTCGTTCTCAAACTCCCTGTAGGATATTTCATTAGAAGTCCATCTTCAATCTTGGTGAACATCTATTCTTTTCAAGTCATAAATGAATGAAAAGACATGACATACCTTATAAAGGGTTGCACTTCCTCGCAATTATTCAACACTGTCCAATGCATCCTGTTGAGTTCTACATCCGAGCCTGTTATAGTGCATGCACCTATTGAACGTATGGGTTGTGTGAATACTCGAAACGATGATGATGGACATTCATCCAGCGGTTCGTCCCACTGTCGGTGGGGTCTATTTATTCTTGAGTCCATGTTATCAAAATATAAGGAGCAAAATTGAGTGCTCTCCCGCACAACGTACGACTCCGTAATTGAACCTTCCGGTCTTGCCCTATTCCGCAAATCTGCTTTTAGAACTCCCATGTACCTCTCAACAGGATACATCCACCGGTACTGGACCGGACCACATATGCGTGCTTCATTTGGAAGGTGGACGGCTAAATGTATCATAATATCGAAAAATGCAGGAGGAAATATCATCTCTAACTTGCAAAGAGTTAGGATTATTGTTTTTTCCAAAGACTCCAAAAGATTTACACGGAGTTCTTTAGCAGTCAATTCCCTGAAAAAACGACATACATCACATACAACATCGTAAATGCGATTATCCAAACCCCACGAATGACAACCGGGAGAATACGTTGCAGCAAGACATGACAATCGTGACTCTTAAGACCTCTCAAACTAACTTCATCAGCGCCTAAGCAGGATGATATATTTGAAGCATATCCATTAGGCATCTTCACATCCCTTATTGAATTACACACCTCTCTCATTTGCCTAGTCGATAGTGTATATGCAGCTGGTGGTTTGAAAATACGTCCACCACGTTGCTGCAGGTGTAGCTCAGAACGAATACCCATTTCTTGGAGTGTCAGTCTCGCCTTCTCTGTGTCTTTTGACTTGCCCTTAAGACCAAAAATAGTTCCCACTAGGTTATCGCATATATTCTTTTCGATATGCATCACGTCAAGATTATGTCGAATGTGCAATTCACTCCAATATGGCAATCGGAATAGCAAACTCTTCTTACACCAATTTGTCCCGTCTTCATTCCTCCGACGGCATAGGCGCTCTTGCAATTTCCCTAAAATGACATTCTCGTATCGACTCAATTGATCGATGATGTCTGATCCAGAGAAATCCCTTGGTCGTGCCCGTGTTTCCGTGGTGCCGTCGAAACTTACCCTGTCATGGCGCCACCTATGTCTCAAAGGCAAGAACCGTCTATGGCCCATATAGTGGAACTTACTATTTGAATGGCCACTTGTGCAGTCAACGTTACATATTGGACATGCTTTATAACCCTTCGTCGTCCATCCTGAAATGTCACCGTATGCCGGGAAATCGTTAATAGTCCATAATAATGCAGCATGCAGTCGAAATACCCGTCCTTCGACTACATCTAGTGTTTTTACCCCACTTGTCCAAAGTTCTTGTAGCTCATCTATCAATGGTTGTAAGTACACATCAATATCTTTACCTGGTGATTTCGGCCCCGGTATTAAGAGAGACATCATCATATATGGCTCCTTCATACATCTCCATGGTGGAACATTGTATACAAACATAATAACTGGCCACACACTGTATGTCGTGCTCATGTTTGCATACGGATTAAACCCATCAGTGGCAAGTCCTAATCGTACACTGCGGGGGTCCGATGCGAACACAGGATATTTGTTATCCAATCCTTTCCACTGTTCGGAATCCACCGGATGCCTCAGCACACCATCTACAGATATATACTTTTCCTTGTGCCATCTCATCTCTGGAGCCGTCTTCCGGCACATAAATAGCCTTTGTAATCTTGGAACTAATGGGAAATGTCGCAACACCTTCACCGGTACAGTTTTTTGTTTCCTTGTATGAAGCTTCCATCTTCCTTCCCCACACACTGGGCATGTATCAAGATTTTTGAATTCTTTTCGAAACAAAACACAATCATTTTTACAAGCATGAATCATGTTTGCATCCATGCCTAACTGCTTCAGGAACTTCCGTGCTTCGTAATATGATGTAGGTAACAAATTGTCGGCAGGTAACAAACTTTTTATTAAGTCAAGCCAATTGTTAAATGACTTCACAGACTGCTTCCCATCAATCTTTAGATTTATCATTTGCACTACTGCTGATAATAATGAAAACTTTGTACATCCCGGATACACTGGACTCTTTGCTTTTTCAAACATTCCAGTCCACCCATCTCCATTAAACCCACTACTTTCATCTTCGCTGTCAATATCATCGCCATCGCCATCGCCATCACCATCACTTATATTGACAGCAATATCTTCCAAAAGTTTTTGATCTGCCTCATCTTCAAAGTGCGTGTCGTCAAGTGGATTGCTCCCTTCATCCATAACAACATTATCATGTACCTCGTATTCATCTACATCCTCACCATGATAAATCCAAGGGGAGTAGGTCCAAGCCATTCCCCTCCTGAGGAGGTGATACTCAATAATCTGAATAGATTGCCATGCACCATTAAGGCAATCTCTACAAGGGCATCTAATCAGTCCATCTGCCCGCTTATGGTTTACAGCAGCTTCTAAAAACTCTCTAACCCCATCTCTATATTGCGTTGTTGTCAAATCACGTGTCATATGCCAACTTCGTTCAGACATCCTAAATTGACCCTTAATTAATTACCACATTTAACTCACATCGGATAACTCTCTTATAACTATGCAAGCATCTAATATTGAAACACTAATGTTTGATTTACTTATTATTTAACCCTATATGTGTCATGCAATTACAGATAATATGCATAGTTTTATCGAACCTCTAAGAATAAATACATTACTACAAATTTCACATAAATTAATTCACAAACATATCAATAGGAGCATTTCCTACTGTACACATATATTCATACATTTATGAAGTTAAACATATTACACATGTATTAAACATTAATATATAATTATTATATTGTAACTATATATGATTTTTGTTCACATACAATTATTAGTATTTAAATAATTGTATTTACACTATGTATCATAAAAGAAAATACAATACACATATATTAGACAATTATATGCCATCACTAGATCGTAAATACATGTAATATTTTTACCTTACTTATAATAAATATATAAGTATACATATAATATACAGGAAATACTACATATGTAAGTAGTATTATTTCAATACTTACACTTATTTTATGTCTTATTAATCTAAACATATAAAACAAGCTTCGAATAATATATAAATATTTGATCCTAAGTATATACATAGTTTTTTCAATTTCTAACAATAAATACATAACTATATATTGAACATTCATTAATCAATATACATGAAAATATTAACATCTCAGTATTTATATTTAATCTATGTGACATGATATTAAACATAATAAACATAGATTGAATAATAACATGTAATCACATATCCTATAAATCTATAATTTCTTCAACTACACACTAATATACATAACTATAAATTAAATATATATTACTACTACTATTTAAATAAATGAAATAAAAATTTCATAACAAATTGAACTAACCTTGCAGTAATTGTAGTACGATAAATGTCTGATCAAATCCACCCAAATTATCAGATACCTGCATTCAAAATGAAAATATCAATCAAAAATATATTTTACTATAAAATAAAATACTATAAGAATTAAATAAAAAATAAAAACTTACCGTATAATTAAATTTACTTAATCGAAAATATTTTTTTTTTCCTGATGTGTGTGCGTGAAGGTATGTGCGTTTTTGGGTGGGTGGGTGTGTGTGTGTGCGTCGGTGAGCTAGTGTGTGAGTCGGTGTGTGGGTCCGTGTGAGTGGGTTGTGTGTGTGGGTGTGTGGGTCTGTGTGTGTGTGTGTGTGGGTGTGGATGTGTGTGTGGTGTGTGTGTGGATGTGTGTGTGTGGATGTGTGGGTCTGTGTGTGTGGGAGTGCGCGCGTGGGTCGGTGTGTGTGCGTGAGTGCGAGAGAGGTGTGCGAGAGAGAGAGCGAGAGAGGGGCGAGTAAAAGAAGGGGGGGTGGGGCGGTATATATAGGGGGATGATGAGGCGAATTTCGCCTCATCAAACAGAGGCGAATTTCGCCTCATCCTAGTCAGCATGAGGCGAATTTCGCCTCATCCTAGTCAGCACTTGAGGCGAAATTCGCCTCTGACTAGGCTAGTGAGGCGAAATTCGCCTCATAATCCTAGTCAGAGGCGAATTTCGCCTCAAGTGCTGACTAGGATGAGGCGAAATTCGCCTCATTTTGTTAAAATGAGGCGAAATTCGCCTCAGATACTTTAAGAGGCGAATTTCGCCTTTTAGTTTTCGCCTCCCCTACCAACTTTTCTACTAGTGACGATAGCGAGTGAAATCGACATTCTTACTCATCCTTGGTTTTTGTTACTGGACAATTAGCTATTTTCGTCAATATATGGAGATGAACTCTCCTTATTTCTTTCTAACTTCCATGGGATTTTGTTATAAATAAGCTTGGCTAAGCCAGGAGAAGCTCAATGATCTATAAAGAAGCTTAAGAAGGCTTTATAAAATAAAAAAGAAGGCCTCTCGAAAGACCTTCTTCGCGAGCATGACATTGAGAAAGGCAGAGATCCCCTTTTTGGTTTGAACATGAGCGTGGTAGATTTTAAATCGCTATATCATTATAGTTTCTCTTTCAACTTTGCGACCTGCCATTTTAGTTCCTTTTCCTCCACAATTGAATTCCATTAGATTATGCCACACATTCAAAAATTATAAAAACGATTGTGAATTTTCAACTTTAAAGCAGTTACTACAAATTCAAAATAGCAATCTTCCTAGCATATCCATCAGCACAATAGGGTAATTACAATTTCATGGCATAAGCCAATTATTTATTACAACACAGCACGTGTCAGCAAATACATTAAAAGGGTACTTACGAAATTTTAACTTTAATATTTACGTTTACGATTACATAATTCCAAGCTTGTTGTTGGATTTGGATTATTAAAAATATGACTGATTAAGATTTTCCCATTAAAATCTTATAAATATGGATCTAAAAAATTATATTAAATCGGATTCCTGCATAATAATTTTACTAGTTAAAATATCTTTGTAGGATTTTCTCATTACATTATTATATATATGGATTTTACCAATTAATTTATATTTTTCAAAGAAATTATTGTTAAAATCAATCTTCTCAATTAGTAATCTATTATAATTTTATGGCCAAAAAAAAATCTACAACAATTCTTTATTTTGCAAAAATTTACTACGTACTGGGATTTTCTGAAATAAACAAATTAAGTTTGGATTTATTTATTGAAATTCAGTTTCTATGAACAAAACATCAAAAGTTTCTACTTTTTTTTTTTTCGAAAGCACATGTTGCAATTAATACCTTCATATACAACCAAAAAGAGTTGATTTTGGTGACAAAACATTAATTATAACATTACTCTACTACATTTATCCTTTAAGTTTGTAATGATATAAGAAAATTATTTTCCTGACTATTTTCCCCCTTATTTAACAAATGGCCTAAACATGAAGTTGAAACTGATATCTAGAAACTTAAAAAAAAATTATCTAAATACAAATTAGAAAATTTTAATTATGAAATTACCAATACAAAATCACATATGTTAAACGTGACTCTTGATATAACACAAGAACTGCATATATAAAATGCGATTCAGCCACAAGAATTGCATATATATGGTGCCATTCAAGTTTATAAAACGCGATTTTGCATCAGGATTTTGGTAATTATTTTTGTATAATTTATATTTATGTAGTTTTTATTTGGACAAGTTAGTAATTGTACAATTTCCTTCTAAACATGCCCTACACAAACATCATATAATTTTAGCATATTTGCACAAATTTACCCTATTTCTTGCATGTTATCACCAAAATTCATAGTAAAAGAAAGAAGGAAAAAAAATCAAACTATTATAGTTAACAATCATCAAATTAAGGGTTTGTTTTTTAATCATATTTTGGCCATTTTGAGATTATATTTTTGTCATTTTCAAACAGATACTTAGAAATAGATACCAATAAAGAACTGACAGTTTTATTTATAAACAGACCAAATATATATGATACAGATAAAAATCAGACAATATTAGTAAACCATAAATTCAAACATCCACAACACCAACAACAAAATTATTTTCTCAATTTGGTGTTGACATTGAAAATGTTTACTAAAAAAGGTTTTTAATAAAAATAATGGCAAGAATACCTCTTCAAGATCTCATTTTAGAATTGCAAATTTAGTTTAAACATAACTTGCATTTTGAATTTGACCCCAGCCACTATTCTAAGAACTATTTTTCATAGAAGTTGTAGTACTCACCAACAACATATGGAAAATCATTAAAACATCAAATTTGGATCCATAATAAAATTATGCATGACAAGAATAACAATATATATATATATATATGAAGCATGTCGATTTCCCACTAATCCCACGTTCCTACAACTTAAAATATGCAATTTGGATAAAAAAAAATTGGAAAAAAAAATAAAAACAAAGGAAAAAGAAAAGAGAGGAACGAGAAATAAAGGAAGGAGAATGAGAGAACCTATTTGTTGAGATGAACTATGGCACAAGGAAAGAAAGAACACACAGGTAGGTTATATTAGATGAAGCAGTGAACTAGCCGATGAAATTTCACTTGTCTCTAATTTTATTGGCAGGCAATAACCTCACATATTTTCCTAATGGCAGCGAAATTTTACCAATTATATGACACATTCCATATTCCACCTATTTTCCTGAAATGCCACCATGTTCCAGAAATAATACCAGCATCACTAAAACTAATTCCAATATTCCAAATTGTTAGTTCTTGAATTTCGCATCTTGACATGGTACATAACCAAAAATATTATGATTTTTTTCTTTTTTCATAAAGTAGTCTCATCAATTATTTAATGATTTAGATTCATACTAATTTTTTAAATTGATTTTTTTTTTTTAAGATATAGAGTTTGTGACATCTTATTGGCTCAGGTAAAACTTAGAGAGCATACTTATATGGGCAATACTTCATTCTGATAATGCATTTTTTTTAGCTTGCTGAATTTAAAAAAAAAAAAAACATGGACATTTTCCCACTTAAAAAAAATTTAAATTTAAAAAAAAAAATAAATAGAAATGCACATTAGAGGACGGTAGAATAAGAGAATAACAATGATCATACTCCATGTATTTCTAGTACTTAAGAAGCTTGGTGCAATCACACGCAGAACATATAATAAGAACAAGCCTCCTTTTAAGAGTGTGTGCACTTTGACTGGAGTCGCGTAATTAAGAAATATGGATACTTTGAGCTACCAAAATAAATTGGAATACTTGAGAGTGATGGCCAATGGTAATTCCATTGCCAACAAGCTCATCAATGCGATCAGAACCCGAGGAAAGAAGGAGCTGTGCCAAGCTGCTGAGCAAGTCATTCTTGCTCTAGAAGTGCACAGGCCTCTTGTCAAGAAAGTGAGTGAGCATCTTGGGCTGCTGTCTGCAAAATTATCTGAAACGGAGGATCTGAGTAACCTGCTTGCTCAAGTGAAGCTTATCCAAGATGCAGTTGAGGGTCTTGCGGAAAGTCGAGGATTGGGAGGAGAAATCAAATCCATGGATCTTGTCGAAAAAAGAAAAGATGATGATGATGATGGTGCTTTGAAGGTCGAGGAAGTTGCTACGATAAGAAGGTACTTGGCCTGGCTTAAAGCCTCAGCAGATCCTCACCAAAAGTAGAAGGGAAGCAGTATTGTTCAATGTGAAGCAGTATCTGCCAAGTGGATTACAGAAGGACATCCAAAACCGGCTCCCGTCATCATTCTATAAATGGAGATCGCGTTACATGGAGCTTCAGAGAAATCAAAGGCCATATGGTACCACTGAGCAGAATCTACAAATCATCAAGGATGGTACAGAAAATTATTACTGGATCCTTAAGTCAACGCCAAGAGAGCTTGCTGCAGAATTGTTTGAGGCTGGATTGGTAAGAATTATGGAAATTAAAGCAGGGGAGCTGAAGGAGTTTCCTCTAATAATCCACAAATCACTAGGAAAAGAAGGGAACAGCAATCCTCATCAAGACCTTATGTTTTTGGTGCATAGCACACCACCCGAATGGAGCAGAGATACTTTCCGACCTAGCTACCACTTAATCCAAGTGGCCAACCAAATCATCCTGCCAGATTTACCAGGATACAAGGAATTCAGTCCTGATTCAATTACCGAACAATTCCTCTCCAAGAAGAAGGCACGCGATCTGGCCAACATATATCATCAGCTCCAAAGCTCAGCTTGGTGTGCTGTTATGGGAACTTCAAGAATATTGGTCCAGAAGAAGCTTAAAAGAAAAAAGAGGAAGTTGGAGCATGAAATAAGAGATAAATTTGAAAGAGGTATCCTGGATGCAACACATGACATGTCAGATTTGGCTCGGGAAATGTTGCGATTGGAAATGGAAGAATATAGGCAAAAGAAAGAAACAGAAATTGCATGTCAACCTGGTGACCAAGATAATGAGATGCTTGACAATGCAAATGGAAATGTAGCACCTTGACCAATACGCTGCATCTTTTGCATGCTACATAATATAAGTACACGAGAAAAATGTACTGGAAGACTAGTAGGCACTTTGATCATTAGACACTCATTTAGACGAAGTATCTAATAGCTTAGCTCGTTATCTGTATAAGTTGCATGAAGAAGTGAGTAAATGCAGTGAGTTTCTTGATTTTCTTCTTGTCAAAATTCAGACATAACATGCCTTCTTGAATTTTTCTTAAATTCTTCTTATCCTAGTGAATTCTTGCATCACATTCCCTACAACTCCTCAAACTATGTGCCATGGAACCTGCAAAGCAGGACATTGTGTTCTCGTTCCTGAGTCACTATTGTTCTAATGCCTAAATGGCATGGATTTGAAAGCTTGTAATCTATCAATGATATTCCAAATATCATCAAATCTCACTTTTGTTGGGACATTGAAGCTATAAATCCAGCATAAGGCAACGGATTTGTGCTGATTTTTACTTTGAAGCCAACTTTATTTTCGATGCTAGAATAAACGTACTTGACAATTAACATTTTAAGATTTAATTGTATTATGAACTTCAAGAGTCCTTAGGAATACATTATCATTGCAGTCCTAAAATAAGAGTAAGCTGCCTTATAGAACATGATACTAATAGTACTCTGTCGGTGCATTATACATTGGAAGAAAAAGAATGGTGAGAAAAAAGACACTGAAGGAGAAAATTTCAAATGCATCAAACAACCAGTAGCACAATATTTTACATTTTCCTCACATCACCAAAGGAGTAGTAGACCTTAGTGGCATCTTGGTATCTTTTTCCTTCTACTTCACTTGGACAGATGCATCAAATTATACAGTCTCACATTGAGGAGTGCACAGGAGACCTATTGTTAATCTACAAAAAGATATTTCACATGGAGCTGCAGAGCTTAGAGCCTGATGTGATGAACTTCACTTGGCTCTGTTTTTGTCTTTGTTCATTTCTTGGTGCATTAGTATGTTGTAGTTAGCATTAAGGATACGGGCATGAGAAAATAAGCATCCGCTGTTAAGGTTAGTTCCATAACTATCTAATCTAAAGAGCTATCAAATTTATTATATAATACTTTTCCTCATTTGTAGAACAAGACTTCGACTAAGGACAACTTAATTAAATAAGGTTGTAATGAGTACATAGGAATTCAAACTCAGCAGGTGCTACTCTGATATCATACTAAAGTTAGATGCTACATAATAGATATAATAGTTTACCTCAAAACAGGGGTTATAAATTCGAACCCTGCACAATCATTACAACTCAATTTAATTAAGCCGTCCACTTTCATGCCATAGAGGTTTCCTTCAATAACAATGGCTTATTAATTTGCTGCAGAATGTGATGTATTGCATTGCCACAATGCAAGAAGGGTTTCACTCAAAACTAAAGATGGGAATCAAGTAAAGCAATGTAATGGTGTGTAAAAGTCAAGCTAACTGCTTGCTCTGTCAATTTCCTATCAAACTTCAAGTTGTATTGTTCACCACAAGCAATGTGTATTAAACCAAGCTGCAAGAGCCTCCATATTATACTGTTTCTACTATTTGCTTGAAATGTCCCAGGAGTAATTCTCTAAGAAACTCAAACCACCTTGCTTCTTTATTGTGTGTATGCTTGTACAACAGAAACAGCATTACTCTTTTGGGGTGTTGTCCGATTTTTTGTTTTTTATAATTAAGAAGGGGTAATTCCCGCTATACAGATAAACACACACAAGAGACCTAAACTATCGACGTAAGCACCAGGAATATATCATTGTCAAGAGATACAGAGTACGACTATCGACTGCACTGCTGTGTTTATGAATGGTACATTAATAATTGTTATTGGTATCTTCTGTTGAATAATCATTTAATTTTATATGATATTTTTTGTTAGCTGATTGGTCAATCAATAAGTGGACTTATTACTAACTCGAGATTTAAATAAAATCCGACATGCCTAGCCATGCGTAACACATGGTTAAAAACTTGCTTGTTATTGTCTTTGTTTGCTGTTTGTGTGTCCATGCCTTTAATTGAGTGGTGGTTGCTCAATAACAAGTTAAGGAGAAGGGTAAATTTCCACTATTTTGCAATTTATTTCTTCATTCACTGCCTTCCTTTCCTTAACATCTCCGCGTATAACTTTATTGCACCAGTGGCTGTCAATCTCAGATCATGATTTATAGTCCCTTCAGTAATAAAACATGAATTATCAGGTTAAAATCGATCATGAGTAAACAAGCAATTTTATATAAAGAAACAGGAAAATGCAATACAAACGATGAAATAGCAAGCCTACAGCCTAATCAGTTATGAAAAGCATCTAAATTATCCATCAACAAATAAACCAATGAAGTAAAATCATGGATATAAAAAGCATTTCCAACTCCAAACATAATAAGATCCGGGATAGTGTGCCAAACGGTGGTGGCAGAGGAGGCTTAGCAGAGCCTGAATCCACTCTTTGTCTTGAAACCGAACAAGGACGACCCTTACCAGGAGAAGGGGTCGCTGGATTTACCCCAACTTGCTCCAGCATAACCGGAGAGCTAGTATTTATATCGGCATTGGCATTGGCATTGGACCCCGAAACTGTATCCATAAAATGGTTGGATTTGATAATAGATTATGCAGGCACTGAAGCCATGCAGTGCAGATGTTACAGAGGGGTGGCTTTGTTGGAGTGGAAGAACAGATTTATTGAATCCATGGAGGGAATCATTATTTCCTTGTGACTAAAGCCATTTGTTGGTCCAAGAGGGAGAACAGTAATGGCCTCCATTGGGTTTCTTGGCCGGATTTGGCGGTGACATTTGGTGCTGGCGTAGAGCAATTGAATTCCTAAAATTCAGATATTAGAGGAAAACAGCCTCTTTGGGAACATTTTTCTGTAGTGCTTCTACTTGTGTCTGTACTTGTTGGCATTCTTACTATTCTTGTATTTGCTCTATGAGTGTTAAAGATCATATAGGTCAAAGCCTAGGACCTCAGATTCATGAGGTTGTTAAAGTTAATCTGACTGAGATTGCTCATGTTATGCTTAGAAGAATTGAATAGAGATTTTTTTCACCTTCTTTTATGTAGTTTTTCTCCTGAGAAGTGGATTTTTTTTTTTTTCCTTCTTCCCTTTTTTTGTCAATTTGCAGCCCTATTATGATTTACATATAGTTATTACCATAATACTCTTGTAAAATTACATGTAAAACATGCAGTTTACTCATCCCAATATAAATCACATATAAAGGAAGTGATTTAAGTTGTACAATTATACAAAATGTTGGTTAGTATTGACTTTATTCATTACATGTGTTAATTTGTATAGTTTACACATCTGTACAGTTTACACGTGTCCTGTTGAACTTGTATATATAGAGACTTATCAACGTAACAGATATAACAACTTCTATTTTCATCATACATATCTCTCTGTTTTCATCAGCTTTTTTGTTTACTTTGTTACTGCATATTGACGGAAGTTTACAGTGGAGATGGAGATGTAGTTAGTTTACATGGTATCAGAGCAATGTCAGTAGATATTTTTTTCCTCTTTCCAGAGCATCGATTGTATTTTTTTTTTTTTCTCATTTGGTTTGTATCGTTACTTCTATCGAGCATTTGTGCTGCGATATGGAGAACATTGATGCACTGTTCTTGTCGGATTCGGATAACCCAGGAGTTCAATTAACAAATTAATCTCTGATGATTTTCTCGGATGGAGTAGATCAATCAAGTTAGCCTTAAGAGCAAAAGTAAAGTTAGGGATCATAGATGGATCATGTCCAAAGCCAGTTACAAATCAATCTAATATAGAAAAATGGTTAAGTAGATGATTATATGACTAGATGTTGGATCTTGAATTCGATGACTAAGGATTTTCTGAAGTCTTATGAATGCAAATTCTTCAAAAGATTTATGGAATGATGTGTGTGAACGATTTGCCATGACTAATGGACCTTTGATATATCAAATCTAATATGAAACTGCAAATATGAAAAAAAAAAAAAAAATCTTCAATTGTGATTGATTCTTTTAACAAGTTGAACAAGCTGTGTGATGAATTACAAAATGTATGTGAAAATCCAGTGTGTACACGATGTGCTTTTGAGAAGTGTTGCTGTGATTTGAGAGGAAAATGTCTGGATATTGATAATCATAACAAAGTTATTAAATTTCTTGTGGGATTGAATGATAGTTTTGAAAGAGTAAGGAGCCAAATCTTGTTCATGGATCCATTACCACATATTGGCAAAGCTTTTTATCTAGTTTGTCAAGTTGAATGTCAAAAACAAATGTGTGATCAATTGCATGGAAGTATAGAATTTATGTCTTATGTTGTACAATATACAAAATTAGTGATGGCAGAGACCTAATAATAAACCATTTTGTGCTCATTATAAGAAAATTAGTCATACCATTGATCATGGTTTCGTGCTAAATGGCTTTCTTGAGTGGTATAAAGGATCAATGGATAATGAAACTCCTTTGGAAGAGCTTGTGTATGATTAGCCTACTAAGTCAGTAAATTTTGCAAGTATTTGTTCAATCAAAACCTCTAAAGCTGATATGTTATTGCTATCTAAAATTGTTTGCACGTATGAATGGATTGTTGACGTGGGAGCATCAAATCATAGAACACCTTTTTCTTGCCTTTTAGCTAATAAACAAAGCCTATCCACCCACTCCATCCATATAGACTACCTGATGGATGATAGAACCTGGTTCACATTGTTGGAGATATGAAACTTAGCCACCATATTACACTTACTAAAGTGCTTTTTGTACCCGAATTTCATTATAATTTGTTGTCAGTCAGCAAATTGACCAAAAACTCTGACATCATTGTTAATTTTACCTCAATTGATTGCATATTTCAGGACTAGGCTGTTAATACAATCTTGCTACGAGCTACAATTTGGAAAGGGTTTAATGATTTTGAGTCTTTTGCTGATGTTATTTTGCTAGATCAAAGGTGTCATGTTTCTTTGTCAACTTGTACCTTTGGTTTGATGTCTAATACAAACAATTCTGTTAATGTCAAGTTGAATCATGACAAACTTGGACATGTTTCTTTTGGGAAGTCGAAACACACCAGGTAATAATCTGTCAAATGATGTTAGATTCTTGTGTGATACATGTCAATTAGCTAAATTCATAGATTATCTTTTCAGTCCACAGTTTCTTGATCAAAATGTTACCATGGACTTGTTGCATGTTGATTTTGGGGTCCCTATAATACACCAACAATCTCTAGTGCAAAATTTTTTTCTTACAATAGTTGTGACATGAGTAGATGCACATCGACATTCTTAATGACACACAAATACAAACACTTTCGATGTTAATAGATTTCTTACATTATGAAGAAATTATTTTAATAAATACCCAATGCATTAGAACATATGGAAAAGAATTCCTTTCTATTGATTGTCGAGCGTTTATAGGAAATATGGAATCTCCATCGGAAAAGTATTACATAACACCTCAACAAAATGGTGCAATTAAAAGAAAATAGGCATCTCCTCTTGGTTTTTCACCTTCTAATTCATGCAAAGTTTGTATCTATGTGGATTACAACAGGCTCCTTTCAATTGGTTTGCAAAATTGATCTCGTTCTTTGAAGCAGTAATGGTTTACCCAATCATATGCTAATTATTCATTGTTCACATATCACCAAAAGGTGTTTTCTTGGTGTCTTTTTTTATGTCGATGATTTAATTCTAGCTAGCAATAATTCAGAGCATGTGTAGATTTCAAAAACTTTCATAATACTTGCTTCAAAATTGAAAGACGGACCCTTAAAGTATTTTTTGGGCATTGAATTGGCTCATGGTCTTAAAGGTATTTTCCTTTGTTAGCGAAAATATACTCTTTATCTAATCAAAGTGTGAAATGCTAGGTGCATGACCATTTGGCTTTCCTATGGAACAAAATCATTCTTTAACTCTAGCTAATGGGAAGGATTTTTATGATCCAGGTTTATATCGCGCCTAGTGGGAGACTCATCTATCTCACTTTCACTCATCTTAACTTTTGTTTATGCTATTCACATCTTATCTTATTTTATCAACTCCTAAAAGCAAGCTCATTTTGATGCTATAATGCAAGTGGTTTGCTATTTGAAAGCACATCCTAGTCAAGTTATTGTGTTGAGTGCTAGCAGTGACTCTCAACTCTATGCATATTTTGATTCTAATTAGGCCAGTTGTCCTGTCACTAGGCATTCTTTTACTTATTACTTTATTATGCTTGGTCAATATCCTATATCTAGGAAGACAAAGAAATAAGTTAGAATTTCTTGATCCTTAATTGAAGAGCTATGGCTACTACAACATGTGAATATGTTTGGCTAAAATCTTTACTGAATTCCTTTGTATTGATCATGCGAATCCAATGTGACTTTTCAGTGATAGTCAGGTAACTTTACAAATAGCTGCTATCCTGTTTTCCATGAGCGAACCAAAATATTACAGTTGGTTGCCGCTACATTCCTAAGAAGATTCTTGATCACTCCATTGCTACTGCCTATATTTTTCTTCAAAACAACCTATAATATCTTTAAGAAGGCACTTGGCAAGGAACAATTCCAATATCTTCTACACAAATTGGGCATTTGTGACCTTTATGCTCCAACTTGAGGGAACTATTGCTGTATTCTATAGAATATATAGTTAATACTTACCATATTTTGTTGTATATATTTTGTAGTTGCATGAATTTAGACTCAATTGTCTTACTATTTATGCCAAAGTGTGTAGAGGTGATATTCTTTGATATCACTCAATCTTGTGATCTAGGTAATGTAACCTATATGTATTGGAAAAATTATCAATAATAGAATCACCTTTACTTTCTATCAAATTGTTATCATAAATTACTATATAACTATCTATTGTACATATTGCCTTTGATTAATACGAAAAAGCCAAAAGAAAATGTCACTAATGATATATAGATGGAAGATCAATTTAATAATATTATATATCAAATTTCATACCTTAAAACATCTTATCAACTCACATCTTACCTTTTTTATTTGCTCAATATAGTACTCAATTAAACATCCTTGGTACTGAGTCTAATTCCCACGGTTGAATCACTACAAGAAAACAGACCTTTAGAAACAGAAAATCTGCGACAAAAATTAGAAAATGTAGTGATAATTTTACAAATAAAATCTGCGATGATGGTTTTTGCGATGAAAATTTACGTTTAGAGATAGAATTTTTGTCTCTAAAGCCCAGTTTTCTTGTAGTGAATGCAAAGTTATTATTTTTATCAGATTGGGTTTTTCCACTGGATGCTTTGCAATAAAATAATTTTTTTTTTTATGTACCAAAGATACATAATTCAACAATATTTAGTCTCCTTGAACCATTCGTTTTAAAAACAAAAAAAAAAAGGTATAAAACAAAAGTATGTATGTAATTGTACAAAAGTATATAATAGCAAAAGGTTCTAATCAAGTTGAATTAAAAGTTTCTCATTAAAAATTAATTTAATTTCACCATGTCACATGTTACTATCCTTAGCGGCAACCAGTTAAAACTTCACCTCAAAAGTGCATTATATTATAAGCAAAAAAGAGTCGCGTGCATCGATTTTTCCCCCCCTTATTACCTTCCTCCTTCATAAAACATTTAAACAGGATGGACATCCTCCATGCCATATGTGAGCCACAACTTAATTTGTTTCAATCATATATAAATTGCACCTAAATTTGAAAGTTGTCACTCTTATTTATTAGAGAGTAATATGCAGCGTTGCCTAGTTGGATAAAGGTAACTTATAAGCCGCGGATCATGATTAGTTTCATTAAGTATGATTTATCTCTAAAACTAATAAATAATTGAATATTCATAATATAATTAATATGCAATAATGGTTTAACTGAAATATTTTTTATGTAGAAATTTGGTCATGCATAATCCTTTCATAGCATATAACTATAATACATATAATTATAAGTATTTATTTCTGATTTGACATATCGCTAAGGTTTAGTTATTCTTTAGGTATAGGCAGTAGTATTTAATTCAAATCCATGATGGATAAGGGACATTGCAAAAGTTTAATTAATATAAATAATTATACTTGGGTGACTCACCCTGTCCATAGTACCATAGCTAGTCAAGTAATTAGTTCAAATTTTTTTTTTTTTTTTGAAGCTTAAAAGAAATTTTACTTCAGTTCGGACTATAAGCTAGTCTGATTTTGCTTCTGTTTGGATTGTATATTCTTTATCTATATCTTTATCTGATTTATATATCATTCGTATCTTATTTGTATAAGCTCCTTAGGGCACATCAATATATAGAGTTAGGGCAATTGAAAGTTCATTTTCCTTCATGTGTTAACCACATTTACACATTTTAGCTTTAGAGTCATGTTTCATCTCTACTTTGCAGATATTGTCACGCTCCAATAGTACCCTAGTAGTAATATATATATTATGATATAGCCTGATAATCTAGACGATATCAAATACACATATTCATACTAGAACTACTTTGGAAAGTGACGTATATTTAACAAAACAGGATCTTTTTGGTTGCGTGATAAGAAACGATGAAAGTAAATAAAATCATAATACCATAATTAAGTACTACAGTCTGAGTAATGACTATTACAAACCATAAAACTATCTAAATTCTCAGATAATAAAATTGATGCACTAACATCAATTAATACATATAAATAAAGAAACTATTTTCCTGTTTCCAAAACTCTTCAAGCTTTAGAATCATACGGCTCTAAGCTCCTAGAAGCCACCAACCAAGGCTTAAGCGTCATCCTGTAAGGACTGTAGGAGTGTGAGCATAACCACGGGCTCAGTGAATAACCAGACTTATCACAACAAGCAAGTTATTATCAATCATATGCAATGCATCAATCAAAACATGAACAATTACAAGCTTGGACAAACCGGAATCCAAACAGGAAGGAGATTTACGCCCTCTCATCGGGGTTGAAGGAACCGATACCTGAATCACCTACCCAGGAGAAACTAAGTACACAGGAATCCATAATCCTCACAATTATTATCTCTTTATGTTAATGAAGTTTTAAACACTCAGTTCCTGTCTTGTACCTTAGAAACTCCACTAAGTGTTAGCCATTTCACAGCGATACCATGGGCGGCGTCCTTCGTTACCAGTTAGTTCCCATGGAACCGACAGAACAAGGTAAACTTGCGTAGAACTAATAGCCCATTGCCTAGAAAAACCAAGTATTACCAAGAACCGAAATTCTAACACGTGATAGGTGTTCGTAAAAATATAATGCAGTTTATGCAAATCGTGCAATGCATGTCCGTTTCATTTATAGTACCGACAGTTGTTAATCAAGTTTAAGGCGATCACACAATTTACAAACAATCGTCAACATATTTCATACAATATTTATCATACAATAAGATTATCGCTTATATTATGATAGTTTGCCATGCAATCATACACCACACATCACGTTGTATTCCCATCCCGCATGCATATCAATTAAATATATACATATTATTTCAATTGCAACTATACTACAAGCACAAACAATGTAACAAGTCTAAGTCACTCACCTGCTCATGCTGATCAGTCGTAGTAATCGACCGGGAAATCCTCGACGGAGTCGAAATTACCTATTAAGATGAAATATTCATCAATAATCTTTATAAATAGGAAATTAAATTCCTATGAGTGCCTAAGTGTCCTAGATCGGTATTTGGTATTATTCCTATGGTTTATAGCGATTCATTAAAGTAAATAAATTTTTATTGATTAATTCTTCCAAGTTTCTTTTGAGTATATATATTGTGGAGGATTGTATTTAACTTCCGTTTACATCTTAAATTCCCTTATAATTTGTAGAAGTCTTGGCATGCACAATTTCTATAAATTGTTCATAACACTTTTCTTGTACTAAAGGACTTCTAATTATGCTTGTAAAGTTTGTTTTATCAAGCTTTATGTTCATTTATGGTCTTAGAAGCTTCAAACATGCATTTAGGCTAGATTAGATGAAGTTTGAGTCTTGTTTTGTCCACTTTGTCATTCCATCCGAATTTACTATTGCCACAATTGTAAGACTTCTAAGTGGTTATTTTTCTCTTTCAACAATATCTATGCATTCTCAACACATCAACCATCTATCCTCTTGAATTCATCAATAGGTTTACAACCTTTATCAACCACAAAACTTTCTTCAAAAGCTCAATAATTCATCCTAAGGTCTATTCATAAATTTAACAAGGATAGGTTGTAATTTGGAGCTTACCTTGGATTGGGATGGAAGGAGGTTGCTCAACTTCCTCTTAAAGCAAGAATTAAACCTAAACCAAAAATTAGATGATGAGTTTCTAACTAAACACATTAACTACAATGGAAGTTTACTAATGAAATCAATTCTTCTCACCTTGTCAAGCTAATTTCCTCCTCTTGAACCCTAGGATAACTTAGGATTTTTGATTCGGTTTTGATGGTTATTGATGAGCTTAGTGTGTGTATATAAGGTGTGGAAGTAGGCTAGGGTTTATGGTAGATTACACAATGTTCCTAAGCTTCTTTGTTGATGGTGGAAATGGAAAAAGGAAATGGAAAAGTGCTGGACGCACTTGGGTTTGCAGCTGGAATTTGAGAGTGTTTTTGGGGGGTTTATGAGCTCCAAGTGTGTCTAACTTAGGCTTATATACTTATACTAGGATTAGACTAAGTTTTAGGGGCTTTGGAGTTGGTTTTGGACTTGAAAAGTGTTTGTAAATGCAGCTGGAATTTTCTACACGAATTTGCAAAGTTTGATGCAAAATTTGACTTGGTTTTGACAGATTTTTGGTGGCTATCTTTGAGGGCTTTAATTATCTTTGTTTGGTAGCTAATTAATGCCATTTATGTGTGTAAAAATAAGAGATCAACTAGTGTAAAAATCGGGTCAAAACTTGTTGAAGTTTGAAGTGTGAAAACTGGAATTTCTGGAACAATTTTCACCTTGATTTTTGGACGAATTTGGGATCCGATTTTCTTATTAATTTTTGGTGTATGAAGTGTCCATTTGAAGGCTCCTTATTGGTGTTTAATTGGTCAAAATTTCAGCTCATTTAATCCTAGGAATGTTGCAAAAATCGGAGTTAGATTTGGAGATGTGTGCTGCTGTATATTGTGGAATTTCTCCTCTGCTGCAGCTGTAATATTTGATTTTTGGCCAACAATTTGAAACGGTTATGGTTGTTTTTCTAAGCTGAAATTCTCCTCATTTAATGTTATTCACATGTGGAGTGTTTTGGTTGGCTAATGGGTCAATTTGGTTTGAATTTAGAAGCTCAAATTTGGACCAAAGTTGGACAAGAAATCTCAGAGCTCTGTTTCAGAGAGTCTTTTGCTGCTGTAGGACGAATTTCTAGCTTAATTTGCAGCTGTTTTCTTCTTCCATTTGAGCTGTGATTCTTGTAAATTAATTATAGGTTATAGGTATAGCTTTTGGGTTGGTTGGGGTGTCAATTTCGAGTTGAAAATCATTGGAAAAATCGGATCAAAGTTGGATGAAAATCAGCTAGTTGCAGTGCTCTGTTTCGCTCAAAGTGCTCTGTTTTCCAGTTGGCCATGCTGTGCATGTGTTGGCCTGTTGCTGCTGCTGGTTGCTGAAGCTGCTGCTGTTTGCTGAAGCTGCTGCTGTGCGTGTTGCTGAAGCTGCTGCTGTCCACTGCTGTTTGGTTGCTGCTGCTGCTTGTTGCTGAAGCTGCTGCTGTCCACTGCTGTTTGGTTGCTGCTGTTCACGTGCGTGGAGCTCCTTCCTTCTGCTGCTGCTGCTGCTGCTGCATATGAATGCAGCAATTCTCTGCTGCCCGATCCACGCCCAATCCTTCATGCGGCATTTGAAATCCAATTTTCTCCCCTTTTTTTTTATATATATTTACATATTTAATAATTGCAGAAAAATAATATTTTTACTAAAAATATATATATATAAATTATTCGCGTATATTTATACTCGTTATATTTACGTTTTATCAAGATAATATTATCTAAATTACTACAATACTTTAAATTATTTATATTTTCAAATTTTTAGTTAAAACTTCACACGATTAATTATTTTTAATATTTTTAACTTACGTGATTAAATTTTCAAATTCGATGAATTAAATTAGGAACCAAGTCCTAATAAATTTTGAATTTCCTAACAATTATAACAGCGGGTTCGAAATTTTCTTTTTTTTTTTTTTTTTATCTAAGTTGATATTATTGTTCGGTATTAGTGTTTGTTTGTATTTATAATCTATTGGTTTATACCGATAAGTTCTATAAATTAATTGTATCTTATCGGTTTCGAAATTCACTATCTAATTTTCATTTTCTATTTTACTACTGTATACTATTGTGAAAATTTCCGGGGTTTACAGATATAATGTTTTTAATCTAAACTACGTCAAAAGTATCAATGTTTGAGAATAAGTTTATTTATTTCCCCTCAGTAAAATTGCAGTTTATATGACAAATGTGTTGGGTATCGAGCGTAATGGAAATAATAAATAAAATAAATGACACCAGAAAATTTAACGTGGTTCACTCTTAAATTTAGGCTACGTTCACGGGACCAACTTCGAAAATTTCTTCCATTATATCAATAGTAGGCACACGGGAGAGATACATCTCTAGAATAATATTCGAGAGGTACAATACAAATAAATGAGATAAATCTAAAATAGTGGCACACAAGTGTTTCCCAAACACCCCAAAAATATCATCACTATTTTATCACTCCTTGAAATTATATCTCACTCACTAATTAATTCTCCTCAAAGCAAAACGTTTGCTTTGGTAATTTTTTCACCCTGGAATTCACGCACAAGACTTCGAATGTTAATTGCCATCAAATGTCTATTCATAAACAAATATTGCTTGGTTTTCATGTTCGTATAAGTCAGTTTAGCCAATTAACATTTCCTGGAGCCAGCTTGCAATAAGAATTCAAGGGAATTCTCTGGCTTCTTCCGCAACAATTTCATGGCTGGAATGTCAAGTCTAGCTTGCAAGAATTTCATGAGAATTCTTGAATTCTCTATTGGTATGGCTACAATGGCTTATGTAGCCAATTTCGCTACATACATAATTTTTTGAATAATAATTATAATAATAATATGACTGTAATGTAAGAGGGACCTATCAATTCTCCCCCTCCCGATTACATGGAAGGCTCCACCAATCCCACAGTTGATTGACGATATTCAAATTTGTCCCTTGGAAGAACTTTTGTCAACATATCTGATCCATTTTCATTGTGTGGATCTTTTCAAGCCATAATAACTTTTTCTCTAATACATCTTTGATCCAATGGTATCTCACATCAATATGTTGTGATCTTGAATGAAAGGAGGAATTCTTTCCAAGATGGATTGCACTCTGACTATCACAGAATAGCTCATACTTTTCTTGGTGGAAACCAAGTTCATTTAAGAACTTTTTCATCCATAGCAACTCCTTACAAGCTTCAGTTCCTGCAATAAACTCAGCTTCAGTTGTTAAGAGAGCAACACATTTCTGTAATCTTGATTGCCATGACACAACTCCTCCTGCAAATGAATTAAGTATCCTGATGTAGACTTTCTTGAGTCAACATCGCCAGCCATATCTACATCTGTGTAACCAACCAACACAGGTTTTTCATCTCTAAAACACAAGCACATTTTGGAGGTACCACAAAGATATCTAAAAATCCATTTCACTGCAGCCCAATGTTCCTTTTCAGGATTTGAAAGGAACCAACTCACTATCCCAACTGAATGAGCAATATCTGGCCGTGTACATACCATGGCATGCATCAAACTTCCAACTGCTGATGCATATGGAACTCTGTCCATCTCCTCCTTCTCTTTCTCAGTAGAAGGGCACTACTTGGAACTCAATCTAAAGTGATTAGCAAGAGGACAACTAACCGCTTTAGCTTTTTCCATATTAAACCTTTAAAGTACTTTTCAATGTACTTCTCCTATGACAACCACAATTTCTTAACACTCCTATCTCTGGTTATCTTCATACCAAGAATCTGTCTTGCTGGAATCAAGTCTTTCATAGTAAAAGACTTGCTCAATTGCTTCTTTAGATTGTTAATCCTAGAAATATTATGGCCAACAATCAACATATCATCTACATAGAGCAATAGAATAATGAAATCATCATCAGAGAATTTCTGCACGAACACACAGTGATCTGAAGTAGTCTTCCTATAGCCTTGCTCCCCCATAACTGAATCAAACTTCTTATACCACTTTCTTGGTGCCTGTTTCAAGCCATACAAGTTTTTATTCAATTTACAAACATAACCTCTTTTCCTTTTACCACGAAACCCTCTGGCTGCTCCATGTATATCTCTTCCTCCAAATCACCATGAAGGAAGACAGTCTTCACATTCATTTGCTCGATCTCCAAGTCGAGACTTGCTCTAACCCTAGCATTGTTCGAATGAATGTCATTTTCACCACTGGTGAAAATATCTCATCAAAGTCAATCCCTTTCCTTTGACTAAATCCTTTAACAACTAATGTGGCTTTGAATCGTGGTTGAGAATTGTGTTCATCATGCTTTATCCTGAACACCCACTTGTTTTTCAAAGCCCTCTTACATTTTGGTAGCTTCACCAGTTCAAAAGCTTCATTCTCATGCAAGGATCTCAACTCATTTTCATGGCCTTAATCCACTTCTTTTTGTGTTCATCATCCATTGCCTCTTTAAAATCTTCTGGTTCTCCCCCGTCAGTCAATAATACATATTGATCTATCAGGTATCTAGGAGAGGGTTGTCGAACTCTAGTAGATCTCCGCAATTCTAAAGAACCTATTGGAGCTGGTGGTTGATCATGAACACCATCATCATCAGAATCATCTGATGGAAACTCAAGGGGAGCATCTTCATTACCTGTCTTAGGCTGGTTATTCTGTATTTCATCTCCAACCTCTCTTGGCACCATTGTTGGAGGTATCATCTCTAGGTCTATTGTACTACTACTAGACCTGAAAGTATTCTCTTGAGCCTTCTTTATATGCTCAATAGTCTCTTCTTCAATAAACACTGCATTACGGCTTCTCACAAGCTTCTTTTGAATTGGATCATAAAACCTATAACCAAACTGATCTTGACCATAGCCAATAAATACACATTGTCGTGTCTTAACATCAAGCTTCGACCTCCCATCTTTTGGAATATGCACAAAGGCTTTACAACCAAACACCCGCAAATGATCATAAGAAACATTCTTCCCTGACCATACTCTCTCAGGAATATCAAACTGTGGAGGGACACATAGTGAGAGGTTCAATACATGAACTGCTGTCAATATAGCTTCACCCCAAAACATCTTAGGTAACTTTGCATGTGAGAATAAACATCTGACTCTCTCCATCAAAGTCCTGTCCATCCTCTCAGCTAAGCTACTTAACCGTGGTATGTTTGGAGGTGTTGTTTGATGTCGTATACCATTCTCATTGCAGTAAGCATGAAATGTCCAATGTACTCTCCACCATTGTCTGTTCGGATGTGCTTTAGCTTCTTGCTAGTTTGTCTCTCAACTAGAGACAAAAATTGCTTGAAAGCATCTAGTACCTGATCTTTATACTTCAAAAGGTACACCCACGTCTTTCTAGAATGATCATCAATGAAAGTCACAAAGTACTGAGCACCACCAAGTGACTTTGTCATTGGCCCACACAAATCTGAGTGTACTAGATCCAGTACATTCTTTATTCTAGAAGGAGGGGAACTTTTGAAAGTAACCCTATGTTGCTTTCTTATCAGACAATTAGCACACTTCTTTAAATGAACTTGATCCAATCCAGTTAACACATTCTTCTTGGCCAAACGTGTCATACTTTTCTCACTCATATGACCTATACGTTTATGCCAAAGCTCAACTGTACTGTCATTCTCCACCGCATTCACAGCATCTTGGGAGAGCTTTGCTTTCATAAAGTACAATTTAGAGAATTGTTTCCCTCTAGCCACTACCAAAGAACCTTTGGTAAGCTTCCATTTGCCATCAAAGAAGGTATTGCAGAAACTTTCATCATCCAGTCTACTTATTGAAATCAAATTCAAACGTATATCTGGAATATGCCTAACATCCTTCAGACCAATTGTGTACCATTCTCTGTCTCTAAACAAACATCTCCTTTACCTGTAATTTTAGAAAAATTCTCATTTCCCATTCTTACTGTACCAAAATTGCCTAGTGTGTAAGATGAGAAGAATTCTCTTTGAGATGTAGCATGAATAGTAGCACCACTATCAATTACCCAGCTTGTCTCATGGACTGCAAGATTGACCATATCATCATCATCATAAACAAGGTTAAACTCTTCGACAACATTCTCTTGTTTATCATCACTGCTATCATCCTTTCTCTGTTCTTTGCGTTTATTCTTCTTTTGATCCTACTTGAACTTTCAGCAAAACTTCTTTATATGACCCTTTTTCTTACAATGATGGCATTGAACATTGGCATATTTATTTGACTTTCGTCTACTCATATCCTTTGATCTTGGACCTCTAGATTGACTCCTTCCCCTGGATTCTACAACAAAGACTTCTTCCTCTGATGAAGAAGACCCTTGTGTTCTTCGTCTCATTTCTTCATTTAAGACTCCACTTTTGACAAATTCCATATTTACTATATCGTTTGGTGCAGAATTTGTAAGTAAAATCTTCAAAGTCTCCTGAGATTCAGGCAAGGAGGCTAGAATTAAAAGAGCGAGTACCTCGTTATCAAAATTTATGCCCATTCTTGACAATTGCTTCACAATCCCTTGAAAATCATTCAAGTGATCTGCCATTGACGTACCTTCTCGATACTTCATCTAGAGCAATTTTGTCAAGTAAAACAATTTGTTATTGCCAGTTTTAGAGGCATATAGCTCCTCTAACTTATTCCACAAAGTCCTTGCATGAGTTTCATTACAAATGTGATTATACACATTGTCTTCGACAAACTGTCGAATAAATCCACATACTTGCTCATGCTCAAACTCTCATTCCTCATATGTCTTGTCCTCGGGTTTAGTAGTACCAAACACCGGCAAATGCATCTTTGTCATGAACAAGAGGTCCTTCATCTTGCTTCTCCATATGTGATAATTTGTGCGATTTAAATTGATCATTTTACTCATCCTCGCCTCCATGATTCAACTGAATGAATAATAATCTAACTTATTTTCTGATGTGGAGGATCCTTAATTTAGTGGCAACCACAAAGCATACGATAAGTAGATATATTCACCCAAATATAGCTCTGATACTAGTTGTTGGGTATCGAGCGCAGTGGAAATAATAAATAACATAAATGACACCAGAAAATTTAACGTGGTTCACCCTTAAATTTGGGCTACGTCCACAGGACCAACTTCAAAAATTTCTTCCACTATATCAATAGTAGCTTACGAGAGAGATACTTCTCTAGAATAATATTCGAGAGGTACAATACAAATAAATGAGATAAATCTAAAATAATGGCACACAAGTGTTTCCCAAACATCCTAAAAATATCATCACTATTTTACCACTCCTTGAAATTATATCTCACTCACTAATTAATTCTCCTCAAAGCAAAACGTTTGCTTTGGCAATTTTTTAACCCTGGAATTCACGCACAAGACTTCGAATGTTAATTGCCATCAAATGTCTATTTATAGACAAATATTGCTTGGTTTTCATGTTCGTATAAGTCGGTTTTGCTGACTTAACATTTCCTAGAGCCAGCTTGCAATAAGAATTCAAGGGAATTCTCTGGCTTCTTCCGCAGCGATTTCATGGCTGGAATGTCAAGTCCAGCTTGCAAGAATTTCATGAGAATTCTTGAATTCTCTATTGGTATGGCTACAATGGCTTATGTAGCCAATTTTGCTACATACACAATTTTTTTTTTAATAGTAATTATAATAATAATATGACTTTAATGTAAGAGGGACCTATCTAAATGATATATCTATTTTATAAGCATTCTGGGTCATCCTAATTTTGGGTTTGACTTGTTTTGTCAATGTTGAGTTTCTCACGGTTCGTATTTTATATTGTTTTCCTTTTTGAGTTGTGTCTAGTTGTCGTGTCTATCTAGAAATTCCAAACCAAAATGGAATTGCTGTGTGTGTGTGTGTGTATAATATTAGATGAAGTAAGGATTGAATTGGCCACTGCTGGATATGCGGGGAAATTAGATTTGCCATAATTTGATTAGACCTGCATAGTTTACTTATTAGAGTTTAGAAATTTCTCAATATCACTACCTGACAACATTTTTGGGTTACGGGGAGACTGTCGGAGACTTTGCTAGGGGACACTTGATCAATCTCAAAACCGATTACGTCTAAGGGAGAATCCAAAGATTGAATCTTTGATGAAGAAGAACGAGAAGAAGAAGAAGAAGATGATGATGATGATGATGATGATGGGTCTTCCATAGATGAAATATTCTTTACAATCAAGAACTCAAAAATATGTATATAAAAAAAAAGAAGAAAAGAAAAAGAGAGGAAAACAAAATGAGAACACTACTTTGATTTTCAAAAATCTTCTTGATCTTTATGTGACAATACTGGGGAGGTTTTGACTTTTTTGAGGCCGTACTGGAATTCTGTTTCTTCGAAAAGTCATGGGGCATAACTGAGAGTTGGGTGTTAATGAAGATGTTGGCTGGCTGTCGTTGTTGAAGGGTGATGGTAATTTGGGTAGGTGTTAGTTTGGTTTTGTGGTAGGTGAGGGGCGTGGGAAATAGGTGTAAGGTGCGTTTCAATTTTGGGATGGTGATGGATGGGTTTAAAGCAATATTGAAAGTTTGAGTATTCGTGACCATTTGATTTAGTGAAATATACTTTACTTATTAGAGTTTTCAATCTGGATGAAAGTTTTGAAACAGCAAATTATAAAGCAGTTATGTTACTGAAGACCAGATCCAGAAAGACCTTACAATGAACAAGTTCCACTTGGGCATTCATTACACCTTCAGCTAATGAGTCCAAGCGCTTTAAAACAAGTTGCAGTTGTCTGGGACGCCTATCAAGCAACCAAGGATGCTCACGCTTTTTGCATTCTCACCGAGTGGGATGAATTCAAGAACCTTGACTACAAGAAGATCTATGACGGAATGCTGAAACCAGCCTTCATTTTTATGGCAGGAACATTGTGAATGTGGACAAGCTGCGCCAAATCAGTTTGATTGTTTATTCAATTGGTAAGCCATTGGATCAATGGACTCAAGGACATGCCTACTGTGGCATAAGATTCACGGCACCTGTGCAGGGTTCCTGTCGCTGGAGATGATCTAGACAGTTTCGGATTTCTTCTCTTGACCCGATTATTTTTATGTCTTACTTTCTATAACCATTAGTAGTCGGGATAATTGATACAACATTAATGAAATTCTTGAAGTTAGAGAGTTCTATGATTTGCAGTGTACCCAATTCGTTGTTTGCTATGAAATTTGTAGGAAACTTGAACCAAGATTGGTTTGATATTCATTAATAAACAAAGAGTATACTTAGATATCAATTTTTCTAGAGGAGGTTGTTCTACTACCTCCATGTATCCTGCAGCATGTCTGGTCGGCAGAAACAATAGTTTGCATTTTTCGTTCGTGTTTAAGCTTAGCAAGAAAGTCGGCTCTTATTCTCAGTTTTTCACTTAGCTGTCAGCACTTACACATATTGGTCCCAAATCCCAAATTGCAATATATTTTGCTTTAATACATTTGGATTTTGTGAGGGCATTTCCTTCAGTTAGTGGTTTGTAGTGCGAAAATCTAGTGGTTTATTGTGTACAGCTTTCATTGTTCGATTAGAAGTTATAAAATGTTATATTCAATTTAATTTGTTGCATTTCCAGAGCTTGGGTTTATTGATGAATAATCAGTTTATATCCTTTTAGATTTAAATGATTCCATATTAATAAATTGGCTTTTATAACATATAATGGGTTTACAAATTGGAGTGTGTATAATAAATTATCGAATCGTGATGCCGAGGTTTATAGGGGAATCAATGTTTCGATGCAATAATTGAGAAGAACAGAAGTATGTGGACAAATTGCATCTAAAGATTATTTGCTTCAAGGGCAGATAAGTCATGCATAGGTACAAAGGATTGATGTTGTTAGCTGAGATTGGTAGCTTGAGAGCTTGAAAAACTGAGCTATGGATGTAATTGCAGCAGTTTCATTTGTTGTTTTGTTTACAATCTGTTATGATATGTAATAATCTGTAGAGGATTTATATAATCACATGGTACAGGGTACATGTTTTATAAATTTATCCTTTATCTAAATTGCCTGTAAGCATATATACTATCACCCTCTCTGACAGCACACTTGTCCTTCTGTTAAGCTGCTGTTGCTGATGCTTGTTTTTGTTATACCATCTGTGATTTATGTTTTGGTGGTTTTTGCTCATTCTAGAGGAATGTTTGAATGGAGAATTCGTAAGGGTTGGTCCCAATTCCAAGTTTGCGCCTGTTGCTGGATATCATTGGTACAGCTTCATCTCATGTCTCTGTTCATCTTCAATTACGTTCTTTTAGTAGATAGCTTTAGCCTCCGATTAACTTGTTACCACGCAAAGACGATTTGAATTCTTAGCTTCACTTGATACAAATTTACTTTCTTGTCTCTAATTGTTTTAGCTTTGCTTTGATGTTCTAGTCATCCTTTACTTGAGTTTAATAATATAATGGTACTTACCTTATTCTTGTATCATTGTAAAAGCATAATTGCAATATGTGTATCTAGATACCATATTTGCTGTTTTAAATTTTGCTTCTTCATTTAATTCAGTGGATGAATTTTAAATTAGTTAAACTGCATGCTCAAATAAAATTTGCTTGCAATTTTTTGAGGAGAGTTCAGATATGTTAGGATTACGTTTTGCAGCTGAAGCTCGGAAGCTTATGTGTAATACTAGTGTGATGTTAGATAACTTCTGGATTTGGTTTGGAAGAAATAAACAACAATAAAAACCTTCTGGAAAGAAATTGATAAACAACTTTATATGATTTTTTAATTTTGAGTTTTAAATTCAGGAAAAGGAAAAAAATATTAATATTTTATAAATAATTACGAAAATGCCACTGGGATGAAAAAATTCCAGAAATAGGCAACACGGCCTCGTCTCTTGAAGAGACGAGGCCAAGCTAAAATCAGCCAAATCCTATTATATTTCTTGAAAAAGCAAAAATTTACATTAAAAACCTGTAAAAACCTGTCAAATATAAATATAAACAGCCATAGAAGCCATTAACCATCCTCCACCATGGCCAAAAAACTAACAAACTACATGTTTCCAAGCTCAATCGAAACTCACATTTCCGAATCCAATCATACACAGTGCAATGAAAATATGAGTATTCGTAGCGTCAAAATACATAATAGGAAATGAAATAGAATGAAATCTATACATACAAGAATAATACAAGAAAATAAGAAGCTACATACCCAAAAAGGAAAAAAAAAAAAAAAAAGAAAAACTATATATCGTCCACTAGTCCTACTACTGCTGTGTGTCCCTGCTCCCTCGTGCGCGGCCTCTACCCCGCCTGACGTATGTCCTCGGGAATGGGGTACGCTGATGATGAGGATGCGGTGAATATGGGCCAGTCTCTGTAACTGGAGGGGGCTCCTCTCCCGTAGCAGCACTGTACTGATGGAATGGGACAGGGTCTGGCTCGACCTGTGTAAGGCCCTCCCCCATATCATGAGATGGCGATGGTCGCCTCTTCTGTGGAGCCAGGGGAGTGTGGAAGTCACTGGATGACGGGTCTGGCATGGGGGTGTCCACCATAGCGTAAGAAGTGGATGACGGGCCAGCCCCGTCATGAATGACCTGAGAAGGACCAGACTCATCGAATGGAGGTAGGTCGGACGGCTTAGGCTCATCTCTGACCTGTATACCTGGAGCCCGAGCTCGCCCCCGTCCCCGCCCACGCCTCTCTCTAGGAGGATGTCGTCTCTGTAGGGTATGAGGCTGTGGGTCACCCTATGCTGCTGCGGCTGGTGGAGCTGGTGGTACTGGATCATTGAAGTTCAACCCCATAAACTCATCCACTACACGACAGACATCTCGTGCAGTGGATGCAGTGAGCTCTGGGGGCATGTCTGGGACGCTAGAAATGAAATCAGCCTGCGAGTAATAGCAAATATTTATATCAGTTAGTAGGTAATAAGTCAGTACAAGTCAGTAATAGTAGAGATAAAGCTTACAGAGGCGGTGATCTTACCATGTATCGCATGATAGCTCCCGTACGACAGATCCAGCGTCGGGTAATCGCGTGGTACCACTGGAAGTAATTGTCAGATGTCCCAGCCGGCAAATCTGGCATCTGTACAATGCAATCACGCCGAGCATCCCACTCAGCAATCCACCTGGCGTGCTCGGACTGCCAGTTCCACTCGGAACATCCCCTCATGTCAATCTCATGGAGGGGTCTCATATCAGCAGGGGGGCTGGTATCTCCTGGAAGCCGCTAAACTGTCTGAGCACTCTATCCGGATAGTAGTGCTCGACCAGGTAGAAGCATACCAATGGTACTCGGGCACACCATACATCGTTGCCTACCAGGCAGTATGGTGGAAGGGCGGGCAGTATAGAGCTGTATGGGTCCCACACCACCTATGGAAGTAGCAAAAGTGATCAAATGCATTAGAAAATGATCGTACAATAGCAATTTAAAAGTAGATGACAATGGAAATCGAAAGTGATCTACGGCATACCTGATGCGCCATCTGTCGATCAAAGGAGGCACGGTACTCAATCAATAGTGGGTCGACACACGGGTGACGTCGAAAGTCACACCCCAATGACTGATAAGTGGCGGTCTGCGGTAACAGAGGTCAGCAGTCGCCGTACCGGGCAATGTGGGGAAGTGCTCCCATGCCCATATCTACAGGACAACTAGTGGTCCTGCCATGTCTCTCGTGTCGACGTCGGAAGCCAGACATAGCTGCCTGTATAGCCAAGCCAAACAGGCTGCTCCCCACGCGTGCTGCCCTGCCTGCTCGAAATCTCGTAGCAGCTGGAGGTACATAAGATGGACGTAGTTCGAGGATTTGTCTGCGACAATGAATCCCCCAAGCAGCAGCAGAATGTATGCTCTGGCATGACGTCGGATCATCGCGTCATCAGCAAAGTCCGGTAGGTCGCTGAAGTGGCTATCCAACCACGACATCTTCAGCCGCCCTCCATCCATGTCGACGCCGGGGACTGGCCGAACCCCTAATAACTCCTCGCACAAATCTGGCCAATCCATGCGAGCCGTGCCAGTAACGGCCAATCCATCTACAGGGAGGCCCGTCAGGATAGCAACGTCCTGCAGCGTCACAGTCCACTCTCCCGTGGTCATGTGAAACGTATGTGTCTCTCGGCGCCATCGCTCGACCAGAGCTGTAATCAGATGCCAATCAAGCTGAATGAAAGGCATCTGAGCCGCGCCTATGAACCCTGCCTGGGCCAGGAATGGCACAAGACGCTCGTCCACATCTGTGGGTATACCAGCAGGTCGCCTAAGCCTGGCCTCTCTCCGACGACAATGAAGTACATCATGCTCCTACAATAAAATGAACATGTTTATTAAAAACCATAAACACCGCAATGAACAAAACTAGAATCACTGGAATAGATAAATAAACAGACCTGCCCATCCCAGGCTAGAGTGGACCTATGTACAGGCTGCTGCGTCAGTAGTGAACTATCGATCGGTCCGGGATCCATCTGCAAAGAAACAATAAGGAGATATTATTATTGACGACAAGTTTGCATTATAAACATGCACAAAAAACATAATGACAATCATGACTCAAGAATACATTGTGCATAACTGATGCAGCATAGGATGAAGAGACGAAAAATCCTATGTCGACTACTAGTATTGGAGCGGCGTACTTTACATGTCTTTTGGATTTCTCAAATTCGTAATTAATAATGTGGTCAATGCCTTTAGAATATCATTTAATATTTCTAAAGAATAATTTTTAGTATCATTTAGTAGGATTTTTAATATGATTTAATGTCTTTTAATAGGATGTCAGTTTCATAGGATTTAATGTCTTTTAATAGGATGTCAGTTTTAGTTTTTTCTTTTAAATGCTATTTAATATTATTTAATAGGTTTTAGTCCTTTTTCGATTATGGCAACTTTCAAGCTTGCCTATATATATGTAAGCCTTATGGCATATGAGACAGAAGATATATCTTGTTTTTGAATGAAATTGTTTGAGAGTGTTCTCTCTTTATCCCAAATTTCGTAAATCTTGTGTAGATTTCGATTTTTGATGCCAGATATCTAGGTATTCTCAGAATCAATGGATATTTGAAGATCACAAGCCGGTATTCGTGTGCGAATCAACGTCTTGCGATTGTTCCCTTCATATTCCGCTGCGTCAGTTGGTATCAGAGCTATTTTTTTTATTCCATTGCATCAACGGCTTGCGATTGTTTCCCTTTTATTCCGTTGCGTCAGTTGGTATCAGAGCTGCGTTCGCTCTTGGAATATCATGGCGCCTCGCAAACACTTTAACCAGCGACATATGGATGAAATCTATGGTCATGATGACCTAGGTCGACGAATTGAAAAAAAAGTTTATTGGTGCTTCAGTCGTATGGTGGATCAGGTCACAGAAAGGATAGAGGCACTTCTGGTGAATCAGAATAAAGGTAGAAACCTTAATCCTGATCTGGTGCTTAATTCTGATTTAATACATGATGTAGGTTATGAGGAATCGGATGATGACTCTTCTTTTGTTAAGGAAGATATAAGTTATAGAGAATTAGGGATTAACACAAAAATCTTGAAATTTGATAATGATTTCTCTTTTATTGATGGGGAAAACTATGATGGAGAACCAATATTTAACACTTATGAGGATGATGAGCCTATGTTTGAAGTTGTGTGTGATGGAGGACCTATCTTCGACATTGGGAATGATGAAGAAGAGATTTTCACAAAATATGATGATGTGTTTAAGGTTGAGAGAGATGGAAAACCTATTTTTGATGATGATTATGAGGAGAAAGAATTTTTGGAAAAAGTTAAAAATTTTCAGCCTATTGTAGGCAATGAGGTTATTGAGGAGGTATCAATACCTGAGTTTGCAACTATGGTTGTAAAGGAGTTTCAGGTTGTGTTTTTTGAAGAGTTGCCAGATGAGTTACCCCCATTAAGAGACATTCAACACCAAATCAAATTTGAACTAAGTGCAATCCTTCCAAATTATCCTCGTCATCAAATGAGCCCTACAAAACATGAAGAGTTGAGGAGACAAGTTGAGGACTTACTGCATAACATGATTAAAATTCGAGGTCGAATTTTGTCCAGCCTGGAGAGGATGATGCAGCATAGGATGAAGAGACGAAAAATCCTATGTCGACTACTAGTATTGGAGCGGCGTACTTTACATGTCTTTTGGATTTCTCAAATTCGTAATTAATAATGTGGTCAATGCCTTTAGAATATCATTTAATATTTCTAAAGAATAATTTTTAGTATCATTTAGTAGGATTTTTAATATGATTTAATGTCTTTTAATAGGATGTCAGTTTCATAGGATTTAATGTCTTTTAATAGGATGTCAGTTTTAGTTTTTTCTTTTAAATGCTATTTAATATTATTTAATAGGTTTTAGTCCTTTTTCGATTATGGCAACTTTCAAGCTTGCCTATATTATGTAAGCCTTATGGCATATGAGACAGAAGATATATCTTGTTTTTGAATGAAATTGTTTGAGAGTGTTCTCTCTTTATCCCAAATTTCGTAAATCTTGTGTAGATTTCGATTTTTGATGCCAGATATCTAGGTATTCTCAGAATCAATGGATATTTGAAGATCACAAGCCGGTATTCGTGCGCGAATCAACGTCTTGCGATTGTTCCCTTCATATTCCGCTGCGTCAGTAACGTTTGGAAATAAATAATTACCACCACGACTCGACTGCCCCGTAACTAGTCTACCCGCCGATCCCGTATTTGGACAACTTCTTATGTTGTGGCCCTGCTCCCCACAACAATCGCATGAATAACCGCGGGGCCCTCTCGAATGTCCATCTCGTTTTGGAATCGTTTCTCCCTAGGTCGACCCCTTTTTCTAATAAGTCCTGGATTAGGGTGCCACTTTGGTAAGTCCAACCGCGTCCAGTTTGCCTTATCGGCTGCGGGAATGAAGGAACGACCATACACTCTTAGTTGGTGATCCCACCTGTACCACTGTCCCACGTAGGCAACACAATCCATGTGCATTGTCCCCATCACTGCCATCGCATGCGAGCATGGAATTCTATATGTCTGCCACTTGTTACAACTACATCTACATGATCGTAACTCCACTTTTTGTATGTGGTCCCCCTTCTGACCATACATTGTTGGACGTGGTGCAGTTATGACCTCGTATATCCGTTCTTGGTAGTCGAAACAAGTAACTCTATGGGAACTGGATATATTGTTCCATCGCTCAAACTTATTCGCAGCGTATTCTGTGAGCAACTTACCCATACTCATGGCATCGCTTGCTTCACGCCTTTGCTTATTAAATATGGAGTTGCAGTTGTAGAAGGTTTTCTTCACCAATGCAGCCACAGGTAAGCACCTGGCGTCTTTTATAACTGAATTGTAACTCTCTGCCATGTTTGTTGTGCCAAGGCCAAATCTGACACCTTCATCGTGAGATAAAGTCCACATGCATGGGGGCAACTCACGAAAATATCGTGCTGTCCAAGGATTGCTTTGAAGTGCAGCATTGAAATATCCGTGGAACTTCCGACTCTGGGTTTGATAGGCAGCTCTTTTAACAATTTCCTTACATTCCTTACTTTTTGCCTTCGAATTGAAGTTGCTTGCAACATGACGGATACACCAACGCCAAGGCCACCCCCTAGGCCACACCGCATTCTCACCTTCGACCGCACTCCTGATACCGGCATGCCGGTCCGATATCAAGCAAATATTAGAACGGTCTTTGACGACATGTTCCAGCACTTTTGCAAGGAACCAACTCCATGTATCCGCCTTTTCCTCTTCCACAAGGGCATAGGCCAACGGTACTATATGATTGGCCCCATCCATTGCCACTGCAATAAGCAATTTGTGCTTGTACTTGCCATACAGGAATGTGCCATCAACTGTGATCACAGGTCTGCAACAATTTAACATGTGTAGCTTAGTCAGTGACTATCAATAACCTACAACAAAATTTAACAATAAATACAATGCATACCTGCAGTAGTTGAACGCCTCAATGCAAGGCCCAAATGCCCAAAATAGCTTATCTAGGAATACGTGGCCGGCAGTATTTGAATCTTGAGTTTGCCACTCAACCTTTGTTCCCGGATTTGCCTCAGTAATTGCATTAAGTAGATGCGGAAGCTCCACATAAGATGACTCCCAACTTCCATACACCTGCTCAATGGCCTTTCTTTTTGCCTCACGAATTCTCTTCATATGAACATTATACCCGAATTGTTTTAATATATTCGTTTGGAGATCCTTCGCTCTCACATCTGGAGAATTGCGGATCTCCAATATTATGGCCCTGGACAAGCTGGTGGAGTCCAACTGAGAGTGATCCTGTCCAGTTATTTCATCCAAGCAAGTGTGAGGTCCTTCATATTTAGTGATGTGAAACCACCCACCATGTTTCTTATAGCTGCCTCTTAGTCTCCACTTACAACCTCTGTTGTGGATATCAGTACACTTCACTGACCATGCTCTTGGTCCGAATCCACTACCTTGAAGTTGTAATGGTTCGTTATGTGCCACATTTTAACTGCCCGTATGAGATGATCTTTGGTCTCAAAACGCATCCCGACCTTGAATTCATCACTGAAGCTCCAATTCCCAGCACTCATTTCCTGCTCATCATCATATGCTGCGTAAGTACTACCAACTTCAGCACTGAAAAACGGAACTGCCGCTGAACTCCCTACTGCATCAACGTCAGTAGGAGCAATAAAACGGTCCCACCTATTGCCCCTTCGTTGTACCCCGGGCAATGCATATTGTTGTGCAATTACTTCAGCATTAACATTTTCATCATCGTCATAGTCTTCGCTGGATTCACTTGCCGATGAGTCTTGCCCAGCATCCATATCATCACCACCTACTGATGTAGGTACAGAAAATTCAAAGTGACCTAATTCTACTTGTGCACTGCCCATTGTCTGAACTGGAGTGGAGTTGGAGTCTACAAACCCCTGGCTTCCAATATTTCTATCATTGCCCATTCCCCCTACAGCTGCCTGTGATAATTCAATTTCAAAAATCTGCACATAAACAGCCACTGAGCCTTCTGTGTATAGCAACATCTCTTGTGCCGCATCATCATCGGTCACTGGAATAATATCATATCGTAGCGTCCTATCTCCAATTGCTACCCTATGATATAGCTCCACCCGATGTGTACACCTATTTACTTTCAGTCTATTGCAAATAATCTCCACTATTTGCTCATATCTTGCATTCCTGCTAACACTGACCATAGCAACAGGCCGCTTATCATAACCAAAACCTTCATCCCCTTGCACAATATTCCCATGAGCGTACAGTACGAACTTCGCTTTATCCATTTCCTCACAAATCCTGCCATCTCATCAAAATTAGCTTCCACGTATCAAATTCAAAAAATCACACTTATCAATTGCATTCCTCCAAACAATTTAACATAACTCCTACACCTACACCTCCACTTTCAAAGCAGGAATTTAATTTTATAATCTCCACTTTCAAAGTTGAATTTTAAACCGCCATACCAATGCTAACGTCCTATGTGAATAACAAAACAAGTGAAGGAAGCCTTTTTTCTTTCATAACTCAATACAAGGGTGAAGTTTTATGTGACAATATGGGGAAGTTATAGAGGAGACAATTGTAGATATTGAAGCCTAACGGGGTTAAAAGGTAGATATGAAAGTAACGAATTGGTTAGGACTTATGTTTTTATATTTTGCATTTTAGAACCTGACTTTTTAGAATACTTATAGCAAAAAATAATAAAGGTCTTTTGTTAAATCATTTTTTATAATTTCAATCTTAAAATAGAAGATATATAAATATATAAACCAACCAAAATAAAAGGATAAGTGTCAAATTAGGTACCTGAACTTTACACAAAAATTGAATTTGTAACCTAAACTTTGAATTGATAAATTTAATACGCAATCAAACTTTATAACACTACTTTTATTACCCCATTTACACCATTTAAAGTTTTAGATTTAAAACAGTTTATTTTTCCCCCATTTAAATCACACCACACAACATAAATACATAACCAACATAGTTTTAATCAATTTCAACTTTGAATCATCAACCAACATCATAAGTCCATCCCACGTACTTATTTCTTCTAATAATTCATCCATATAACTAATTAATCACCCATTTCATCAACAAATACAGAATTTACAGCATCTTAAACTCAAATCCCAAGTCCTACATGCCACTTAGCTAATCAATAACCACGCAACATACAGTCGGCGTACGAATCATGCTATAAAATTATTCTAACACCACATACAATCATAATTCAATAATGCAGCATGAACGATTCAAAAAAAAATACGAAAACACGCGAAAATCCAACCTCAAAGTTCGCGTTCCCCGTCGGTCGTCTCGCTTCAAATCTCCTCTTTTTTACCCTCCTACAACACCAAACGCTACAAAATCAACTTTGGAAAACTCGGGAATGAGCGATTACACTCGATTTGTGGATTTCGTGCGCCAAAAAGGGATGGGAAATCGCGATTTGCAAATTGGGGATTTCGGATTTAGGGTTTGCACCGCGGATTCAAATGGGGGAAATGGGGAAGAAGAGACGCGCGCGGGAATTTTAAGTCGATGACCTCGTCTGTTCAAGAGACGAAGTCAGTTACTAATGGCCTCGTCTCTTGAACAGACGAGGCCATGCACGGTGTAGCCTCGTCTCTTCAAAAGACGAGGTCATAACATATTAAGCAAGAGACGAGGCCGTGTTGCCTATTTCTGGGATTATTTTCATCCCAGTGGCATTTTCGTAATTATTTATAAAAATATTAATATTTTTTTCCTTTTCCTTTTAAAATTCTCTATAAGTATTTGTTTTGCATTTTCTACAAATAATGGATCAACATGAGATTTTGATTTACTTTCTTGGATTAAGGATCTATAGTAATATGCTTATAATGGCTGCTGCTGGTTTTTTATATATGAATTTTATTTTTTCAAGAGAGGTAGAGTAAGGAGTATTGGATAAACGAACATTAGCTAGGTATGAAACACGTGGAGAAGTGATTGATTCACTTACAAAAGGAAGTAATGCAAATTGCATGTGGGAATTGAGGATGTGTAGGATTACTTTCGCGCATCTTTGTAAGCTTCTTAGGGTACGAGGGGGAATGCACGCTAATGGAAGGACTACGGTTGAAGAACAAGTTGCTATTTTCCTTAATATATTTGCATATCTCACAAAGAATAGGAGTATTCAAGTAAGATTTTATAGATCAGGTGAGACCACCAGTAGATATTACCATCAAGTTTTGGCTGCTATTTTGAGATTAAAAGATTTGTTGCTTGCAAAACTAGATCCTCTAGCACAAGATTGCATTAATGAAAGGTGGAAGTGGTTTAAGGTATTAATTTAATTTTTTAAACTCATCCGTAATAGGATAAATTTATTATAATGTGTTATTAATCATTTTTTTAACTTGTTTTGAGACTCATTAGGCTGCCTAAGAGCATTAGATGGTACCTATATTGCAGTGACGACATCTACTACAAATAGACCTGATATCAAACAAGAAAAGGGCATCTTGCAACAAATGTTTTGGGTATATGTACCCATGACCTAAGATTTACTTATGTATTAGCAGGATGGGAAGGCTTTGCATTGGATTCTAAAGTATTGCATGATGCAATTATTTGGTCTAATGGTTTGAGAGTTCCAACTGATATGTGCATAAAAAGAATTCATATTTCATTTTATTTTTAAAATGATAAAATTGTATGTAAATTTATAAGGTTGTATTTATTTATAGGTTCATATTATCTTGTGGATGTGCATACACCAATGAGCCAAGCTTTCTTGCCCTTTCAGAGGTATTCAAGAATAGGCTGTAGGTCGACGTGCACCACAAAATTGTGAGGAATTATTTAATTATAGGAACGTAAAGGCTAGAAATTTTATAGAGAGATGCTTTGGAATTTTGAAGAAACTATGGGATATTCTGAGGAGTCCTTCTTTTTGCCTTATTAAAATACAATGTTAAATGATACTAGCATGTTGTTTAATGCACAATTTCATTCGAATGTACATGCCACTAGAATAGAAGGTGATGGAGTTCCTATTAGGGAAGATGGTACTAATACAATTAGAACGGTGGAGGCTACTACAGAATGGACTCATATGAGAAAGAATCTAGCACAAGAAATGTACAACGAATGGAGGGCATGTCGTAGAAATTAGAAAGTTGTGTTTTTTTGGTCAATTACTTGTACTTTTTTTTTTTAAATTTAAGTGTTGAAAAATTTCTTCCATTACAATGGCAAACTGTTTAACATTGCAAATTGTATTGTGATGATTATTTAAGTCAATTTATGTATAATTAAAGTAAGGTATATTATTTTTTATAATTTACCATTAATTTAATAATTAATTAATATTGTTCAATATGTAATAAATTATTATGTAATTAATTAGCTTAATATTGATAGCATTAATTTAATTAATTTTATATTTATTAAATATTAAGCAAATTAATTTATTATATGGATATTTAATATTTTAATTAGGTAGCAAATTTTTGTAAGGAAAAAATAGTTTAATTATGACTTTTTTATTTAATATAATATGTAATTAATTTAATTGTATATATAAATTAATCTTTTTAAATTGTGTTTATTAAATAACATAATAAATTAGTTATATAAATGTATAGTAATACAAGGGTATAATGGTCAAAAGATGATGTTTTGTCATGTACTTGTGTATACCAAACATAGAACGTACAAAAATCCTTGTCTAATTCTACGGATATCAAACATGGTACAAAATAATTGTTCTATCCAATACTCTTTGTGCTATGCTCTTTGTTTGTAATGTAATTATTATCATATCATATTTTGGTTTTTATTGTGATTGCAAATAGAGTGGGAGCCATATCCTAATGGCCTACTAGAAATAGGGGTGTTCACGGTTCGATTAACCGATCCGTGGCCCTATTTTTTTATCCTAATAGTAATAATCGAATTTTTAATATCCTGATCCTAAACCGATCCATTATGAACCATTTTTTTCGGATAATTTTTTCGGTTTTCGGTTTTCAGTTTTTTAACCGTTTAACATAATGGTTATGCAAAATTTGCAGTGAACCATATTTTTCAATATGTCCGTAAAAAAATTAGAGTATTTTTTTTTTGTATAATTATATTAAAAACTATAAATTAAGAATGTAAGACATGTAAAATAGTTGTTAATATATATATATATATATATATATCAGTGCCATCAAGATAATCATCATAATAGCTTTTTACTCATGTGTTCTTATCAATCTTAATCAATTGAGCTCAATACAAAATCTCAATCAAACACCACTATTCCAATTTTCAAACATATATGCATTTGTTTCTTTTTATCCGAATCATTCATGTTAACATAATTTATATTGATAACACTAAAAAAATAATTATATGGGTATATTATAAATTATATATATTTATAATTACGGATCGGTTAACCGAATTTATTGGTTTCTAGAATCTAAAAATTGAAACCGAAATCGAAAACCGAAAAAATTAAAAATGCTAATCCTAAACCGAAACCGATGGATCGGTTAACCATTTTTTTCGGATTGGTTTTCCAGTTTCGGTTCGGTTATCCTAGACATTCGATGTTTTTTTTTTTTTGCACACCCCTAACTAGAAAGCCTTCCCAAACCCTCTCGCTCCCCCCCCCCCCCCCCCCGGTGTACCGTAGCCATGTAGGGCACATATGGCGGGCACAAGTGCCTCTTATTTGACTGTGGATTATTGAGTGGCACCTCTCTGAGCGAGTGATCCAACAGTTTGGTGGCCGCCAAGGCATTCCTCCATATGCCAACACTGATGCCCAGCTCCATGCAATTACTTACGTGGTACATTTGACACAAATTGGGCAAAATTACATGAAGGCTACATCCAAATATAGAATGACCGAGGAAATCATTCAATCCCTCTAGAGATGGGTGGAGGGATACATCCAGATTACCCTGGCTGGTATAGACGCACCACACGTCGATACATAGATCGATCTGGAGCTTTGTTGATCGTATGATAAGTATAGTGGTTCTAGTTCTTTTATTGAGCTAAGATGTTTCTTTTTTTCATGAATTTGATATAGTTGCTCACTTTTCAATAGATGCAAGACTTCGAGATGATCAACCTCACCAATAATGCATCTCGAATGGTTTGTATTGCCTTAAGAGCCATGCGATATCAAGACCAACATGGAGCACCAAGGCTTTTGCCCAATGTTCGGCGTGGCACTCCTGATGTTAGTGATGAGAAAGAAGATGATGAAGATGAAGCCAATCTTGTAGCACATCATGTAACCAATTGGGAGTAGAGAGTTGCACGATGATCTGCATAGCAACCACGATGACTTCATCGTGGTCGACATTCCACCTTTTCATTCTTGAGCAAGGACCTTCTTCATTAGTGTTCTCCAATGCCCTTGCCCATACCAGACCACCTTATGACATAAGTTTTGCTAGTGGATTCTTCCAAGGCACTGGATCAGACATATACAGTAGTATGTTTCTTGCCACCAGTAGCTATCTAGGTAATACTAGTGGCATATTAGTTGACACACATGATCCATTTTACACACCGGACACAAGATTAACCATTGGTACAACACAAACACCTCCAGCGCCTCATAAAAAGCAGCAACATGAAGGAAGTGATGTTCATATGGGAGAGGGTATGCTTGAGCTTCCTCCTACATATCAGCATAGTCTGGTAGCCCCACATGAGTTCATTGATTCACCTAAACAAAAGGAACAGGATAGTATGGAAGAACAAGAAGCACATCAAAAGCAGCCAAAGTAGAAGATTTCAGCCTTCGCACACTTTAGTTGGGCTATCTTCAAGAGAACGGAGAAGAAACACAAAGATTGAATTGTTTATATTGTAATTATTCGAAACTTATTGTTGAGACAAATTCAAACTTATTGTTATCAATATCATTGTACATTTGATTGCAATTGACTGTTGTTTTGTTGAGTAATTGTTGAATCAATTGGGAATTTGTTAGTTGAATAATATTTTGGTTAGGTACAGGATTGAATTACAACTTTGAATGTAGTGCATTGTAACAAATTTAGACATTGACATGTATTTAGGGGACTTATCAGTAAACACCTGCATTGCATGAGAAATCTAGGAGGAGGGTGCATGTGCTACATCCACCCTCTTCACAAAACAAAGAGGGTGCATCTTTTCAAAATTTTGATAAGATGCGTCTTTGACTTTTATATTTGGAATATTTTTTAACTCTACAATATTTCCGTAATTATTTTTAAAAAGGGCCCTATTTTAGTACAAAGGTCGAGCCAAGGTTGTAACATATTTGGCATTTTCTACTCTGTATTCTTGGTGCCAAATTATTTCATATTAGGTGTATTGTCTATTTGTTTCATCTTATTTTTATCGTTTTTAAAAATACTTTTGTTAAGAAATAAATACAAATGAAAAATAGACATTTTTACCCATAAACAGATCAAATAAATTACATATAAATAAAAATCAAATGCATATCGATACAGATAAGATATAGATAAAAATCAAACAATTCAAATAGACCCTAGATTTGTACAAAAAAAAATGTATATTTGGATATTAACACGAGAAGAAATTGAGGATTGAAGAGTATGTGATGTGTAAAAATAATGAGATTGCTATTAAGCATATAACATTGAGAAGTATATTGCGGCACAAATTTTGGATATGGCAAGGAACAACTAGAGGTATGGTGTTTGTTTTGAAATCGCTTTTTATTTTGGTATCTTAGCTTTTAATAGTTTGAGTCTTAAAAAAAAAAAAAAAAAAAAAAAAAAACTAGGCTAAGTTGTTGGTCGTCATTTTCGTTTGTTTTTCTTTTATTTCCTTCCTTTTTTTTTTTTTTTTTCATGTCTCATCTTATATTTGAATATATTGTCTTTTTTATATCTTCTATATTTATGGTCTTACGATTGGGGAAGAAGAGTGTTCAATGGAAATCATTAATATAATTTCAAATTGCTAAGGACTTATCCTTTTCAAGTTATTCAACATTCTGGCAATGTCCTCAAATTTTCTGAAGTTGCTTATGAAGGACCACATAAAGTTGTCTTATTATTATTATTATTATTTATGACAACTGTCAATGGCCCCAAATATTATACATATGATTACATTTATTTCGTTTATTTTTAAAATAATAAATTGATAGTAAGTTGAAGGAAGAGATTGTTGGGGAGCCGACATTGCATTTAGGAGCTTTACTTTGCATTGAACATGCGCCAAGGAATTAGAAAGTGAAAATTTAAGTATTTTTCGTATAAGATATTTCAACAATATATATTGTTTTTTCATTGAAAAAGTTGTTTTCTTTTTCTATGAATAAAATGAAAGATCAATAAATTTACCTTTATAAAGATTTGTCAGGAATTTAATTTTATAAAAATGGCTTATCTTTTAATTTTTAGTGTTTTTTTTTCCCCTTTTTTCCGCTGGATAGAATCTAATGGTGATGTAGAAAAAAAACCAATAAACAAAACAGAGATAACTATTTTATTATTTCCATCAAGAAAACGTTAAGTATATTATTTGACCCTTGAATCCCTATTTACATCCCTCCAATAATAATAGTTAAATGATTGATTGAATGGTTGGATTGATATAATAGTATAAGTCCTTATATGGTATTCTTCAATATTTCACCATATTTTCTTAACTTCGTCTTAGTCTGGTGTTAAAGCTCAAATCACCCAAAAAGCTGAAATGAGAGAGCTGGATTTGAACTATTTACTTCCAAAAGACTCCAACAAGACATTTAGACTTTGTTCTATTTAATCCGTCCTTCTACACAAGGAGCAGAAGTTGACAGTTTGGTGGAAGTATGGCTTATATATATGCACCTGTCATATGTGCGTTAGTTGCTTATTTTGAATGTAAATGTATCACAGGCATGCCATGAAAGTCAGAAAGACCAATGCTTTATCCTTTGCGGTGTTTGTATTCGTCCATGCTAAAGCTTTGAGTAATGCTATGCTTGACTATAAAATTTTACAGGGAAAAATATGTGTTAAATGTATGTTTTAAATAGAGATTTCAAACATTATATTGGTAACAGATAAGTGATTCGGAATTCATCTATATTTATATTTTTAAGTTAAAAACTTTTATTCATTGTATATTTTTTTTATATTGTTTGATATGATGATTTAATTAAACTCTTCATATTATTATCTATTCATTTTAATTAAATAAAAAATTATTTCTAAAAAATTTCATTTTATATCTCACTTTTCTCCCTCATGTTTTTCTATTTTATCATCCAGCGGTCTATTATATATAAGCAAACAAGTATTAGGATATGTTTGTTTCATCTGATTCTGATCATTTTAGCATCTTATTTTTGTCGTTTTTAATTTGTTTTTTCAAAAAACAAATGTAAATTAAAAATAGATATTTTTACTTATAAATAGATTAAAGAGATTAAATATAGTTAAGATACAAATATAGATGAAAATCAATCATTCCGAATAGACCCTTAATCTCATCATATAAAATATTAGTAAATAATAATAATCATATGGCCTGGGTCAAATAACATCTTTTTTTTTTTTTTTAAACACCTGATATATGCAAATGAAAGTGGATTATTTAATAGAGTGATAATACACATGCTTAAAGCACCGTCAGTGTGTGAGATGGTCTCTATAAAAGCATTGGATTGGATCATATTCCCTTATGTGGTGCCTTTAAGTGCATGACAAGTGAGAAATATAATTTTCTAAACCAAGAGATTTTGGAATATGAAAACAAGAATGTTCCAAGGAAACTCAAGCAAGAAAGGAACTTATTTATTAACAATAGAATTATCCAACCTTACCTTTTTCTCTAGTGTCACAGCTCCTCTCTATATATGACACTTGTAGTAGAGTGGGTTGGCATCATATACTCGGCATAGTGCTTAGCAAATTTCATGTGTCTCACGAAACACCTCTCGCCAGTCTCAATCCGCCTTTGTATTCGCATTGAACTCAAGCAAACAAGAAGGTAATAATCTCGTGTTCCCATCACTCCATATTAGATAAATAAATGGTGAATATCATATTTGTTATCTGAATTTTATATTTTCGCAATTAATTAACTAAAATTTTGAAGTGTCAATTTAATATTTAAAGCATATTTTTTTCTGCAATTAACTAGCTAAACTTAACTAAATTTTGCGACTAGTCATATAAAATTTATCCTTTTTTTTTTTTTTACAATTAACTAACTCATGAAAGTATTATAAATGAATTCGAAAAGTTCATTAGTAGTACGTTGATGCTTTTAAACTTTAGATAATTAATTACATAAATTGGTAAAGTTCGGGTACCAAATGTGATATTTAGCCATTGGATAATAAGCTTATAAGTTAATCTGTTTCTCTTATTTCTTTCTAGTTCGGAAAATCAGGTCAATCCATCACAATGAGCAAGGAACAACTAGAGGCTCTGAAAAAGAGAGTTGGCATATTCACGCAAGTGCAACAAAATGACCGATTGCTGCACATCACTAGTCCTCTTGTTGAGTTCAGGGAGTGGTCTGTGTTAACATACAATCTGAACGTCTTAGGAGACCTTTTGAGGGAGAATATACAACTTCGTCGCAAACTAGACAACCTTGTCGATGAGTATACTAACCAACTGGAAACATTTTGCAACATGAGGCCTGCTTTATCCGGTGATTATCGTGTTTTGGCAAGTGACAATTGTAATTCAAATTGGATTCAGTTGGTAATTAAAAAGTTAGAAGATCTAGAAAAGAAGTTTGACAAATCATCACAGGAAAACGTTGAAGTCATTAGAAGTCAACAGGAAGCCGTTATAAAAGAAGTTAGAAAAGAAGCACACCATTTGGCTGAGTTAAGTAAGAAAATAGATAAAACAGTAGATGAAATTGTTAAGGCAGTAATCTACTAAGGAGTGAACTACAAGGAGATGGAGATTGCCTATGTGCTGTTGCAGAAGCAGAAGAGATTCTGTTTGGATTGTCTGTTTTTCATCTGTATCTGTATCTTTTTAAATGATATTTGTAAATATATCCGATTTGCATCTAAATTTTATCTATATTTATTCTATTTGATCTTTTGATGAGAACTGTCAACTTTTTTTTATCTATATCTATTTCTTGATAAATAATTTGTTAGAAAAAAGTTTGAAAAAGTATCTATATCTGCCGGAAAAAGCCAAAACAAACAGACCCATTTGGCTCCTGGACAAATCAGGGGAACATGACTTCGTTTAAGTATGTAGTCACTAAGATGGTGGTACTCAGTGGTACTCATAAATATGTTACTTTTATTAATGGTACACTCCCAAGAAGGTATAGATTTACAGGACTTGGTGCTTGAATTTGCTTTTTCTTTTGGTCTCAACTCTATGGGTCCACGATGATATCTCTTATTTATGTATCTGCATATGTTGTATGTCTGATTTTATATCTATTAAAGATGTAATATTTGGAAAACTATCCCATCTCTATTATATTTGTTTCAGTTTTCAACCTAATTTGTATAATGTATTTTTTAAAATTTTACTGTATTTACGGCCTGTTCACTTGAAGGAAGTAACTATTCATTCTTTCATTATTCAACATAAAGCTATTATTAAGATGTTTAGTTAAAAGAAATAGTAATTCATTTCTATTACACAAAATAATAAATAGCAATTTATATCTTTTCACAAATGAATAATTGTTATCCAATCATTTTTTCTTTAATTTTTGTCATAAATACTTCCATGTTAAAATATCACATATACGATTAATTATCAATTATCTGTACTAAAATAAAGGACATTATGGATATTTTAATTTTACTCAAATAATTACTTGTTTTATTTTTTTTACTAAGTAAATAATGCAATAAATATTATAACTCTATTGTAGTCTTACTGGATTGGAATTCAACTCTCCCTTATTCCATACAGTAAATTGAATGAGCTATTATAGTGCAAATGATGATTGAGGATTTTCATCTCCAGAAAAGAATTTCAAATCAAATCCACCCTCTTATGTTAGCTAAGGAGAGAAACAGGCCATTTCGATTTAACTTATGTAGCTAGGGCATGAGGATTTTAATTAGGGGTGGACATGATTCGATTAATCAATTCATAAGCCCTTTTTGAACCTAATCATTATAATTGGTTTTTTTAACTGCCTTAATAGTTAACCACTTTTTTTATATTAATATTTTCGATTTTCAGTTTTAACCATTTAAAATAATAGTATTGCGATTAAGGCTTATCTATATGTGTTATATCTACTCTTTGCCATTGGGATTCAAAATGTTTTCTCGCCGTTTTTCTCTATTTAGATTCAAAACTGAGAGTAAATTATATTCATCTTCTACATTTTTATTTAAATTGCTTAGATAATATAATATCTATAAGAAAGTCTACCTATCCACCTTCTTCCTCTGGTTAACATAATCATTTCCCAAGCTAGAGCTAACCAATAAAATGGTTCATGATTCTTTATGTTCTTGCAAAGAACAATGTCTTCCGATCGTAAAAAAATAGTAATAGAAGCCGAAAAAGTGATTTTTTTGAAAGGAAAAAAAAAGAATTTTTTTCATATAATTTTTGTCACTTCGACCGCAATCATAAAAAATCAGACAACTCAGGCCACTGCCATCACCTTTCACTCCCATTACCTATGACCATCAACCATCACATGTCACCGCATTCAACTAGTACATATATATATATATATATATATATATATATCTATCCATTATATTTTTTCCTTTTTTTGATTAATTTTTTGGATAAGGACCCAATAATGAGATCTTATTAATATTTGTAGACACTGTATGCTAAAAAATACTTTAAAAAAGGTGAAATTAATGCAAAAACAAATCCTATATCACATAAAGAACAAGAATTTAATGATACACTATAGAAACCAATTCAAATCTTCATTTAGCCATCAGATTCAATATTTCATCTACAAAAGAAACGGTATCAACAACACTATAGATAAATTCACTAAACAATATCTGAAAATCCAAATAACAGCATTTTGGTTGTAGTGAACAACAAAGTAGGGATATGGTCTTAAGGTAAAGAATGTCGGATTAGTTACCTTCAACTAATTAGATTAGTTAGATTAGTTTCTGTGTGTGGGAAAGGAAAGGACGAAAGAGGCGGAAAGTAACTTACACAAAAAATAGAAAGAGGCGGAAACTAAAAGTGATTAAATTAAGGTTTCAACTTTAGCTTTCTATATTTTTAAAAAAAATTAATTGCATACAATATTGTATATTTATAGATATCAGTTAACCATTAACCATCAATTTTTCATGGTTAAAAACCAAAACCAAAACCGAAAAAAATTAAAACCATAAACCTAAACCAAAATCGATGGACTTGTTAACTATATTTTTCGAATTGGTTTTCCAGTTTCGGTTCATTTTTTTGTTTTAATCGTTTTTTTTTTTTTTTTTTTTTGCTTACCCCTAATTTTAAGAACCTAGTTAGTAATATTTGGCTAGAGACGCAATGACTTTGTTATGGCTATGTAGGAATTCCTCAAGAAAAAATGAATAAATAAATAAGGAGTGGAATAGGAATGTGTAGAGCTACACAAATTAGCTTTAGCCTACAAGCTGGCCTGGTTAGCTCATTTTAGAAACAGGTCACGGCAAATTTTTTTAGCCTATTTAAAAGTGGGTTAATTTTACCCAACCTGTTTAACCACGAGTCAAAATAGGCTAGCCCGTAAGTTAAGTACGTTGATCTACTAGCTCACTTGTATAAAAAATAAAAATTTGTAGGGGATATAACTCTTTATGCAACATTATTCTTGGAACTCTTATACCTTAACTCAAACTTATGTGTTAAATATAATAGAGAATAACAAATTGATGCACGTACATCAACATTTTTCAAAAGGAGAAAATTAAACGAGAAAGCATAAAAGTTTGAGGTTAAGTTCATTTGAGACATCAACATTTGCAAATGTTAAAAAAAGGCACGAACGTTTAAGTAAGTAAATCAAATAAGGCATGTCGTCTAACTCCATCTATTTTCTTTTCTCCCTCTCTCAACATTCCTTCGCTCTCCTTCTCAATCTCTCTCGATGTCTGTCTCTCTTCTTTCTCTCTCTACATCTCCAGCTCTCTCTATCTCTTCTCCCTCTTCTCCTAGAATCTCTTGACATTCCCTCCCTTTCCTTTGTTTCACTCACAAATCAGCTCAAATCTTTTGTTTCTCACTCTAGGCATTCTACCTCAAGAAGCTCTCTGTCTTTCTTCAATTTTTCTCACGTGAGAAAAACTCAAATTGAACCAAAGCTAAACCTAGTTTTTCCATCCTTTAAGATTCAAAACAAGCAATTTCTTGCGAAGTTTTTTCCATATTTGGGTCTTCAATTTGAAGAATTTCCAAGTTAAGTTTGGGTTTGTGTTCCTTAGTTTTCTAAGCTCAATTAAAGCAAGAATTGGCCACCCTTTTCGAAATTAATTGAGGCATTTCACTGCCCAGTACGAGTACTTCATTGCAAATCGGTCATTTCCAACCAACATCCATTGCTAAGTCATCAAATTAAGAAGAAGGAGAGAGAGAGAGAGAGAGCTTGCGATGGAGAGAGAAAGAAGAGAGAGAGAGATCAAGAGAGATTAAGAAGGAGAGAGGGATGAAGAAAAAGATCACTTGCATTACACATGATATTTGACAGAGAAAATAAAGGGAGTTAGATGGCATGCCTTATTTACTCACTTACTCAAATGTTTGTAACTTTTCTTAACCTCTACAAACGTTGATGCCTTAAACGAACTTAACATCAAATGTTTTTGCATTTTCGTGTAATTTTCTCCTTTTTTAAAGTATATGTTTATTGTTTTAAATAAAAAAATGATATCTAATAACTTATTTTGAAAACTTACTCTTATGTATAAATAATTAAAATAATAATAAAATTAATCATTAATATACATATAAATCCATATAAAACTTAATTTTTTTTATTATATACATCTTGTTTAATTAGTTTAAATGGGTTAAATGAGTCCACTTGGCCCATTTAACCCAAAAAATATACAAGTGGTTAAATGAGTCGGGAAATGGGCTGGCCAGTTTAATGGGAAGGTTAGGGTCTAAAAATTTTAGTCCATTTTAAAAGTGAGCCAAATTTTTAGCATGTTTAACCTGCAAGTTAAGATTGACTTGTTTAACCCACTTACACACCTCTATGAATGTAGTTGAAAAAGCATTATCAATGAGGCCGTTAGAGTTTTCAATAAACCTTGAGAGATCTTTAAACCCAAAGTTAAATGAAACTGACAAGAAAGGGAAGAGATCATCTAAAAATGCGATAGAAATTGGAGAAAGGAGCACCTCTTACGGTCATTCTACTGCGCTAGCAAGGAGAGACCATAAAAAATAGAACTCTTGCTTTGAAACATAATATGGACAATTAGATTACTTCCTTGATGGAAAATCGTAATTTCATAAGTATTCCAGGGATCTCTTTTCTTCTCAAAAGGTAGTCTGTAGAAGACGTAACACTTATCTTGTTGATTTGAGGTATAGACTCCATGAAAGTGATCGCTCATCAAACCATTAAACAATGAAGAGATTTTAAATATATTAAATTAGTAATGTTTTTTCAACTCTATAAGTGACACAGCGGAACTACACGGAAATTTAAAGGTAAGATCAAAATTCATTAAATCGCGCACAATTATCAGAATATATTCTTATAAATGTCTCTTAATTAAAAAAAATACCCAGACAAAGATATTAAAACTCGTAATTTTCACTAAAAAGTAAGAATATGATTTTGGAAAGAACGGAATAGAGTCTCTCTTAAAAAATTATTATTAAAAAGGCAAAAACTCCATATCAAACCTTAAGGCATACAATTTGTAAGAAAGCAAAAAAGAATTACTTGAACCACAAATCAAATCATAATTGAGTCTCACAAAAAATAACTAGCAAAAATATCAAAATAAGATAAAAGGAAACTAAAAAAAATACCAAAATATCCAAAAAAAAGTATATGATAAAAAATCTCATATGGCCAAAATGACAAGCATGCCAGTGTATTAATTTACCCTTTTTGATCCAATAATTTAACTTTGCTCGCTCCACATCATTCTTCCCAAGTTGGACAAAATTCGCCCTCAAATTTTCATCGTGTCATGTAAGAATCTCTTGGAATTAACAACATAAGCCCCAAGCAAGAATCGTGTAATGCAAGAATCGTCAGTAATCTAACTATCCATTTATTTATATATATAGTAGCTACTTATGATTGGCTAAAGATTTAAATAAATGGACAAATATCTATTTGGATTGTTATAATATGATCCTATAGTCATATTCCCTTGCTTCAAATTACAAATTACTTATTGAAGCTAATAGACTAAAGGATCATTAGATTGACCAAACTGTTCAATCCACAACTAAAGCAAGGATTTTGCATAAAGGAAATTTTAAGACAATTAAGCAATCATTGAATTCAATATCCAACATAAAACCATATATCACATCTTATCCACTTAGTTAAATTTGGACAAAATTGGAGTATTATCTTCAAGTTTTGGAATCCTAGCATCTGTGAACCCTAGCTTAGACTTTGCACCTAGGGCAATATTTACCAATCAAATCCAAGCCATATAGTTCAAACCACTAAACAAAATATTTCCTAATGACATACTTAGATTATTAGATCCCGAAAGATACAGTAGATCAAACACATTTCCTTCGACTCAATTAATATGAGCCATATTATGATGTAATTAAGAAAAACAAACACAACCACTTACAAATTTAATGCAAGTATAGAAGATAGCATACTCTTATACCATGAAGAAATTCTGAACTATGCATGTAAACTTCTGATCTCTGTCGATTAGCAAATATGAAGAAGTTTTATATGGAAATCATATTGAACAAGAAGTGTGTTTGTTGTAGTTTGTTACAAGTGCAGAGAAAGAAAACAAAATTTATACTCTACAAAACTATTAACCACATCATTCGGTTAACTATACTACTGTTGTAACTAAACAAACTTAACTGGTAACTAACAGCAAGCTCCTATTTTAGGGTCTGTTTGGATTGTCTGTTTTTCATCTGTATCTGTATCTTTTTTAAAATAATATGTGTAAATATATCCAATTTGCATCTAAATTTTATCTATATTTGTTCTATTTGATCTTTTGATGAGAACTGTCAACTTTTTTTTACCTATATCTATTTCTTAATAAATAATTTGTTAGCAAAAAGTTTAAAAAAGTGTCTGTATCTATCGAAAAAAAGCCAAAACAAACAGACCTTAGATAGCCTAAAGTAAGCAATAATATACACCCAAATATATTAACAGCTAAGAACTAAAGCCATACAGTGCAGAGGTTGAAAGGTAATGGCCTCTTCAATGGGTTTCTTGGCTGAATTTGTTGGTGGCATTTGGTGCTGGCTAAAGAGCAATCGAATTCCTAAAATTAGGATATTGAAGGAGAAAAAAAAAAAAAAAGCCTCTCATGATCATTTTTTTTGTAGTGCTTGTATTTGTGTCTTTACTTGTTGGCATTCTTCTTGTTTTTTTTTTTTTTTTTGTTATTATTTTTTTAAAGGGGATATCCCGACTTTATTCAAAATAAAAACTCAAGTGCAAGGAGAGGGTACATAGACCTTACCTCCTTATCTTGCAAAATACATGAAAGTAATTAGACTATAAGGAATATTATACCATATCAAATATAAAGTACCGACTACGACTCGTGATGACCATCCCTTGACTTAGCCATTAACCACCCTATTCTAAAGCCTTGTTTATGTGATTATCCAGAGGCATAAAAGTCAAACTTGCATACATGTGCAGTATAGTCAAGGTCTTTCTCATAGTCTTCATCTTCTTCCTCACCACTATCTTCTTCATACTCTCTGCACTTGTCTGGACTCAACCAAGTGCTTCTCATATAATACCATGAAAGGGCTAGGAAGAGATCTAAAGATTTCCATGGCGTTAGGGACGTTAGTTAACCTAACCCAATTTCACACTTACCCTAGTATAAAAGCTATTTTCTAATCCCACTGTTCTCCTTTTCCACGTCTCTGCACAAGTTATACTCTAGAACAACTCAAATCTATATATACTATTTGAATGCCTTCTAATACTAATGCTTGAATGTGTTTGTGTTTATGGCAAGATAACAAGTGAAGATGCAATTGCTGATATTTTAGCCTTCAAGCTAGCTAACACTCCTAAAATCACACTGTTGTGATTTCCTGAAAATGGTTCTCAACCAACCCATTTCTTTCGTTTTTTCTTATTTATAATGTTTGCTCTGTACAAGTATTGTTACAATTCTATTATTGTTTGTTACAAAACTAATAAGCTAAACTATTCAGTTGTAACTTTATTCTTTATACAGTAACAAATAACTATGTTGCCTTAATCAAAGGCTGTTTCGTATGTCTTCTTACTTTGGTCATAACACATGGCCTTCTCCCTATCAAAATGTTTAAGTGCTGCTGGAGTAGGTACTTCTGAGGTCACCAACTTCTTAGTCATGTCAACTGGCGGAACTACCTTATCAACATGCTGAGGTACATCTCCTTTTCTTGAATCTGCTGATTTCATCTTTTGATCTTCTGGAGGCACAGTCTCAACAACATGCTGGGAGTCATTTCCTTTGCCCATGTGCACTGAATCCATCTTTTGCTCAACCACTTGAATTGACTCTTTCATAAATATTAGTGGTGTGTTTGAGGAACCCACTTCATTAACCACATTTTCTGTTGGAGGAGTGGAATCTACTGTAATTGCTCTGCCTTTACCGGGTTCGACAACCCTTCCTTTTGGAACATATTTCTATTGAACCATCTTTGGTTCTTTCTTTACTTGTACTGCTTTTGTATTATTTGGAGGTGCGTTTTCGACCCCCATTGTCTCATCCTGAGTATTTTGAGATTCTTTCGGGGGGGATGTCCTTTACATAACTCTCAGCCATGTCATGGCCCATTTTATAACAATAACCACAGTATTTAGGCATGTTTTAAAAGAAAACCTTCTAATAGAAACCATTTTTTTTCGAACCAATACAAATAATTTCCTTGTACTTTTTAGATACATCTACTTCCTACTAACAATCTTGCAACTAAAGGTCTAGAAAAATTTGCAGTAGGTTCATCCAACTTCATAGGAGTACCAAAAGTAGGTGCCAAAGCAAATAAGATAGATTTTTCAAAGCAATAGATAGGTAGGTACGGAAAACTAATCCATACAAGGGCAATTGAAGACTCTTTCATGAGGTCAGCATAAGGAGACCATTTTGCCACTCGCATGTTTAAATTGTTGATAATCCAATTTCTCCTCTTCCAAATCCAAATATAATCTTCCTATAAGGATGGACAGATGAGTATTTTGTCGTTGATTGAGAAGACCAATATCCACAGGCCACTTAAAGCCCCTTGCTACAAAGAACTTTTTGATTTGAGTCAACATTGGTCTTCCATTAGTAAAAGAAGTGATAAGCACAAATTTCAGAAGAAAGCATAATTTTCTATTAAAACTGTTGGCTTTCCCCAGAAATTTATAGCTTTTTCCCTTTGAAGTAACAGCTAAGTACTAGCAGAAGAATTAAACAAAGATGCAAAAGATTTTTATTATTTGTTAGAGAAAATTCTGCCATTAATCCACTATTTTTATCGTCTTCTGTATCAATTTGCACCATGTTGGTGCAATTAACAGTCTAAAAAGAATGAGAAAAATATATGTAACACCAATTAACCAACACGTCAGCAAGTTTAGATTGTCATATTTTTATGGGTATTGGATCTGTATCTGTAATTCATGAGTATCATATTTATATCGATTTAGTATGGGCTTGGTTTGGTCAATTTATGAATAAAATTATCAGTTTTTTATTAATATCATTTAATATCGTTCAATTTCAATTCAGTTTGAAAATGATACCAAAATATACACAACAAGTCCAAGATATCAGCCTAGCCACTGAGACAGTCCGAGAAGAAAAAAATAATTTTTATGCCCAGACTAAATAAAGCAAACCATCTACCGTGAAAAGGATAAAGTCCACCGCCAAAAAAGCCCAGCCACAAATCTGGAAAACTTAGTTCTGTCCACCAACCATGCGTACTTGTTCCAGCAGACCTCGGCTACAAAACCCTAACACGTGAGATTTCCACGTGCCCCCCAAGCACCAGCGTCCGGGAGAAACTGAGAATAGAACAGCAATGCTCCAGAAAAAGACGTCGGTCATGAAACACTAGAAGGAAGCCCAATCAGCTCAAAAAAATCCAGAAATACCCTGCCGTAATCGGGAAGAAAACGTTGAGTACCCCTTGAAATAGGATTTCGAATGCCCTGTTCAACAACTCCAAAAATAGAGCAGTGAACACTTGATGATTCCGGCCAAATAACCACCAGAATTGATCCAATAATGCATTAGAAATACTGTGTGGATGAACCAGCAGAATAAAAATGCAATCTTTGCCGATCGAAAGCACCTAGAATCCTCGATTGGAAAATCAAATCCAGCTAAGAGCACAACCAATAACCGACAATAATCAAGTAAAAAGGACTGATTTTGAATATAGCAGATCCACCGAAAAAATCAAGATTCGCAAGATTTGTTAATAAAAAGATGTAATATTCTTCATTTTAGACCCGGATTGGGGGAGAATCGGCCACTTAGTAGCCGGAATCTCCCCAAGTGGAAAAAGATGGTTTTGGGTGATGAGTGCAATGCGGAAGCATAATTTAATTACACACGAGAGAAATAATCTAGTCGAATACAGCTAGAAATCACTCAGCCAAATGCAGCAAACTAATTACTTGAATACAAGTAATTTCGGAGCACAAAGTTGTATTTTGTTTTCGTCTGATTTTTTTTTTTTTTTATTACATATGCCTATAGATATGACCTCATGTGTAGAATTTGCCAACTCACCAAGTTGATTACAAGAATATTTCGAAACTATAATATTACGTAGTGTGTAAATAGTGATAATACTGATATGTAAGAAATATAATTATAGCCCATAATATTTATTTACTATTGTAATTAGCTTTATTACTTCATTGTAACCAACCCAGCCTCATTCATGCTCGGCTTAGTCCACTTAAGAAATAAATTTCCCTTGAGTTCCTTTAGTTTCTTACTCTAAACACTTTCTTCTTTCTTTATTCGCAGCCATCCCCAAATACATAAACCCTAGTGCATTCCCCTCCCCGTCTGAATCCCTTACCCACAAGGGATGGTTTGGAAACCTTAAAGACAATTCGAGAAAGTTCTACCAAGTGGCTTCATCTGAGTTTTTCCCTTTCCATAAAATAAGAACCACCGTTTCAGTTTTGTTTCCACATTTCATCAATTTTCTGTCAAGAATATCATGTGGCTCTAACTTTCTGTCACTCCACTTCATGTCACACAGTTGTTTCATTTGTTGCTAAACACGTTTGAGACGGTACTTAAGCATTTGAATAGTGTCCTCCTTATCACTTGTAATTATCTTGAGTTTTCCATGGTCTTCCTTAAGTAATTGAACAAGCAACCTTGCTTTAGTACCAAAACCCTTGACGATCCTCCTATAATTTCTAGTCAAACCAAGGTATTCCGCAATTGTTACCCATCCTTAAAGGCTGGTCATTGTGCTATCACCTCGGTTTTCTTAGGATCAGTGGCAACTCCTTGCCTTGTAATAATGTGTCTGATAAAGCTCGATACTTCATTTTGCCCCCACAAGTTACAACGCTCGCCTTGCCATAAAAAATCCATCATAAGTAGCTGGAAATTCCAAACGATTGTTCCCGATGATATCAACTATGGCATTCAAGATCAGATCATGGGTAGTAGGGACAAGGTATAAATATCAGAACTGAACTCCATCCCCTGCATGCTCCAACGGAACTCAAAACATAGAGCAACTACACGATTTATTGCCATTAGCTAGATTCACAGCAATAAGACGGACGCAACGGAGGTACGATAGAGTTTATCGTAAGACGTTGATTCGCGCACAAATACCCGGCCTGTGATCTTTAAATATCTATTAATTCTGAGAATACCTAGATATTTGGCATCAAAAGTCGAAATCTACACAAAGATAACGAGTTTTGGAATAGAGAGAACACTCTCAAAGAAATTTCATTCAAAACAATCTATATTGCGCTCCTGTAAACCTAGAATATATATAATATGCTTTATTTACCAAAAAAGGAAACCTATCTAATAAATACCTAGGGCGAAAATAAAAAAACGGACGAGATTAATGCCATAGACGGCATATAAAAAAAAGTATCCAATCAAAAGATATGACATAAAGAAAAGTTACTAAAAATAGTAAAAACGCGATTTTAATGGCCTAAACGAAGGAATTTGGCCGAAAACCAGCATGCGTCACGAGCAAAGCTGGTGAGTTTTACTCGTTGGCTCGATTCCCTTTAGAATATGGTCCCACTCGGTCAAAATCCATAATCATCCAAAATTACAAAACTGCCAACGTCAAATTCTGTGCCACTTTTCCAAATAGTTATTTGCTATCTTTTCCACTGCATCAAAGACTCACTAATGTTAATGCACAACGGAATCCTTTAGCTAAGTTCCCACCTATAAAATTGGGTGAACCACCAATGTCAATGAGAATTCTTAATTTATTCTTCCTAAAATAGCCTCTGACATAGATGCAATGCTCTGAGTTGTTGTTATTTTCTCTAATGGCACATAGTGTCAAATTAGCCATGTCACTCTTAAGTCCTTCAACACCCACCTTATTCCCTTCTTCGGCTAGTCCCTCCTCATTTTTCTCTACCACCAGCATATTTAACTTTTCACTCTTGCATCTATGACCTTGTCCAAAGGATTCATCACACTAAAAGCATTGTTTCTTGCGTCTCTTTTTCTAAAGTTCTTCAAGGATGTCTTTTGGTGGTACAGTTAGTTTATGTATTGGTGGGTCGTATGTTATTTGGTTGGAGGGCTATCTATTGGGTAAAGGTCTTGGAATGATTGCTAGTTTAAGGGTAGTAAAAGGATTAATGTTTGGTAGAAACGTTGTTTGCTGTGTATGAGTTATTTGAGGTAGTGTTAGGTTCTTGTAGATTTTCAGTTTACTACTAGAGGATAAGATAGTAGCTTCTTATTGTTTTGATAAGGTATATGCTTGGTAAGGTTTTTTGCTTGAACATTCGAATGGGGTATTGGATTTTTGCTTAAAGCTACTTAAGAAACGATTGATTAAGTGTGGTTCAGACAATTGAACTTGAGTTGACAAGTGCATGAATTCATCAAAATAATCAAAAGCCCACCATGTTGTAGTTCTTTTAACTTAAACATTAAGCCTTCAAACTTTCTCTCATTAAATCTAGTGTTCAAAGCTTTTATGAGCTTTTCTCAAGCTAATGGACTAGCATCACTTCTAGATTTGGCATATGCATTATACCATTTATAAGGTTTGTCATTTAGGTGCATTGTTGCAAATTTCACTTTAAGATCTTCGACGGGTTTCATCTAAAGTGAAAAATTGCCCAACTCTAGAGACCAAACTTCTAAACCTTTCTCCATCAAAAACTAGAAATTCTATTTTTAATGTTTCTAGTAGGGGTGTGCACGGTACGATTTGGTACGATTCGCCTACCGAACCAAACCAAACCATAATAATACGGTTCTATTACTTATTTAATTCGAACCTAATTATACGGTTCGGTTCGTAAAATATTTTAACCAAAAAAAAAACTGTTCGATATGGTTTGGTTAACGGTTCGCACCATTTCTATAAATAAATTAAAAAAACAGTCTATATTACGCAACCATTGGTCCCGATATATGCAGGATTTTTGCCGAAGGCCTAAATGTATAATTTCTTTAGCATAAATAAGTGGAATTCATTATTCTATATTATCCTAAAGATATTAAATAATTCCTTTGCTTAGAATTTATGTGGATGTTTTTATCCGAGATGAAGTTTGTATGAAACATGTAGTTTATAAATAAGTTCATATATCGGTATACAGATTCAGGAATTAATAAGAAAAGAAAAGAGGTAGCTACATAATAACTATAGTTCCACCAAGTTCAATGACACAGACATCCGTAACCGTAAGACCTTCCTTTCCATCCACTGGTATCATAGCAGCACGCTCGATCCACTCTTGCCACTCTTGAATCTCATCAGTTATATGAGGGACAACCTAATTGTAAAGCGTCAAGAATGTGTGTGTATGTATGATCAGATCAGGGTAGGTTGTGTTAAAAAAGATTCATCAAACCATCAAATCAAAAATAAATTTAAAGCCTGAACAATTTTCCCCAGAATAATCACCCTTTCTCTCTTTGTTAATTACTCATGCGTATGAGTTTTTTTTTTTTAGTTTGATACGGTACCGAACCGTACAGTTTGGTTTGGAGTCGCAAACCGAACCCAAACCGAATACCTATAGACGAACTGTACCATAAACCAAACCGTAAAAAAAAAAAAAAAAAAAAAAAAAAAAAAAAAAAAACCTAAATATACGGTTCGATTCGGTTCAGTTCGGTTCGATTTGGTTTACGGTCTAGTCAGTTATTTTGCACACCCCTAGTTTCTAGTAGGTACCCGGTAAATATTTAGATTTTTTATGGTGTTACCTTTGGAACCTAGCAGGGACATACTCACATTGTTTCTTGTTTCAGGTTTTGAGGCTGATTACTCATTAGTTGGAGCCTTACCCTGTATTTGTTGTTTAAGTGTACCAATGGCTTGGCTCTACTTTTTGATCATCACTTGTTGCCTTTACAGGTTTTTTTAAAAATAATTTGACCCAGCTGTCTTACTTATTAGATTACCCCTTAAGGATCTTTTCCTGCCTTTCTACCTGTTCCTTAACAACCTTTCTCAATGCCTCCTCAATCCTTTTAAATTCTCTGGTCTCCATTGCTATTTTGGCTCTAATACAATCCAAATGCAGAAGCGTAATTTGATCATACACAAGAGAAATAATCTAGCAGAAACATAACTAGACACACAAGAGAAATAATCTAGCTGAATACAGCTAGAAATCACTTAGTCAAAGTAATTACTCGAATACAAGTAATTTTGAAGCACAATGTCATATTGTGTTTTCTTCTGTTTTTTTTTTTTTTATTTTGTATTACATACCCCTACATATACTATGTAATGTGAAATATGTGTATAGCTAATTGCTCCAATAAGATATGATCTCATGTGTACAATTTGCCAACTCACCCAGTTAGTTACAAGAATATCCTAGAAATATAACATTATGTTGAATGTAATATTGATAGTAATACTGATATGTAACAATATAGGCAATGGCCTGTGGCTCACATAATTCCAACTGACAATATTTATTGCCTATTGTCATTAGCTTCATTACTTCATTGTAACCAACCCGGCCTCATTCATGTTCCGCCCAATCCACTTGATACAAATTTCCCTTAGGTCCGAGTAACATCTTTTCCAACAAAGTCACTTTGGTTTTCTAACTTTGAACACTTTCTTCTTTCTTTATTCGCACACATCCCCAAATACGCAAACCCTAGTGCAATGAGACTCAAAGTTGGAATGGAGTCCTTTTTTAAAGATTAGTCTTGATTTAAAAGTTGAACTTCAAGTAAGAAAGCCTTTTTTTCCGGTGATTATAACAAGAGAGGAGGAATTTGAAAACAACAAGGGAGGGGTTTGAACCTAGGATCTTTCATTTAAGAGGTTATATCTGATACCACTATATCATAAGGCCTCAGATTAATCATGATGCTAAAAACCCTATTGGATATACTAACGTTGATTAAGCAAGTTTATCATTGAATAGAAGATGGATCATGATATTGTGTATTTATCAATGGTAATCTCATCTCACTGAGAAGTAAGAAGCAAACTATAGTAGTAAGAATTAAAACCAAGTATAGAATCTGATTAAGCAGTAGCATCTAGAACACATGGTTCAAGTATCTGCGAAAATAACTTGCTTCCACAGTCACAATCGATATAACTATATTTGATAATCAAACTACTTTGCACATGTTGTAAAATCTAGTTTTTCATGAATACACAAAACACATTG